>PYUH01003988.1:982766-1010438 GCA_016808085.1 Suaeda aralocaspica | reverse complement strand
AAGGTTGGCAAAATTACAAATTATAAAGTGATGATCCCTATAATGACTATTTGAGATATTATTGCCAACTTTTGTCTATATATTTAAAGGTATGTTGACATCTATGGTTTGATTTGTATTCAGTTATTTCTCATTTTACATGGCATTGAAGATACATTTTGGCCATATTATGTATATACAGTACATTGAGATAAATCTTGCCAATAATACAGAATCACTACACCTGAAGTGTAGGTTGTATGATCGGTTCCAAAATAAATATGAAATATATGGCAAGAAAGTGCAGTTGACACTATTGAAAGTGTATGGTATATAATGCCATAATGTATGCCCCGGAAGTGGTATAAATATCTGAATTATAACAGATGGCCTATGATTAAGAACGAAGATGTTATAATTGACTAATGGTACCAATGGGAAATGTATTCAGATATCATTGTAAAATAGCAGGCAATTATATCTTGAAAAATGTGATACCGGTATATGATGGAACCGATGAATTATATGCATATGCAAAAGTAGTGGATTTGAGAATAGGGATCTGAATAAAAGTCACTTTTATGTCGACATATTAGAATGATCAATGATTATCATGGACTAGAAGTCCAACTAAAGGTGAATAATGATGATCATCAAGGACCAGAATCCGATCATCAAGGCCCAGAAGTCCAGCAATAGTTTCTTGAAATCCACATTGTACAGTGTCTTGCATTTTTTTAATCTTACATTATGTGCATGTGTGAGTCGTAGATAAACGCATTATTTATTGCATGTTCAAATAGTGATTAGATGCATCACTCATTATATACTTAGTATATGTTTTTGCTCAAAATCTTGTCCATATATTTTCACATCTCATCATATTACATGTACTTTTATACAAAAATTGTGATATACGTATTTTGTCCATTATTGTAAGATGTGTTTACAATAGTATGAAGATTTACACTAAAAATTTTACACTCCAATGAATAATATTTGTGATGAATTATACAGATGGAGGCGTTTAATAGCATGTTGTGAATTTGCATAAAGTTTCGGAAGAACTTGTACAAGACATATTCAAATATCTAGTGTTTCAGTTCTATACGAAGTTTTTGAACACCTCAATGGATAATGGTGATATTATTATCAAACTCCTGAAGAGTTTTAAGACTAAATTACAACACTCAACCGAAGTTTGAGTATGTGAGTGCTAATCAGAATCTTATGTTCATTTCAGAACTGATATTATAAGGATAATCCTTTTATGGTCCAGAAGATCATAAACAAATAAGAATTACTTAAATGTAATTACTAATTTACATAAGATAGACATGATGTTGATAATATCACAAGTTGCCATAAATTATGATCAATATGTAATATCAACAGCTACTTTATATAGCTTCCAAAGAAGGCATAAGTTTAATATTTGTGGCAATTTAACAAAGATGAAGTAATGATAAACACAACATATGTATTATTTTCAGAGTATGAAGAAAAATGAAATATCTCATGTTGAAGTTGAAGTCCAATAAGGAAGGATCAACTACCAGGAAGTTGAATTTTATTCTACTTCAAGTGCGAAGCTACTACCAAAGACGTTGGGTTCATTATTCTAAAAGATCTCAAGTTATGCATTCATTAGGGGGAGAAAATACGTGTTGCACTCTTTTTCCCTTAACCATGGTTTTGTCCCACATTGGGTTTTCCTGGTGAGGTTTTTAATGAGGCAACATCATAAAACGTATTACGAAAGTGATGTACTCTTTTTCCTTCACTAGGTTTTTATTCCCACAGGGTTTTTCTTAGTAAGGTTTTAATGAGGCATACTATTCGATAATGGTCATCCAAGGGGGAGTGTTATATAATATATGTATTTAGTGGATGCCCATTATACCCCTATGATTATTCTAGTATATTCTAGATACTAGGTGTATAATTCTCTAAGGAAACCCTAATTGTTTCCATGTCTATATATATATATATATATATATATATATGTATGTACTCCCTGATAATTTAATAATATGAATACAGATCTATTCTGTCCCACAAATACTCTCTACTACTTAAACCCTATTTTCTATAACATAACCAACAATTCTCCATTTTTGGGATATCAAGTTAATATTTGTTAGAAACATATTATATTTATATGGTGGCGTTTTTATAATTTTTGATTTAGTGTAAAGGTAGAATTTTTAAGGATATATAACAAGTATTTGAAACTTGTAAAATAAAAAGACGAAAATGCCCCTAATATTTTTTTAGTTATGTTTCTAACAAATATTAACCAACAATTTCCCATTTTATAATGTTAATAATAAAGGGTCTAACTCTAGATTGGGATCCTACTACAAATCATGCACCCAACTCATATTATATTGCTCCACAAACACATTAATATGTACAGTGAGACTTGAACCTAAATTGCACCATAAAAATTCAAGTAGGGGTACCACGCACTACACCTGTATATATATACGATAATAACAAGTGGCCTAAATTACCTAGCACAAACATTTAAGAAGGGGCGAATAAGGAATTCTCTAAATGTGTGCAGTGAAGCTTAAACCCTGGTATCACTCCCGAATTTCGAGGAGTGGTACCAAACCGACTTCCTCAACACATATTCTATATAGTGTAACGTTTATATTGACGTATGATTTTATGTATTAGACAGAGCAAAGTACAGCTGTACAGAGCTAGCTTAGCTAGGTATTTATGGTACCGTAATTGTTAAAAGGAAAATGACAAGGAGAAAGGGATGTCAATATCAATTGATTACGCTCCAAATCAAAATCAAAATCAAAATCACTACTTTTTCGTCTTACTATTTGTATTAAGTTTTCTGCTTTTCCACCGCTAAACAAGAGGTCTGAGTTACAGTAGTACTGGGACTCGCTTTTGGTTTAATTTGCTGGAAATCAATAGTCAAATGGTATAACACATTAAATAAGAAAATTTCTTTATATTTGACAAATCTTCTTTTCAACAATGGTATCCCAACTTTGATTCCAAACACCTTTGATGTACTCTACTATATATTACACAAAATACTTCCTACTTTCAGGAATTTTAGATACGTATCTGTTATACTAGCTTAGTTTTCCGTGTTATGCATGATTTTAATATATAAATTCGTAAATTATTGTAATAAGCCATTAACCATAGAGCTTCATAATGTAATTATCATAATAATGAGGCAAAAATTCATTATGAAAAATTTAAAGATTTATCGTAAGATACTGCGACGAAAATTAATATAAAAATTCATATATTTCACATAGAATTGGATGAAAAGTTAACAAATAACTTATTTAATTAAAAAAAGATTAGACATCCTCAACCAAGGAGTAAAGTATATACAATAGCATTAGGCATTCTCAATCTTTTTGTGAATTTCCAACGAATATTGGGCTTCACCTATCTATTTGTGGGAGTTCCCAACTAATTTGGGCAGCTCCAATCGGAGTAATGATGGTTTTAGTTAATTACAAAAAAAAAAAGGCTAGTTTTACCATAAACAAGATTGAATTGTTACTTCTTTATCTCTCTATTTGTTTGATCTATACTTTTGTATGATGTATTCATGTTTAGTTACCTTATTAGGTTTAGTACTTGTGCCATGCATGGTGTCTAATTGATTATTACCTAGAGTTTAATAATGTACTTTATGGGGTTTTGAATGAATAGAAAGTAATAATTGGTTACGATATGCTATGAATTTAACTAAATTTACATTGTATGAATTTTGTGGAATTTTTTTAAATGACAAAGATTATAACTCTAATCCCAAGTGTTTCTAGCTTGTTATGTTTCCATTTCGAAATATAGTTATCATTAAAATCAACGAAAATATCAATATTACCAATAAGGTTAGAATAAAAACAAAATTACTAAATTGCTTGTATTCTTTCTATTTTAATATTTAGCAAAATTATTGAATGAATACCGTGCATTTGCAATATATACTCTGTATTTGAACTATTAAGTTATGATATTATGGTTGTACATGTTAACAAAACTATAAATTATAACAATCAAACCATTGAATTTGAAATTTTAATTAAACAAAATTTAAGAAAATGAATTTCAACAAAAAAAAATATTAAATGACTTCGTATGTATAATAGTACGTAGAATGTTTTTGAACAATTGTGGATTTGTTATCCCATACAATAATACTAAATTTGAACTACATGACATTTTCATAAATATTGGAAAATTGATTGCAAAAGCACGTGTACCACTTTAAGCTTTATGTGTACCATACTAATTAAATTTACTGAATAAAAATTTAATTGCCATAATTAGTTGTTAGGAAAATAAGCGGAAAAATTTTAAATTACAGAATGACACATGTCCAATTGTGCACTGATTGAACTCTATTTCACTACATAATGCCGAAATTTCTTCAATTTTTTGTTAGTGGGTCCCACTTTTAATTTTTGCTATTGTTCACCTCTCTCTGGTCGATAGAGGAGTGATAACCGTCCATCTGATACATTCATGTTGCATGCAATATTGTTTACCAGTTTATCAAATTATTTCATGACATTCACTAAAAAAGACAATAGTGTTTCTAATATTGTATCGTTCATGTTGCATGTAGTGCTCAGTGCTCTTGCTATCAATCTGGATTAGGTGCACCCGGAGCACCTTCCTCTAGGTGATCCGGGTACAAAACGCTGCGTTTTGCGCAGTTTCCATAAATCTCCAACAACCACTGCTATATATACGCAGCAAATTCCTTTTTTTTTTTAGTTCATCCTTCATTCTCTCTTATTCTCTCTCTTCTTTCTCTCAAAATCAAAACAATTCTCTCTCTAATTTGAAACCCTAGAATTTGTAGCATTCAATCATGACAAATTCAACAGATAATTAACAAAATACAATTCAAAACAACACAAAATCAGATGAAGATCTACAAGAAATAATCAATGAAGATTTTACAGAAAATTGTAAGCTCTAATTTTCGTCAAATTTTTCATAATTTCCATTAATAAACGTTCAAAAAGTTTCACTTTTTGTTCAGAAATTATTGTTCTAAAATTTTGCATATATACTGATGAAGATTCATAAAAGTTCAGAAAAAATGACTTAGTGTTCAGAAATTAAATTTCTATATTAATATGTTTTCTTGTAATCTTCTAATTATATTTCTGAACTTTTTCACACAAATTCTGAACATTCAGAAAAGATGAGTTGTTCAGTTATGTTCTTCTAATTGTTGTAATCTTCTAATTATATTTCTGAACCTTTTCAAACAAATTCTGAACATTCAGAAAAAATGAATTGTTGTTCAATTATGTTTTTCTAATTGTTGTAATATTCTAATTATATTTCTGAACTTTTTCACACAAATTCTGAACATTCAGGAAAAATAAATTGTTGTTCAGTTATGTTCTTGTGATTGTTGTAATCTTCTAATTATTTTTCTGAACTTTTGCACATAAATTCTGAACATTCAGTTATGTTCTGAACTTTTTTAATGAATTTCTGAACATACAGAAAAACTTACTTAATGTTCAGAAATTCCATTTGCATATAATATGTTTTTCAGCTATATTCTGAATTTTTGTATATGAATTTCTGAAAGTTCAGAAAAAATGACTTAGTGTTCAGCTTATTAAATTTAATGCTTTCAATTTTTGCAGATGATTCAAACCAAATAATTGTAAATGAAGCTGATGAATCTGAATTATTATTGAATATAAAAATGAACAACGATGAAGAAGCATTTGATCTGTATAACAAATACGCTTTTCGAAAAGGTTTCAGCATCAAAAGATAAAATGAGATTGCACCCGCTACACAACCAAAAAATTTACAAAATCATCAGAAAAATAATTTGCAAAACACTATCATCATCAGCATCTCCAACAGAGACAACTTTCTACATTAACAAATTTAAATGAACAATTTCAATTAACAAGACTGAACTTTAAAATGAACACTAACAATAACAAAATGAACATAATTATCAATAAGTTAAAATAACACTAACAATAACAAAATGAACATCACTGTTAAAAAATTAACATCATTATCATGGTAAAATAAACACTAAATATAAGAAAATGAACATCACTTTTAAAAAAACGAACATCATTATCAATGGTAAAATAAACACTAAGTATAAGAAAATGAACATCAGTGTTAAAAAAATGAACGTTATTATAAAAAAGTGAAAATGAACATTAACGATAGTAAAATGAACATCATTATTAAAAATGAACCAAAATACAACACATGTCTTACACACGTCCGGGTGCACATTCCTCAATGTGCACCGGGTGCATATTAGAATTTGCCTATTCGACTTGTAAAATAATACTCGTATTAAAATATCTCAAATTGAACTGTAATTCCCAACAACTTTCATGACATGCATATTAGTATCTCGATCTAATTTGGATAAATAAGCGAAAAGTGTTGAATTGTAGATCAATTATGTTGTGCGCAAGATTAGCAATTAATCTATTCATCCAAAGAGTATTCCATTGATATATTTTATAGAGGTTACATTGACTTCACTTTAAATATTACTAGATTCAAAACCCGTACGATGCACAAGCTACTATAATATTTTTATTTTAAAATATTGACTAATACTCCGGGTTATTTAATAAACGAAAAAAGTTATATTCGATCATATTTCTATTAAATAGATAGCGTTTGGAAATTTTTTTTATCTTGAAGCTCTAAATCTAACCTATTTAAGGATGATGAGAGATAATTATACTTTTTAAAAAGCTAATCTTATGTGGCGCTCTCAAAAATGCCTAAAAACCTATTTTTTTTAAAAGCTAATCGTACGTGTCGTTCTGAAAACTTCTAAAAAATGTGTGTGTATATAAAGATTATAAAACATAAAAGAAAAGAAAATAAGTCTAACAATCTATATGACTGCATTTGATCATCTTGACATGTAAGTACGTACTACCTATTTAAAATATTATAAGCATCAATACGAGTAGACGACCATACCCCTTGTTTTTGGTGTCAATGAGTGTGATAGGATGCCAAATGCAAGCTTAGGTAATAAAAAATGACAAACTTCTCACCAAAAAAATTAAAAAAGACAAATTCGAAAATTGATGAAAATCATAATGGTGTTATCCTCAATAGGTTAGCGAATTAGATACAAGTTACACAACACAAATGAAGTAGTTGTGCCACATAAAAATGGAGAAAATTGGTTGATGTTTGATGTAGACCCTAGCCGACAGCTAGCCCTCTATGGCTCTATGATTATATTTAAGGATAAAGAATGAGCGCATAGCTGAATCGAATACTCTAGCCATATGGTAGTTGTCAGTTGATCAAACCTCAAATTCTCGCCACCCCCTTTCATTAATTAAGACTGGTGCATCCCAACAATACAACCCAACCCAATCCTAGTGTCATTTACAGGTTTACTGGCACAGCAGCATTCTTGACGTGACACGCTAACTTGGCTCACAAAGAATTTTTTTTTTTTTTATCGAATATAAATTAAATCAAAATTGATAGGATGTCCATTCTGTGAATTGTCTCCTAAACTATCTCTTTTCAATATATCATCAAAACATACAGCTCCAAAACAACGTTATGCTTTGTTTAATGTTTAATGCCTAATACAATCTTGAAAAGACATTCTCATTATAAGAACGTTACTATGACAAAATCAGCCATACTAGAACATCATAACATTAAAATATATAAACTTTTTTTTTTTTTTTTTTTTTTTTTCGAAACGTTTGCAAGCTCTTTATATTACCCATTACTTAGTACAAAATAATGATATTTTCGCTTGGTGGTTAATATTCAAACATATTAACTTGTGAACATATTAACTTGTTAAGTTCATGAGTTCGAGGTTGTAATAAGTTTAAATTTTCCTTTTATTTGTTTTCCCCTTATAACTCAATCGTGAATGAATCCACTATAAATTCTAAAAGAACGCTCTAAAACTGATGAACATTATATTCCTTTCTTCCTTTTTTAGTTGCTATATCTACTTTTGCACATTTTCTAAAATGCAACTTATAAAATTAAAATTTTGAGTTTGGAATTTTTTTTTTTTAATACCTTATATTTCTCAATTTTTGAATTTTAATACCTTATATTTTTATTTTTTAATTTTAGTATCTTATGTTTTTATTTTTTTATTTTAGTACCTTATGTTTCCCAAAAACACAAAAATTGATACCAATTAAAATTTCCGTCACTAAGTTCTTCTAGTGGGCCCCTCATTAGCACACTTCTTCCAACTGAACTCCCTTGATTTATCATTATTTCTCTTCAATCATTGATTTACTCATCATAATTGATTTAAAATCCAAATCAGATCTTAAAATTTACCCAAAGCTATCTTAATCATTTGTTTATCTCCTCTAATTCATCTTTCTCTTCCATAGTCACCTTTTGAAGTCATCAAAGAAGGTAAATTTTCTCAAAGAAAAAAAAAAAGCAAAATTGCTTGCTCTTCATTGTTCTTACTAATAAAATGTATGTCATTTAATATTAATTGATTAGTGATTGTTGCAAAGCTTGGGTAGGGGAACCCCATAATATATAACAAGTTGTTTCCTCCATCACTAGAACATTTTTTTTTTTTTTTAAATCTCCATCACTAGAACATATGTTGACAAAAAATTTAAAAAAAAAAAATCAATTTTGAGGTTATTAAAACGAGCGAAGGTTGAATTTCAGAGTATTAGGTGATAAATTTGAATCTTAACCACTTAAACCCTAAATTGAACAAATTAATTAGAAAAATACAAATCAATTGCAAATCCCAACTTAATTAAAGCCCTAACTGAAAATTTAAGATTTTATTGGGTTTCAATGGAGATGTTTATATATATAGAGAGATAGAGGGAGGTCATGAGAGAGATGGCCGAAAAGAGAATAAATTAAGAATATAGCCATTAGTGGGGTCCACTAGACAAAATTGTTAACAAAGGTTAATTGGTACCAATTTCTTTGTTTTTGGGAAACGTAAGATACTAAAATTAAAAAAAATAAAAATACAAGGTACTTAAATTCAAAAAGTGAGAAATATAAGGTACTAAAAAACAAAAAAGCCATAAAAGTTATAATTTTGAAAAATGAACATTGAGGCGAATAAAACAAGATCTCATATAACTATGTTTTTTGCATTAAACATCAAAATTACAATATAAATAGTGTCATTGTATAGCAACTTAAAAAAGACGGAGAGGGTATAAAAATCTACAAATAGTAAATTAATCATGTGATTGTTGACAAACTTGTTTCTAAGTAACATGTTCAAATTTGAGGAATAATCGAACCATTTGACAAACAATGCTTATGCTCAAAAGCAAATGGAGCAAACAATAACGAGGAGCGAAGTAAGAATTAGCTATTATAGGTAGTTTAATTGAGACCATGGTCAGACTATGACAAATTAAATGCTGATTCAAACAAGAGGACCACAAAATGTAAATTGGCATCTCATAATTTGACTATTGTGTAAAGGTGCACATGCTTGTGCTTCTTAAGGGAGCATGCTTTCAAACTAGGGGTAAGAAATCATGAAACATCCTCACAATCAACACTTGAAAATGTTGTCACAACAAAACAAATATAGAATAAACCTAAGACAATATCAAGCATGTTCCAATTGGTAAGAAAATTGATTAGCAAAATTCATTACAGGTACAATACAGCAGTGACCGTGAAAGCTATCGCAATCGAACTCTACTCAATCGAGAAGTATGTACAAACTGTTGTCAGTAAAAACTTCATACATGGGCGGAAAGCATAAAGGGTGAACCAAACCAATCAAATACATGAATGTCTTAGCTAGATAAACCCGATAGTTTCGTTCCTTCAGTTTTCAATACCGGATATTATCAACATCTGATCAATTGGATGTCCATGTACTTGTGGATGCACTTCCTGTTGTCCATGTATTTGCCGCCCAACAAAGCCTGAACATCTTGAAGCAATTGCTTCACAAATATGCCAGGTATGAGTCTCAACAAGAAGCTCATGTAGATTAGAAATTAAAACAGAAGCTCCAATGTGGGGATGGAACATATCAGTCGTCTTCTTCCAAATCATCTTTCTTACGGTGCGGATTGTTGGCCTGAGACCTGTACATTTCTGCCACCTGGAAGAAAAGTTGAAGCAATAATCAGCGTAAACACTAAGGTTCATTTGTAATGTGAAAAACCAACGTCAAATATACTCAAGGAGAAAAACAGAGCTAGCAAAAACTGTCAAAAATCAATTGCATACCTGATCTGATGATGTGGCATCCTCTGGAGTTTTGTCCTCTCTTAGACGAACCAAACGTGGAAACCGGAGAGAAATTCCCTGTTCACAACACATTACGGATGAAATCCAGATCAAGAGGTTCTAGTATGAATTAGGAAAGCTTGTGCACTGACTGCAATAAGCAATAATAAACAGTGGACCAACAATATGCATTTATACTTAGCATACCATGTAACCGAGTAAGGAAAGATAATTAAGGAAACAAACGCAAACCTTATCAGAATCCACTATACCAACAGCAGCACGATAAACTGGACTAATTGTTAAGTCAGCTGCTTTCACCTCCCACACCTGCAGCGAACAAATTATGCTCATTAACAACCTGTTACAAATATGAATGAAGCTCGCAAAAAAATGATACCATTATTGCGCTCAAAAAGCTACAAGTAGAGGTTAATTTCAATTCTTTAGTAGGGGAAAAAACTTCATATGATGACTAAGATTTTGCGTTTTGCCATTCAGGGCTACTAGGAAACAGAATTACAATAGAAGGATCAGAAGAGAAAAGCGAATGACAAAGGCTATAGTGTATTACATCTATGTTCAGCAAATTGATAGCCACTGAGTGTACATCTCATGTCCAGGAAACTGATCCAAACAACTTAACATTTTAACTGTTAAGTGATATCTTCTTATTTAATAGTTAATACCCAAAAGAGCACATCTATAAATTATTGTAAAGATTTGAAGTTGGCACATATAGTTGCTATAACAATAGCATGACTGAACACAGAGAATCAAATAACGGGTATGACAGAAGGTTTAAATATTTACCTCAGAGGATTCAAACCACACATCTGGTTTAAGGGTATCTCCGCATCGATAGTATGACTGATCACATCATATTCATAAAATAACATGTGAGATTTCAATAAACCTGACTATAAAATCCATAATCCATGGAAAGGGCGAAGAAAAAAGAGAGAAATGACGACCTTGGGATTAGGAATCACTTTAGAACGAAGACTGGAAGAACGTTCCTCAAGCACGACCTCCGAAAAGCCAGTACCTATGTAAGAAGAATGTCCAGCAAGCACAAACATGAAGGCAATGCGATAAACAGTGACAACACAAACTAGCCATCTATAAACATCAGCACATTACCGATTTTGCATATGCTCTGAAATTCTTCATTGCTACTGTCATAACAAGCAAGGAGAAAAGCACCATAAACGCCTGCAAATTAAAATTACATTATATGGATGTCCTAGCATAAATAAACACAGGAATAAAGGATTTACAAGGATCTTTAGAAATTAGCCAACTATGCAAAAAGCATAGGAATACCCTGCTAGTCAATAAGACAATAACCAATGGATTGATGGGAGAACAAAATTGTCCAGCATAAATTTCAGACAAGATTAGCAAAGAAAAGCATTTGAAAAACATAAATGAGCAAGTAAATGAGTAAATCCCTACTAAAAAGACAATTAGAGTATACAGCTGAGACTCAAACCTAAGGAAAACGAATTTCAGAAAATGGGTAATATATTTCTTTAAAAACTGGAGCGGAAACAATAACATACAAGAATAAGAAAAATCATCTGGTTAACTTAAGTAGTCATGTAAAGCAAGTGAAGAATGTTGTCTCAGAAGAACACAGAGAAAGAATATATAATATGATTATGGATTGCATAGGTAGATCAGGTAAATAGAATTTAGTCTCAACCTGTTCGTTTCCCACGTCCATGGAATGCTCCAATAGGTACTAGATCAAGAGAGTCTCCAACACTGCCAAACAGAATGAAAAGAGATCAATGCAACTTCAATAAATGAACAAAAACTGAGGCAGATTGTACCTAGAACTGGCTGTAGGTACATATTGTCCCAAAAAAATTGGAATACAAAGTTTGCATCTTCCAAAATAATCAAAGTTTGAATCATCAAAAATGAAACACAAAAATGGTAGTATTATTAGATATTAGAATCAATTATTCCTTAGGAACATTCAATAACTAAACTTTATATACCAACAACATTAAAAGCGCACGCAACATGTGCATATCTGCACACAATATAAATAGCTCAAGAAAAAATTTGATGCACTTTTTAAATTATGAGAGAAAAAAATATAACATTTGTTACACTCCGTATAATCAAATACTTTTTGTTTTTATTATTACAATTAAAATGGTAATTTAAAGGTAGTCATTTGAGTTTGTATGATTATAAGTATTTTCTCACTCAAGTAAAAAAACAGAATTTTCACAAGGGAGAAGGGGAATTTTAGTCACATAAAATTTATCAGCCAAAAAAACTTCTTCCCTTAAAAAGACACAAGGCAAGAAGCACACGATATTAAAGAGTTAGAACAAATATAATTTACTTTGTCCATATTATACGAAGTATAAAAGTGCATAGATCAGATTTTCAAAAAAGTACTATATACAAAAAGGTGTTTTTTAAGAGGTTAAGGCAGTTAATATCCATCCATAAAATGTTTTAATCTTATATAATAATTTAATTGTATGGTAAAATGAGAGGCCTCCAAAACCTCAATGAAAGCCTCTCATTAATCTAACAAAAAATAAGCCAATAAAAGTAAGGTTATTGACCTACACATACCTAGTCACATATAAAATAACTACCATCAACCTCCCATAACAAAAACTACCATCAAACTACTTCTCTCCAAACTTAAGTCAGATATTGCCACCCATCATGCATCTTAGCCGACTTGATTGGTTTTGGGGAGAGAACTTAACAAAGCACTCCATATATTTTGGGTACAGCATAGCCGTGAATTTCATGCTTTTAGAGTAGAGTACAAATTTGGAACATTTTACTTATTTATTAAAAAAAATGTAGTGTTAATATTGTACATTTTTCATATAGAAGAACAATTATTAATATTAATATCAAAAATTCAAAATTTATTTAAAAGTAGAAAGGGTAAAATGGTCATGGGAAAATTCCCAACCAAATTCACCCCTTCACATACGTAGTTTAGAAAAATACATAGTATAGATATAGATATTCGTTCTAACTGCAAGATCTACAATATTACAATTAGTAAGAGAAGTTAAATCACAATTATTTTCTTGCTTAGCCATTTATACCTCCCCAATTACTCAATTACATTCATCTTCCCCTATCTCCTGCCTTAACCATAAAAACCCCACATGGCCACATACACATCCCAACAACCCCCTCCACCCCTTTCCTTCTCTCTCTCCGTCTTCTTTTATCCTCTCGCTCCAGTAAATTATGCATTCTATTAATGATTTTTTTCTTTACAACATCATTCTTTTCTTTTCTTTTCTTTCTTTTCTTTCTTTCTCTTTGTGTATATATATGTCCTCAAACCATTAGGTAAGTGTGTAGAAAGTCAATGAGGATGTTAGATGAAGCATGAGCAACTGTCAAACAATATTGCATGATCTTACCTGTCCATGTAATCCTTTTTCAACTTAAGCCAGTTATTAGATCGTTTTGAAGGCTCATAGGTGGCCTCTTTTTCCAGTGTTTTGATAATCAACCCCTCGCAACTGCAGAGAAAAACAAATGTAGTGAAGGTTATAAATCTAGAACTGCAATTTTCAGTCAGTTTGAAACTTTTGATTAGCAGTAAATGCAGTTAGATTTGGAATGATCTAATCTGCAACCAGGAAAATGACAAAATAATACCCTTAATAATTAGCTATAGTTATCTGACTAATCAACAGGAAATATCAGCTTATTAGCTTAACTTTGTTAACAGGCAAAACATATTGACAGACTACCTCATCGTTTGCAGAAACCGGAGGGGAAAACAAAGATATCCTAAATATATGAGACTGACAGGCGATGGTATTGTTTAAAGGCTCAACTCTTTTCCAAGAAAGCCTGATAAATGAGCATCACAAGCAAACAGAATGCAACAAAAACATTACACTAGATGATGTATTCATTGTCAAGGTCTTTATTAGGAAAAAAATGCATATAATACCTCCTTGCCTTTTCCAGAACATATGTTCTATTTTATCCTTATGCGTGAGCAAAAAGTAAATTTCAATTCTTTCAACTAAAAATTGAGTTTACGAAAGTTGCAGGAGGAATACCTAGCATTCACAGCGGCATCAAGAAATTTCTGTATTTCCTCAAGATCGTTACATGTGAGTATTGTAGCAAACTGGAAAAACCCGGGATCTTCCTCAAATGAATCATAAAGATGCTACAGTTTGCCAAACAAGAGGGATAGAGTCAGAATACATACTGTATATCAGCAGAACTACAATACAAGTTTATGAATAATTATTATCAGCTCATAGCACTTAAAACTGAAAATAGGAGCATAAATCTCAATACCCAACACTAAACCTTACGAAAACTTTAAGTAGGGCAAACTCTTATGGTACATGCTGACAGGAAAGTATGGCCCCGACACTCACGACTGGCGACCCCACCACCATCATTCACACACAAGAAAAAAAAGTGAGTGTATATCCCATGGAGGAACCAATTCAATTTCAACAGGACACGTCAACTATCCCAGGCTCTCAAGAACTGTAAGTCTGAAACTGAAATGAAAATATAGACTTGACATTTTTCACTAGATTTACTATAGGCATCCTCTAAAAGTGAAAACATTTTGACATTGATTGCTTGATCATCCAACTTTACATACATGTTACAGAGTAAAAGGCTTCTTATGAGCCTGGTCACAACAGCCAATACGGGCTACAGTACCACACACCAAGTGAGCATATAGCAAAGCAGGTATTTGATTGCTGACTTTTTCAGAAAATGACAACCATAATGAAATCACAAAGATAGCTGAAAACCACCAGCATAGTTTTAATAAAACCCTTATAAATCAACAAAGCATCTAAACAATAAGAAAGAACAATGGAAAAGGGAATAATGTATGCTAGACAAGAAGCGTATATCATGAGATTACCTTTCTGCGAACATCAAGTTGCTCCTGGAGAAGTGATTTTCCATTTAAATACAATAAGTCAAAAGCATAGACACAAACATCAACCTTTATCTCACTCGTTACGACATTTTTGCGAGCCCGGGTGCTGAGTACCTGCCAATACCACCTATTTTATGTTATAATCAAGCACACAAAAGCAACTTACGAGGAAAATAATGATGAGATTGATGATCATAAGCATCACCAAAAATAATCAATGAGGCAGCATACACGTTATTAAAACTTAACAGTGTATGTTTATGACGGTGTTTTCTGTCATTTTTATAGGATGGAGAGCCAATAAAGGTTCACTGGACTTTGCTAGGAAGGTGAAGCCAATGTGATTACAACAGTAATGCCCTTTAATAAGAAAGTTCCTCAACCTGCTTCATCATATTCGTCTTGCATACATGCACAGTAAATGCGGAGAAAAAGTAGGGCAAAGAAGATCAATTATGTTAGGGAGTAAGAACAATAATAAAACAATATAAGGACATGATCAGAATTCAACGGTGCTGTCTGAAGGCTTTATGTATGAGAGCTAATGCAACTGTTAAGAGCCTTCTATATAATTCAGCAACAATTTAATAAATTGCAATTCATGAACTTCAATCAAAAGCATAAAAAAATATTGCGTGCTAGTGTGTGTGTGTGTGTGTGGGTGGGTGGGTGGGTGGGGGGAGATGATGGTTGTTAAAGGAGGGAAAATGTATCCCTTACTCTCCCTCCGTAACCTTTCCCCAACCCTTTATAAAACAAAGAAAATTGTCTCCCTCTTTCAGTATTTCCATCAATTTCCTTCTAACTAAACAAAAGGATAAGAAAAGTAGCTCACTAGTCACTAAACAAATCCATGGAATCCAGCATTTAGATTTCAATCATTGTTTAGACAGTTTTGAGACTAACATGAGTAAATTTCCAAGTACATCATTTTAGTACTTTATACAACACAGAATGATGATTTGAGAACTATGGTTAGAAGTTAGGAACTAATGATGACAATGGTGTGTGGTTCCTAAGTTTCTGAGGAAACCTCAACTCCAATTTAAATTGTAGTACTTCTTAGCGACTGTTAAAGGTTTGATCTTTCCAGTCTAATCAACTCAATAGAATATAGATCAATTTTGTAAGGATTTCATAAATAATTTTGCACATCTTTTTTTGATATTCTATAGAACAGTTTATTATTNTGCTAGTGTGTGTGTGTGTGTGTGGGTGGGTGGGTGGGTGGGTGGGTGTGGGGGGTTGAGAAGAGGGAAAGGGTGGGAGGTTTATCGTTTCTCTCTTAAAAAGCATTTTTATATAGTTTGACTTTTAGTAAAGCTACATTGGACATGTCTATTGTTTTAGGATAAGAGGAAATGGAGAAAAAGATAGGGAAGGTAAAGTTTCTCTTTTGAGGTAAGGGGTTGGGGAAAGAAGGGAAGGGAGGATCAATTTTTCCTCCCTCTTTATATAAAAATTGAACACCATCCCTCCAAAATTGGAGAAAAACAGAGCTGCATCTTCCACCCTCCCTTTATTTCCCCTCTCCTTCCTCCTCTTTTCCTTCTATCTTGCTATCCAAACAAAGGGAAAGTCTAACAAATTTTTGCTTAGAAAAAAGCAAGAAAGTTGAGCTAATGATAGAAACCTGATAGACATAGATTGCTTAAAGTTTGCTAGTTATAGTCTTCACCAAGATAATCCTCATAAAGTTACGAAGAAGGCTTCCATACAAATGCAAGAAATTCATGTCCATGCTAAAAAAACAAGAAATTCACTTATGTACACAGTACCTGAAAAGGAAGAATCTTCTGCTTCTCACGGTCATAAGCAACAATTTCACAATCCAGAACAAAAGAATTTACAGATGGCTTCTTGAACCTGCAATATGAACGTGAATAGCAGATAGTAAGTGATAAACAATTAAAGTGATTAATAGCACATCTTAGGATCACTGCACTGGTAAATTAAAGCAGAACACGTTAAAGCATTTTAGGACAAGTTCAAATGGGAAGATTATATTTACTCCCTTACGTTTTGCATATTACATGGTCTACAAGTCTACAATGCACACCTTTGGCTATTAATTCTATAATTTTGCATTAGTAAAAATTTGAGAAAATGGTATATTGTAAAATACACATTGCAATGAATCAATCAACATCCAGCTAGGTGATGCGTTATCATGTTTATACGTTATCCAGCTAGGATACATTATAGTCATGTTTCGAGGACCAAGTGCTGCTACAAGCATTTAGATCCAAACTATCAGATTTATCAGAATACAAAAAACTTAGCACAAAGAATTATCAACAGCCGGAAGCTGTCAGTCAATTTAGAAATCAGTAACTACAAACACCAACCAACAGTTGTAGCATTATATGAATTCCAACGTCACCCCATATTCTTTCTTCAACTCCATTCATCATTAGGTAAAAAGTATAAAACTGTATCTGCTATCTTGTTTTTTTTTTAAAAAAAAAAAAGAAAAAAGAAAGATTGTAAGGCAGAAACCAATTCTGGATTAAAAAAGTACCTTGGAAGTGAAGCAACAACATCTGGAAACTTTCCTGTGTTCCGTTCAGCATTTCGGCTATATATCTCAACAGTACCACCCTCCATAAAATGAATCTGAATTCACAGCCAAGTTAAGGCGTAAAGCATTAATCTTAAAACATCCTTTCAAGAGGACTTATCATTCCGGACCCCTCAACAGGGAAACAAAACAAAAGCAATAATATACGAAAAAATCAAGGAAGAGATAAAAGGTATAAAAATTACTTGAGCACGTTCTCCATCATACTTGTACTCACAAGTAAATACCCTATCTTGAAACTTATCTATGATTTCCGAAACTCCATTTGTTGGTTTTGCTAACATAGGTCCTATTGGGATGCCTGGTGTAAAGGTACAGCTCTTTGACAGATTCCATACACCGTCACTCAGAAGAGCAGGTATCAATTTATCATACACGGGAATCAAAGAATATACTTCTTTGACAATCTTTCCAGCCTGATACAGAAAAATAAAATATGAGATAACTATGAGCATAGATGAAAAGCATCTTAAAAAGACAATATTTATCAATTACAACAAAATAATATAATCATCAAGCTTTGTTACAAAATTACAATCTAAAAACTAAGTATATCATTAAAGCAAAACAAATGACCTGCTCATATGTATAAGAATATTAGAAAGAATCGGCACTTCAGCAGTCTAATTGTATAACATGATATCGTTCTTCCAAGACACCAAGTAGAATGCAAACATGAATACAATTTAAGAATGTTGGAGAGGGGAATGAAATGCCCACTTACCAAACTGTCTTACCATTGACTGTTTATCAAATTATGTCTCTGTATTCAAAGCGTTATGTTGATTTAAGAATGATAAAGTAAACCATTGCTGAAAAGATTCAATATGAGAATCGAATACCGTGAATAGAAATGTTTAAGTGCCAGTAACAGTGTAACATAGAAATTTCAGATAGCCGCTGACTGAAAACAAAATAGAAATGTTTTTACTAGTAACAATAAATACTATGACCATAATGACAGCAATACAGATCATAATACAAAGATATATTTGTTTACAAACAGCTAATAGAGGCTGAATGTCTAAGAAGATAAAAAATAAACACAACAGCTAGGTCATCAACAGATTCAAAGAGCAACAAAGATCTCAGCCAAACACCATTTACCTCTTCCAGAGGAGATTGAATATCTGAAGAGGGCTTTGAATGCTTTTCGGCATACACAGCAGCTTGTCCAAGGGCAGTAAGAAGAGTTTTCTCCGCCAAACTAATCCGCAATTTTGACTGAAAAAAAAAAACATATTAATGTACAGTCGTACAGTGATAAGGAAAAAAGATTTAAAATATAAATTGAGCAAAAATTTCAAATCCACACCTGAAGCAACCGCATCAAATATATAGGTTCGCAATCTTTGGCAGCAACAATTAGTAACTTAATGTACTTCTTTTTCCTTTCTTGACTATCCTTCCCAGATTCCTATCAGAAAATCGACAAACAAACAAAGAGAAGATTGTTCGAAAAGTTAAACAAAATGACCAAAAGATTAACAAATGGAAAAAAAAAAAAAAAGAGGTGGCAGGAGAGTCTGCTTCACGCCTTCACTAGCAGTCATTTTTTTAAATTCCATTTTACTAATTTTGAGAAGCAATGTCATAAGTCAAAACCAGAAGAGGGAAAATCAGGAATGGAAAAAATAATAATTACACATCTATGAATCTACTGTCAATTATTATGTTTATTATTTCAGGAAAAGAGCACAAGAATGCAAATAATACACAAGTAATGAACAATCACCTGTGCGATGAGCAGGAATGTATTGAATACTTTAGCAATGGTCAGTGGAGATGGTTCAAACATTTTAGTTTGCTTCGAATGGATTTCTTTGGCCACATCTCCTAAATCACCTAAATCCTGTTGGCAATCAAGTAACAGATACATAAAGGACAAGCAAGAATACAAAAGGCAGCAAATTTGATTTGGAAATGTTATAAACACCATGACACCAATTAATACAGTCGGCACCGTCCTTAAAATTCATTCTTCCTAATTATCTTTGGACCACTATATCAAGAAAAAGATTTTCACTTCTATCTCCGATAAGTCACCAATATTAATACTTTAAGGAGTTTAAGGTATATACATTAATATCTAGACCAAAAAACACCTAATTATATGTTTTTAATCCGCCCTTGGAATTCAATGTTCCCAATTATCATTGTATATTACAACAAGGATGCGACCATAACCATCTCCAATACATTACCATAAGATTAAAACTTTAAGGTACATGGCTACATGCATTAGCATATAGATAAAAAAAAAAAAAAAAACATTTATATGTTCCACAACTTTATTCGCCTCTTCGGAATCCACTCTTCCCAATCATATTTGTATAATTGTACATATAGTGCATCTAATGAGAAGGGATTTTTAAGTGTGAAATAAGAAGCACCAATCTCATCCATCAAATTTACAAAAGACAGTTCAATCAATCAATCGAAGCCTCAATCCCATAATTAAGGTCAAGAAACGGTTTAGAATTCATCAACAGTGTTATCTTTCAGCCATTGTAAAAAGTACATGCATTGACTATCACAAAGAGAGTGATCATAACTATCCCCAACACATCAAATTAAGAACATATCAGCATTTCGATACAACAAGAATCAACAGCATTACAATTGCAGCATGATCACGACCAACATTGTTACCTTATACATCTTCCTGACAGTGGATTCCTGTGCAGCACACGCCTCGGCAAGCGCCTTAATAAGCGAAGCGTCGCCGATTCCAAGCTCCACTCCCTGGTGAGCAGGCGCAATCTTGTTAGCTAAAAGATATACAGTAGCCAAAAGATCCTCAGGAGTCTTAGCAATAACAGTCCTCAACAAATTACAAGTAATATCCGTGATCACAATCCGACCCGATTCGCCTTTAATCAAGTCAAAAGCCTTAGCAAGAAATAAGAAAGGAACTTTCTCTCCTTCCTCCCACCAACACGCCGAATTCGGGTCGAAATTGGATGGTTTTTTCTTCAAATTGGCAACAAATTCATCCACATTAACACCCAACTTAGCTTTTTTAGCAACTGGGGTTTGCAATTCGTCCAAATGGGTATCCGAATCAGGTTTCGGATTCGATTCTAAGGGTTTATCGGATGATTCTGAAGTGGGGTTAGGGTTTTCTAGGGTTTTAGGTTTTAATGGAGAAGAAGATGAAGAAGAAGGGGTCTTTTTGGAATTTGCATTGCTTTTAGTGTTTGTATTTGAATTTGATTTCTTCTTTGCTGCGGCGGCTTGACGCGCGCCGGACATAAGCGCGTCGAAAGCCGAGGGGCGAGTTGACATAGCTCGAATGTTGGGGTTTTTTGCAGAGAAATGTAAAGAGTGTAAGAGAAGAGAAGAAGAAAGGGGTTTGAGGAGAGAGAATTTGGTGGTGTTGAGATTAAAGAAGCAGAATGTTGAAGAACAAGAAGAGAGCCTCAACATGCCACAGTGGGGGAGAAGAATGAAAGTTTGGTAGGAAAAAAATGGCGGGAAGTACTGGGGTGTAAGGTGTTATATGTGTAAGAATATAATATATCTCTATGTTATAAGCGAAGGTGTGTCCGATACTATATTGATATGAATTAGTGTTTTCGCCACAATTTAGATGCAATATTTGCTTAAAATGAGAAATTGTAAATAAAATATACAATTATGTATATCTTCATCTTTCTACTCAGTTGTCGCCGTCTTTTTCCTTGTCACCACCACCACCGGCATTTTTTACCACCACCATCATCTATCGCACCACGACCATATTCCTCATTCTTATCGCCAACAAAAACATCATTTTTTCTTGCCAACACCAATGATATCATTTGTTTCATCACTTCCACCAACGTCATCTTTGTCACCACCAACGTCAATTGCATCATCTTTCCTTTTCTAATATCTACTTCAAAATTTTTTATTCTTCAAACATCTACTTGTTTGAATATCGCTCTCTTCTTTTTCGAAGTTATAAGTTTTTTACGGTGATGTGATAAGATGAGTTGATGGAGTGTGAATTAAGTTAGCGATTTAGGTTAAGATGGGTGGCAATTTTAGATGGCGATTATGGGTTTGCGTAGATGTTGGTCTTTTTTGTTATTATGTTGGTGGTGGTGCGTGAGGAGGTGATGAGGGGGTGATCATTTTTTGGGTAGGATAAAGATGGGAAGGGAGATGCTACATTTACTCACTACGTAGCTAACCTACCACCAATAGAGTGTATTATAAAATCAATTGTGATTTGAGTAGGATTTCACTCACAATTTTTTTGTTTCACTATGAAGGGAAGGGTGAGTAGCTTACCCAATGGGTTAATTAAGTTTTCTCCATGGTTAGAGTAGTCAATTTATGGGTGAAGTGACAGTGGATTAAATTAGAAATTAAAATAAATTTAATAAAAAAAGACTCTCAGCATCATTATGAAATTCAGTTTTTTTGTTTATCGTTTTATAATCCCTATGATAGTTTTTATAAAAGAAATGAAAAAGGTAGTCAAACATCTTAAAATCATTATGATTTTCAAAAACCAACAACAAAATGCAAACTATTATTTGTGATTTCTATCTTGGTTATTAGTTTTTAAAAATATAGAAAACTAAAACAATAATCAACAACGAACAAGCCCTAAATTACTGATTAGTTTTCTTAAATTGTTGTCTACAAAAATTGGTGCTAACCAAAATAAATCACTTTCTTTGATCGAGTCTGCTATACCAAGATGTTCTCAATCTTGGTCGGTCTTTGTCAAGCTGCAAAGTGTTCAAGATTAATCATGACTCAAGAGAGAATCAGCTAGCTCATTATTAGGATTAGTGTTTGTCGTACTTCCTATTCCATTATCTCTTACTCATAGAAATTTTTGTAAAAAGAAAAAACACGTGAAACTTCAGCCAAAAAGGGGGTAACAATTTTATATTGAAAAGTAAACTCAAAACAAAGTTTTGCAACCTCATCAGAACATGCTACTGCTAGGAAATACTCAAATTTCCTGTTTAAATTTGCAATCCTGAAACCATCAATTTGCTTAGGTTTGTCAAGCAAAATCAAACATCATTCATTATTACAAAATCAATCTTTTAACTGGCTCCAATATCCCATTCTAAATTCCAGATGCAACAAAATCCCATAAAGTATTTCCAAAGAAATGAAAGCTCAGTTACTCTGCTGGCCTTTGACCGAGGACAGGAATGTCTTCATATCGTTTCTGCAAAACAAACCAAGGTCATTAATAAAAAATGAAAGAGGAAAAACTTCGAACATATCCCAAACTTTTCTTATGGAGCGGAAAGATGCAATTACACTTAGACAATTATGGAATTTCAAAACAATAGACACTAAGACAATAGACACTATAGCACAGGAACTCCATAAGTCCACATATTCAATATCAGAACTGGGCTTTTAGGCTTCACACAGAATTTTTTAGTTCAAAACAAAAGGCTTGGTTGCAAGTAATGGGTATCAATTGAATTTCAAAGTGCTTTCACTCTACTGAAATTTCAATGAATTATACCATAGGTCCAGCGGTTACTATTATCACTAGAAGGTTCAAATCACACAAAAGTGTCTCCGGATTATATATAGTGCTTCCGCATACATATTACATATAATGATGTACAAGGGGGGAAGGATAGTAGGTGATATTGAAAAATAAACTTTTCAGGTGGTTGGTTCCAATATTTACAGTACTTTCCCTTCCTAAAAAATACAACTATATAAACTTTTCATGTGATTGTTCCAATATTTATGGTACTTTGCCTTCCTATAAAATACGATCATCATCTAAGCCCTCCCAACAATAGAGGTGACAAAAACCGGAACTGACCTGAGCCAATTTGACAAAACACTAAATAACCAGAAGCCAAAATTCATCCGACAGACAAAATCCACATGATCCAAACCCAATTTAGCACCACCAACACAAGCAATTTGAGATCAAAGAAATAATGATTACCAGACTAACCAATCGAGGAGACCTAAAAAACTGACCAAAAAAATGATCGATTAAACCTACAAACTATCCTACCTCAAGTGGCCAGCAGACCAAGTCATAAACTAAATTAGATTGTTTGTGATAGTTAGTAATCTGTATGATGTTCCCTTCATGTTGTTTGTGATAGTATGTAATCTGTATGATTAGCCTTTTCTTTTCAAAGTGGAAATACAAGTCTTGCTTACTTTATCAAATGTAAAACTTTATCATTCTAATAAATATTTTTTCTTTTCATGAATTCTTTGAGATGATATTGAATTCCATGATTGCTGTTTCTATTTTGATATTGACGTGTTCATAGTGCAATTTTGTTAACCTACTTTCCATAATGTTACTGGCATCTTGTTCATTAGGGCTCACTGCTCAATTTCTGGCATATTAAGGCCATAAGGATTTTTCACCCCTTTTTTTTCTGAATTCACCCTTCTGATTTGTATTATCTTGGTTGCTTTCATCCTTATTCTTAAATCAACCTTTGACTACAAATAGTTTTGAAGGGGTTAGTAGTGACACTAGTTTGCTTTTGCTCTCTGTTGCTGTTTACAAGTATTATGTTTAATCTTCCCAGATGTTTATGTTAGTCCTGCTAACATTAGAATTATTTATTCTCAACTATAGCATGTGCTTGATAGAGAGTGAATATCATTGTTTTGAGGAGCATCATTGTTCGAATGATTTCAATTTCTTTTTAGTTAAAGTAACAGTTGAAACTCATGCTTAGATCCCATAGAGAAGCATACTTAAATTCTTATATATTCCACATCCTTAATGTTGTGGACTTGACATTGCAAATTATGAGTTTAAATTTACTTCTTTAATGTTTTGCATATTTGTTTTAAGTAATTTGAACCCTTGATTTCTAGAATCCTTGTTGAGCTTGAAGATGATATTGAATTTGGTTATTTACAATTGAATTCATAAATAGCAATTGTACTTTTAAGATCATTCTTAGTTTAAGAAGCTAATTTGTATCTAACATTCTCATAAATGCTTATCATTGGTCTTTACATGGCTTCAAAAACCTCATGCATAAGCGATGAACATAAAGTTTATTTTCTTTCCTACTGCTACTTAAACACCTCAGAAGATAAAATCAGAGTAGTTAGGAAAACACATAAAAGAGATAGCCTTCTCTAAAATTAATCTACGCGTAAAATATTTCCCAAATAAGATGGTGACATTGTGGGAGCCAGCAGCATTAATTTCAACAAAAAAGAGACATCCATATATTATTTAAACACAGGCACAATCTAATTTGGTGAATATTTGGAACATAAAATAAACAAAGACGAAGCAAAGTCATGAAGGATAGACAACATACCCCCTTGTTGTTGTACTCCCACAATTTATGAACTCCATAATCCACCGCCTGCAATACAACAAAACTAATTAAAAATATGCACAATACCACCCGGATCATCACTAACGACAATAACTGATAAGAATACATCATGGGAGGAGCTTCTCAAAGCCAAAATTTTTAAGCAATCTTATCCATCAATGACCCTGAAGTATCACCATTAAAGTGCTTGCATTCCTAAATGTTATTATGTTAAAGCAAAAAAGACTTGTTCACTCAAATTCAACTGCAAGACAAATCTAAACCCTAACAATTTGAGGTAAAATCAGCGCCAACACCAACACCCAAAACCCAACTTCAGGCAGGTCGCGAATGCACCCACACATTTGTAATTGAAAACTACATTACATGAGACTATGACAGTCACAAACTTAGCACCTCAACACGCTTAGTCTTCTGTTTGATTAAAAAGCATTCTTCACACTGGACTTACATCAGTGTTCCAAGATTAAACAAAGTTTTCCTCATTTTTCCCTCATTTACCAACAAAAAAATGAAAGGAGTTTCCTTCATATTCCCTTTTTTTTTCGCCTCGAGTGATTGCACTTCCTCACAGCCCTAACCTCAATATTTCCATCAATACATCTAATATGATACCCCCAAAACCAAATTTGTGCTCATTTCAGTGAAAATATAATATGATACAAGCAAATGACAACAATTAGCTGCTCTAACAAATCTTATTTCCGCCAAACGGTTCGATCATCAGCATTTGCAATCATCTGTATATCCAACATCCAACCTAATAATCTAATAAACGGGCGACGATTAGAAGACTACCTAACAGATCAAATTTCCGCCAAACAGTCCGATCATCAACATTAGCAATCATCTGCTCATCAAAATCTAACCTAATTATCTAATAATTATAATACTATATTCTAACTAACATAAGTTCAGGTTAAATCATCCTCAAATAACAATTTAAACTAATCATCAAATAATCGTACTCTAATATCATACTTTATTCTATTCATATGGATCTAATTTATTCATAAATTAGAAATTTCATACGAATGTTGAGGAAAGACGATTGTAAAACTAAACATTCAGATGAATAAATAGATCATTAAATCTGGAAAAAAAAAAGAAAGGATGAAAAAAGCGTACACGTTCACCAGCGAAAGCGCCGGCAATAACGAAGGTGACGTATATGGAGTTACGACGCATGACAACGCGGTAAAGGCTTTCCCATAGTCCACCTCCAGATCTTCTTGCAGCTGCTTCCATGGCGATTTCTCTCTCCTCTAATCAGCCAAATTAGGGTTCGTATACGTGTTTGTGATGCAAATTGGGGAATCTTGACAGAAAGAGGGAGACAGCACTATTATATTGTGTCTAATATTTAGACCCTATTTACCACTTATTTTTAGTTATTTTCAAGAAATAAGTTCGATAAGTGGAATAAATTAAGTTCAAAAAATAGATAAACAAAAATAAGTTTTAGAGCAATAGTTTGCACTCCTTTGTTCTTATTTATTGGATATGTAGAGAATATTCTTAGTTGCAAAGTAAAAAAGAATTGTACTTGAAATTTGTAATGTAACGATGTTATTTTTTAATTTACTCTTTTACTCTTTGTAAGTGTAAAAATTTGACAAGAATCATAAGGGTATATTTGTCCAAAAACATAGTTAGAAAATGGAAGATTTTAAATATAACCAACAAATAGAAACATCATACAAGGAATACGTAACCAACCAATAGAAACAGAGGGAGTAATATGGGTATTCGGTGACAAATTAGACATGTTTACATTTATAGAAAACAACGAAAGTAAGTTGAACTTAACTGAGTTGATTGGAGTTGGATTGAACCGAAAATAGCTAAAATAATTTTTTTATGAGAAAAGAAAATTAGTAACTAAATTAATTGAAGTTGAAGTAAACTGAAATTATGTTTGAACTCAACTTCTAAACAACGCCTACAAATCTCTTACTACCGACCGCAAAATTAGTTGAATTACCCTTTACCTTTCCCTTTTATCACGTCTTTCTCTCTCTAAAATCAACCCTTCTACTCTAACACCACCCCAAACCCAACTTCATTCTTCTGACAACCTTCGACAATGGCCGAAGAGGATCCTTAACATCATGTAAGTTCATGTATTTGAGCAATTGAATCGTCTAGGGTAGCTGATTTGTCCTAGGGCAAATCATTTGGCTGGGTTGATTTCTCGTGGGGCAAATCAGATCAGACAGATTGCCCTAAGGCAAATCGTCTCCTTTAGACAATTCAGTGTACTTTTTAAAGTATTTAGTTAGTTAAATTTTTTAAATTAATATTTATTTAACGTATTTAGTTTTGGTTAATGTAATTAATATTTATAATTAGTTGTTGTTAATTAAAACAAACTAATTTTTGAAATATAATAATTAACTAATTTGCCAAAAAAAAAAAAAAATATTTCCCTAGGCAATCGTCTCCTTTACAATTCAGTGTACTTTTTAAAGTATTTAGTTAGTTAAATTTTTTAAATTAATATTTATTTACGTATTTAGTTTGGTTAATGTAATTAATATTTATAATTAGTTTTTTGTTAATTAAACAAACTAATTTTTGAAATATAATAATTAACTAATTTGTGC
>PYUH01003988.1:959102-972743 GCA_016808085.1 Suaeda aralocaspica | reverse complement strand
TTTTTTTTTTTTTTTTTTTTATTTTTCTGGTTTTCTGTGGCTGATTCTGTGTTCGCGCTATTTTTTGGTGGTGATTTGGTTAATGTTTGAATTTTTGGTGTTTTTTTGGCGGTTTTTGATGATCTGATGTTGAGAATACGAAGTTTTTGTTTTGTGCGTGAATTTGCTTTGATTTTTGTGGAAAAAAAAGGAGATTTGAGCTGAAAATCTCCGTCATTTTGAGCGATTTTGGTGAATTTTGATCTTTTGTTTGATCTAATGTTGAGAATATGAAGTTTTTTTGTGTGAACTAGGTTTAAATTTGGTGTAATTAGAGATTTGAGCTGAAAATGCTGTGATTATTTGGTTAATTTGTGTGTTTGATTTTGATTTTAAAGCTCAGCAGTGAGCGAGTGAGCTAGGTTTACGCGGCTGCGGCATAATTTGCTGGAATTGAAGTGTTGTTAGGGATTTGAGGTTAGTGTGAGGTGATAATAATGGAAGGAAGGATGAAGAAGTACAGAGAAGTGAGTCCGGAAAGAGCGAAAGTGTGGAAAGAAAGGTCGCCGAAGTATGTGCAAATTAGGAAAGTGCCAGTGGTTTATTACTTGTGTCGAAACCGGCAGCTTGAACATCCTCATTTTATTGAAGTTCCAATGTCCTCTCCCGAGGGTCTCTACTTGAGAGGTAGTGCTTAATATTCGGAATCGAATTGGATTAGAAAGAATGTAATGTTAGGGAAATTGATGTTAAAATGTGTGTGTGTGTGGTTGCTTTGCAGATGTGATGGAGAAGCTTAACGTTTTGAGAGGACGAGGAATGGCTTCAATGTATTCATGGTCTTGTAAAAGGTGATGCATTCTTGCATTTGTTCGCGTTGTTTTTGTAATTGTGAGGCTTAATGAAAGAAAAAAATGGTTGACGAAAATAGGATTGCTTTGTATGAATTTAAATCGAGTTTAGGTCTATGTAAATTTGCTTGTGTAGCTACTTTTGCTAGAATTTCGAAATTTAGGTAATGACATTAAACCTATCAAATTGAAATTTCAAACATAAGCTTAGCTAAATTTGAAATTTAGGTTCATTTTGATGGTTTAACATAAGCTTAGTTACTAACATAGAGAACATGACTATTATTTGTGGCTTAGCTTATGTTCAATTTTCCCTTGTATATGGGTACATGTGGGATCATTAGAAATTCAATTTGTTAGTAGCTAAGATTATGTTAGAATTATCTTACCTTTTTATGATGGGTTTATGATGGGTTCAATTTCAGTTGAACTTTTGCATTTGCTTAGTAAAAGACTTAGGCGTAACCCTTGTCAACAATAAGATGCTCTCTCCCTTAAAATATTGATGGCAAATTTATCTTATCTGAACTCCATCAGACTCACATTTCAAGGTTTTTATGAGAAGCGAACATCGTAATAAATGTACTAAGAGTAACTATTGTTCTTGGTTGGTTGGTGGACTTATGAATTGAAGTCTTATTTCTCACTAAAACAAATCACTTTAACATAGTGTAAACAACTTTTAAGCCTTCATCTTGAGCATAGCTATTCCAATTTTGCATTCTCAACTCACTCAAATTCTTTAAACCATCACAGAAGCTACAAAAGCGGGTTTGTGTGGCATGATCTCTGTGAAGATGATCTCATACTTCCAGCTCATGGAGATGAGTACATTCTCAAGGGGTCTGAGATAATTGAAGATTCCAGTTCAGGTAATCCTTCATTAACAATTGTTAGGAAAGGTGTGATGCTATAGAACTAGAGAGCTCTTTATTGACTTTTTACAGTTTAGGTAAGGTAATGATTATCAAAGGTTCTGGAGTTCAAATGTATGGTATTTTTTTTTTACCTTTGTTGGTAAAAAGACTAGAATTTATCACCATTGTGTATACACGCGTTCCTTACATGTCAAATTATCAGGAATTCTGGTTTGAAAGAGTGATTAAAAGAGTTAGGTGACTTGAATTTTGCAGGTCGTTTCAGTCCGGTTGCTGTTTATAGAATGCACAACTTAAAACAATTGCCAGAGCCACCTACTTGTAGAAGCCAAGAGGATACTTCTCCTTCAATTAGTTCAGAGGGAAAAGAAACAAAACATCCCCGTGAAGACGAGGTATCCCCTCCATCCCAACGTTCAGATTCCTCTGCGGTTTCCCCCGAGTCAAGAGCTGGAAGCCACTCTCCATGGGGTGCTTCCTTAAGTTTAACAGAATACAAGGTATCCAAGACTGATGGTGCAACTGATGCTTCAACTCAGACAGAGGAAAATCTAAAACAAACTAAGCAGCAAAAAGAAACCTGCACTCGAGGTGTTTCTACAGAGGATGAGACAGCTGATGGCGAACACCATGAGAACACCCAGACTCAGGCTAATAATACAAAACAAAATCCAGAGACATGTGAGAATTCTGTTTCGCCGCTATCTTCCTCTAGTGCTTCTTCGTCTGGTGGGAAGGCTGAAACGCTGGAGTCTTTAATCAGGTCTGATATGAATAAGATTAACAGCTTCAGAAAATCTGAAGAGGAAGACTTGCAGATGTCATCCAGCACCAGAATGAAAGCATCAAACATGTTGATGCAGCTGATTTCTTGTGGTTCAATATCTGTGAAAGATCATAGTTTTGGGTTAATACCTGTTTATAGACCAAGGTTTTCTGATTCAAAATATCCTTCCCCTCTATACTCTACTTCAGTGATGTTGGGTGAGCTGGATTGCTTGTCAGACAACTCAAGATTAATGGGCCTCAGATTGGAAGATAAGGAATACTTCAGTGGGAGCTTGGTTGAGACTAAAATGCCTAAGGAAAAAGGGGATGGACGTACTCTCAAACGATCTTCCTCTTATAATGCCGACAGGTAACCTATTATTTGCACTTCTATTTAGCTTATGCAATATGACATAGAAAGTAAGCAGTTGAAGAACTGAAGTTTTGTGGTATAAAGATTACAGACAAATATGTGATAGAAACATGCAAGCCATTAGCATAGCTGTAATATCAAGTTTAAATTTTGCATCAGCGTCATTTATGATGAATTTTGTGGCTGAAATCTGCCTATTAAGTTGTGCTAAAGTGAGAATAAATGAATTGTTTTTATTCAGATCTTCTAAGCATCTGGATTCAGCAGATGACCATGACGAGACAACCACTACAAAGACTAAATGCATTCCAAGGTCGATTAAAGCTTCTCTAAGCAAGCCAAGAAGCGAATCATTGAGATCACCCATATCAGATAAACCTAGGGTTTCTTCAGATGGGAGCCGTGATTCACGTATCACATCTCATGATGCGTCAAATGGTAGCAGTAAAAGGATGTCCGAGCCTTCATCCACAAAGAATCCATCAACGAGGGTAAATTCCTTTAGAGAAGAGGAGAAGATCTTTAAAATTGAAGAAAGTTAAGTTTCAACTCCTACTCATTTTTCACAAAATACTTGTTGATCGCATCTTTATGTTGCCTGAATTCCGCTTGGTACTATCCTAACAGGCTGGCTTCAGGAGCCCGGATCATAATCCAATCCAAAGAATGCTAATTGCTAATGTTCCTGCTATAAGTCCTCGCTTTCCTAATCCAAAGAGCTAACCACATATTCGAATGGTAGGCAGTGTATACTCGGCCGGAGAACAAGATTCTGTATATCGAGAAATGGGATGATGGCAACCAAGGTAAAAGAATCCAAGGTGAATGGATTTATAATTGTGGTTAAATTACAGTTCAGATGGCCCTACTGCTTTGAATTATAGAGCTGTTTTCAACTGCTTTAGGGGTACCTTAAATTTATAAGATCACTGTAGATAATGCAGTGAAAGTAACATCCCAAGTTCTCTGCCATCACTGATGTCCTGTATGATCTGTATCACAAACAAATTTAGCTTGTAAACAGCAAAAAAGTAAGGGTATCGAGAAACTTGTTCATGTTATATTCATTTGTCAAAGAAATGCAAATTTTGTTTTATTCTTCTGAAAAGCTTACCTTTGAATTTATGAGTGGTACGATAATACAATTAGTATGTTATGTTGCACTAGAACTTGGATACTTATCTCACATATAGCACATGCCACATGGGGATCTCTCCAATTATCATTCACCATCATTTTCAAATGATTTGCCACTCTGTTGCTTAAATTTGTCATTTCATCTCATATTTTTATTAGATTTTTTTTTTTTTTTTATACTTTGACATGAATTTGAACACATTGATGCTTCCTCTTCCATTTTAAGTCAAAAATCATAAAATTGCTGTATAAAGTTGTTGCTTCATAAATTTGGACACATACATGTGAATTGTGAAATACTGAAATGAACACTCAAACCTGAATGTAGCATAGATTTAAAAAAGATTGGCTTTAATGTCCATGCCAAAAATTGTACTAGGTATTAATATTTAGCATATTACTTGCTGCAGTTCTACCTGGATTCAGCTTCTCAGTGTCTTAAACTACAGAGTATTTGGGAATGTCCGGAAAAAGCTGTCATTTTCCCTAATACAATGATTACGGAGTATTTGTTATCAGTTGTTTAGATAGGAGTTTAGATTAGATACTCACCAAAGTCGAGTAGAAATGGTAAAAGGAATAGTGATAGAGAGAAATAAGGTTCGATGGTTAGGGGTTGAGTATGGATAAAATAAAGTATTTCCTCCGTATCATATTCGTTGCAACCATTTGACATATTTTCTCTTTATTTTGTGTCAAATCATTGTAATTAATATGATACGGCGGTGGTATTTAGGCTGTCATTAAACTTGAACTCTTGTCAAACACAACAAAGTATTTTGACATTTGACATCATTTATCCGCAAGGTGATTAGTTGAAGACTTATACGTAACAATGACACTTTGGAATAGTATATTATAAGTTCAGGGATAGTGTCGTCTTTTTATGTGCAATTTAGGGGATAGCGTGGTAATTAAGTTTTTTGATAATTTTTAAAAATGCTATGCGATGTTCAGCCTCTGGTCCAAAATTTTACAACACTTGAATTTTTTATATCTCACAAATAATATGTAACTAACTGTTACAAAAATCTTGAACATATAAGACAGAAACCGAGTAACACTTCGATAGTGAGGTTGGAAAAGTAACAATAGGAGGGACGAAGGAGAGGTAGAGGAAAACCAAAACAAACTTTGATGAGAAGTGTTAGTGGAGATATGAAGATGTTAGGGCTAGAAGAAAATTTAGTGTCAAGCACGGAAAATTAGAAGAGATTTTTTTCATATAACTTTTGCGACTCTTCATATTAATTCATACTTAGCTAAACCCAAATAATAATTTGAGACTAAGGTTCTATTCTCCTCGTCTTATTTTTACTTATTTTCAGCAAAAATAAGTTCAGTTCAGCAAAAATCAGTTTCAATCCTTAATAAATTGTTAGTGATTTCAGTAAAAATAAGTTCAGTTCAGCAAAAATAAGTTCAGATAAGTAAAAATAAGTTCAGTTCAGCAAAAATAAGTTCAAATCAGAAAAAAAAAAGTTCAGATAAGCAAAAATAAGTTGAGGAGAACAGGGCCTAAAGCTTTGTTGTTGTTGTTGTAGAGAAAGAATTTATTTATTTATTTTTTTGTGCTAGTTTTTAACTCGACATTATCCATTTATGTGTCTTAAGTTTTAAAAAATTTAAGAAACTAAAGTGGATTTTCTCATGTCATCTTTTGTATTCGTTGCCCAAGATGAGAATCTCTTTCCTCACAGAGTCACAGGGCCAAAGTCCTAGGTTTTTTTTCAGTTGATTTGGTTCTATTGGGCTGAAAAGAAGATATGTGAGTTGAGCAAATAAAAAAGTTTAAAGTCTGGAAACCCGTAATATGTTGTGCGCCACCCAACTCCAATTTGGGAAAATAGGATTATGAGTTTGGCTCAAGCTAGCTTAACTATTTCAAGTTAGATGACTTAGATCAACACAAATACCAATTTTTTTCATGGCCAAAACGATCCTAATGACTTGTAGTAAGGAAATAGAATGCTTAGAGTTGATCGTGGATCGGAGTATTAGACTCAGCTTGGGTTAAAGAGAGAAATCTTAACTTTTTTGCTGGGCAAGGCCTATTTTTAGGAATAAACTCATTGCCCAATTCCCGTAATTCCTGAACTTGCCAAAAAAAAAAAAAGGAATATTCTATATGGCACCATCGTAGAATTGACTTTTCCACATGGTATCACTATTACACTCTAAATCCACATGGTACCACTATAATATTTACTTATTTTCTACAGTAATATTTTCAATTTTATTTTGCATTTTTTCAAGTTCTGTGCCATATATATTACTCAGTTAAGGTGTTTTAAGAGAATATTTAGGTTCTTAAAATCTGAATACTCAAAATTGATGTCGAAATTGGTGCAAAGCGCTTTAAAAAGTTCTTAGATTTCACATGCAAATAAAATGGCCTAGTGGGCATATTTCAATTTGTTTTGCACAAAAAATGTTCGGTTATGGATATAGGGGTCATTTTGATTCCTTAACATTATCCGAAAAATATTTAATTAGATAAAAAAGATCACAAATACCTTATATTAACGTTTTATACTAAGACTTTATTTAAGAATGTTATGATAGATAAAAGGCTATAGTATGGTGGTACTATGTGAAATAGAACTCTAAGGCCCTGTTCTCCTTGTCTTATTTTTACTTATTTTCAGCAAAAATAAGTTCAGTTCAGCAAAAATAAGTCCAGATCAGCAAAAATAAGTCCAGATCAGCAAAAATAAGTTCATATCCGCAAAAATAAGTTCAGTTCAGCAAAAATAAATTCAGATCAGCAAAAATAAGTTCAGTTCAGCAAAAATAAGTTCAGTTCAGCAAAAATAAGTTCAGATCAGCAAAAATAAGTTTGGTTCAGCAAAAATAAGTTTAGTTCAGCAAAAAAATAAGTTCAGTTCAGCAAAAATAAGTTCAGTTAAAAAAAAATATATCTATATGTATTATGCAAATTAATTTGTACATGGATATTTATATGTGCACATCTTTTTAAATGAGAAATTATGGTATAAAAACAGTAGATTATCATTTTAAAAATATTTAGGTAGCATTTTCGAAGAGAATATGTATTATATGGAAATAATATGTTAAAAAAATATTTACCTATGATTTTATATTTTTGATGGAAAATTGGAAATATATTATTTTATATGAAAATAAATATATGTTAATATAAATATATGATAATATTATAATACTCCGTACATGGAAACTATATGATACTAAAAAGAAGATGATAAAATATTGTGCATTCCTTTGTCCATAAGATTCTTGAAATTTTAGCGAAAAAAATCAGATTATATATAATTTAGAGATTATAATAAATCAATTATTTTCACCTATATAAAATTCAATTATAGTATATAATTTCCCTATAATTTTTAATTAGTATAAAACAAATTCAGCAAAAATAAGTTCAGATCAGCAAAAATAAGTTCAGTTCAGCAAAAAAAAGTTCAGATCAGCAAAAATAAGACGAGGAGAACAAGGCCTAAGTAGTGGTATCATGTGAAAAAACCAACATTAAGATGGCTCCATATAGAAAATCCCAAAAAATTAACCACTTAACAAGTTTTTGAAACTTTTGGGCTAGAATACAATTCAAAACCTGCAAAAATTGGGGTGGATTGCATTTGACCAGCTCTAAAAATACACAAATTAAGGATTCTATTTTAAGAATATGATTGCATTTACAAATTACAATCCTTAAAGTTAATCATTGTAAAGCATTTACTATTAAGATAGTATGTGTAGTTATAAGCTAGGTTGCACGGGTTCAAAAACGGGGACGGGGACGAAAAACGGCAAAATCAAAATTTCTAAAAACGGGGACGGCAAGGAATCGACAATTAAATAATCACAAAATTAAATAATTTAAAATACAATAGTATTTATTTTAATGCAACAATAACATAATAGTTAATTCATAAAACGTTAAAGTACAACATTATCTTAAAGTACAACATTATCATTAATCGATTTGTGGTCGTCGTGGTCTCCCTCAAACTCACCGTCGTTCGTGCAAACTTCACCTGAAATTCAGTCCAAGTCGTTGTCGCCTGACACTTTTTATTTGATGCTTTGATGAATGTCGAGTGAAAAGAAAAGCAAATAATGAATGTTGAGGGAAGAAGTCAGACTAAAAGAGATAAATGTTGAGTGAACAATTACAGATAATTGAAAGAGACTAGAGGAGTAAAAAATTTAGTGAAGTAAAAGGAATGAAAGAGATGGAGAATTAAAGAGTACTAGAGGAGTAACAGAGTAAGAAGGTTGGTGAATTAGTTTGTCAAACAATAAATCCTAGACTTTGGTTTAGAGTGGTATTTTTTATAATGTTGGGCCTTGGGCTCTTATTTGCATTTGGACTTTGGTCTTAAAAAGGTTGGGGACTTCTATTTTGTATCTAAACCGACCCCGAAACGTCCCCAATGTAGCACAGCCGTCCCCGCCCAATTGATGCCGACCCCGAAACGTCCCCAAAGTAGCACACCCGTCCCCGCCCAATTGATGCCGACCCCGGGACGTTTTTCAGGCGTCCCCGCACCGTCCCCGTCCCCGAAACGACCCCAGTACAGATTCGCCAAGTTCTCAAAGGTACCCGTGCTTCATAGGTTATAAGTGATTATATGATTGTGGGTTTGTAACTTTGTGAGTGCTGGATTGGTGTTAGGCTGTGTTTGACAAAAATTTTTAGAGTAGCTTTTGGCTTTTGGACTAAGTCAAAAAGCTACTCTAAAAAAAAATAAGCGTTTTTGGTGAATTAGAGTTTAGACTAATTTTTGGAGTATATTAACTTTTGAAGTAGTTTTTTTTATTTATTTTTATTTTTTTAGGAAGTTGCTTATTGAATGGTTAATAAGATAGAATTGTGTAGCTTTCTTAATGTATAATATATTTTGACTTTTTTTGGTCAACCATAATGTTAGGGATTCCATATTATTATAGTATATTTAAAATATTGTTGACATTATTGTTTATTTTATTGTGAATACTGAGTAGAACTGTTTTTTTTTTTTTTTGATATATACATATATATAATTATTATTGTAGCATCAATTATTTTAGTGTATAACAACACAACAACAACAATAATAATAATAGTTTTTATAGCTCCAGTAATTACTTGTGCCGAATACTCATATTATTAACAACTACATATCTTGACAGTTGAATTCTAACAGCTACTATTTAACAGCTAAAAGCTATTCAAAAGTCAACAGCTACTCAAAACTTAATAGCCAACAACTTTAACTAGTTTTGCCGAACACATCCTCAAAATCATGCGTGTGGCTGTGTGCCCAGAGGTCACTACCTTTAGAGTAGCCGTAGGAAGATATATTTTTGTTTTTTTTTTTTTTCAACAGATACCCCTAAGATTTTACAAAAAGTATAATGTACTATCTTTATAGTTTAAAACACGTTAGATTCCATTAGGTTTTCAACTAGTGTTAGTACTGTATGAAATACTTAAATGTGTTACTGTAAATGAGTTGTTGTAAACTTAATACACCAAATGTGTTAGTGGATATTAATTGTTGTAAAAGGTAAAATGAAATTTGTGTGAAATTCGGAAAAACAATGATGTATATTATTGAGTAATGCAGTTAATATAATTTGGGGTTGAAAAATGAAAGATGGAATGAAATCAACAACGTTGATAGCCTTTTATTGATGGTGAAGGTGTTGGAGTTTGCTTCAAAATTGTAGTTTGACTTTGCTTTAATATAGGAATAATTGTTTAGTGGTTATTAAGTTGTTAGGATGCATTTTCTAATTATTAGGAAAGCAGTTTGTTTCGTGGGATTCAATTCTACTTTTTTTTTTTTTTTACCTTCAAGTTAATTAATTTGTAATTGCCTATAAAAGGCCTCCATTTTTATTTAATATCATGAATTAATTCAAGAGTTTAATTCTCTGTGTTCCATCTATTTCATTTCTTCTTCTATTTCTCTTATAATATCAACAGAAGGGTGGTGATACGTGATAATCAAAGGGTAGAACAAAGAACAAAGTTCTTCTCAATACTTTATGCAACCAAAAACAAAATATTTATTTACTTATGCAAGCCTTTTGTAGTAGGATATTGTGTACAAAATCCTACCTAAAAAAAAAACACTTCTACAAATCTTACTAATTAAACAAGCTTGGACTAAATGAAACAAAACATAACTCAAACTAAAATCAAGCCTCATTAAAGCCTGAGATTGGTTTTTGGATTATATTAAAGAAAATACCAATCAAACTAATTCAAGAGAATTAAGGAAGCACACAAGAAGACCTAACAAGAAAGTGCAATGATGACTCAAGAATTACAAGAAAGCAACAAGGACCAAATCTTGAAGCCTTGAACCACATCATTATCTATGTAACACCAAAAGGGCTAGAGTTTCCAAAATGAAACCGTTTTAGAAATGAGAAAGCTCGAGTTCCCGAAAATAAGGAAATATTGAAATGTATAGAAAAATAAATAATTTCCAAAAAATGAAAGCAAAAGCAAAAATATCTTACACAAACATATATGCAAAAATCATAGGTTAATAGCACTAAACGAGAGAGAATGACAATGTTTTTTGCTTGCTTCAGGGGTGCCGGAAAACAATGACAATATTTTATAGCCTTCATTATTGGCTTTCAGAGGGTTGTCCCAGGCTCCATCTTGTTTCTGTCATGCTTATTTTTTTTATTCATTATTTTATTTTATTTTATTTTTACCACGTGTTCGGAGGGGTGACCTACATGACTCCCTACTATCTCTTTCGGATTCAAAAAAAAAACTTGTTATTAGCCCTTTTTCAAAGATATTTCAGTAGAGGGCAAAACTAGTCATTTTTGCTCTTAAGGGACCTTCTTATGGCCTTTGAACCCTGATAAATTGTCCAAGAGCCTCTTTTAACCTTATGGACATCGTTTAATTTTGTTGACAACTTTTTTCCCCATGATCCAGAAACCTCCGAAAATTGTGACTTATATCATTTGTTTTCGGGTGTTCAGGATGGTTGTCCAGGTGTAACACACTGGAATTTCCTAACTCCTACTCTATATTTTTCCGGAAAACATAATATAAATATTAAGAATTATAATTATTAGAACTCCTAAATAACGAGGAAAAACTAAAGTATTACCACCACCGTGATAACAGCTAAGGCATTTATCTAAGTACTACAGCGGAAGTCTTAAAACCAAAACCAATTTAAAAACTTAAACTTCAAACAATCTCAAAACCAATTTCAAACCAACATCCAAAATAAAAATCAGCTTAGAACTTTATTACACTTTGGAACCATTTTAATGGCCCTTTAAAAACCAAAACTAGAAGCTAAAACTTTGAAAATAAGCAACATCCAAAATATAGTTAGATAACTTCATAAGCAATAAAATTAAAACTACAAAATTGCACAGCAAACACTCTCACTCTAGCCCAACATGAAATGACTTGTGCCCACTTGTACCTGTAACTTTTCTTTTTCTAGACAACTACTCACCAACAGGTGGGTCATTGTAGGGCCAAGTCCAAGACAAAGTCATGCACACAAAACAATGCAAAACTGAGTACATAACTACTAAAGACTGTGCAACAAAACAACATAAATTAAAACATACACACATCTTACCTTTGACAACTCTTCACCTGTGCATAGACTCAGCAAATTAATTATAATATTTAGGCTTTGGATTCCGGATCGAACGGGTTTCCTTTCCTTTAAAAATCGCCCTATGGGGCACCAACTTAGGAGCAACTCCAAGAAGGTATTACCTATGCCACATAAAGTGACGAAATTCCAACACATTAAAAATATAAAAGAGTACAACGTCTTGTACTCTAATTAGAAGTCATAGATCAATGTTCCATACGACTCCCCCCATTGTTCATATTCAAGGTATATACGTTCCAAGAGTTTTGGTGCGAATCCTCTTACACTTTACGTGGTTACCTGTTTAACAATGTCATGACTCACATACAACATCACATAAGAACATGCATCAAATCAAGCAAACCATATTAATTATCTTTGATTTAAAGTGATTCTAAAAATAATCTTATGTGTGTCCTTTATGTAAACTGAACTTCCTTTACCACACATTAACTGTGTGTGGCTAACTATTCACTTTCTCTTTGACCACACATTAAACTATGAGTGGCAACATGTATAAAATAATTGCTCATTAACTTCTTTTAATCGTGTGAATAAAATTCACAAACTACTTTTCTTGTTGATTAAATAACTTCCTTTCTTCATAAATAAGCTATTGGCCAAATTAAACTGATCATAACATTCCAAATAAATCTTATAGAATTTATATTGCTAATAATATGGAATGTCAAAATAATATAAAATCATACTTCTAATAAAACTTGTCATGCATGTCAATTCACAATCCAAACAAGCATAACAACATATCATAACACAAAGGATCATCCAAGCATGAATGTTATTCTCATGTTTGTCTTTAGTACTTACGTACCTTGTAAAATAATGGTTATCCGCCACAACTTCTAAAAAGTCGACTATTTCAAAGTTTCCTACATAGAGAAAACCGAAACTAAATTAAAACCTTGTTGACTAAGTTCTACAACAACTCTAAACTGACTTTCTATATTGGAAACTTGTCCAAAACATTCCCTATATGGTCTCTATTCAATTCCATACTTTACTTTAATTTTTCTATTGCAAAATACTCGATTTTCAGAACTTGTTTATGCTTTATAAAACCTCAACATACATTTTATGTCACTTTAGAAAAGTGGTCTGGACAACAATTTAAAATAGTTAAGTCTCCTTGAAAAACCTCAAAAACAACACAAATCAATCATACAATGTAATACCTAACTTATATGATTAATTCATGCTAATTACACACTTTAAAACCCTAATTATTCACTTTACAAAATCTGGACAGCATGTTAAACATGCTTAAAATCACTTTTAAATTTCATGAAACATACTAAAAATCATATGTAACATTATAGTATTAACATGAGATCATACTAGTATAATATGAACACTTAAAACTTATTTTAACTTGCTTTTATAAAATTTTCAGATTTATTAATTAACTTTAAACTCATGAAAAACTCATAAAAACATCATAGATTCATCATAAAACTCTGTTACAATCTACTAACATCATTATGAAACAAATATATGCTTTAGAATAATTTTTCATATGCCAAAACATGTTCATAATATTTATTCTATTGATTTTCATGATTTCAAAATTTGGACAGCAATATAATTCAAGTTTAAAGTCTTTAAAAATCAATCTAAATTTCATAAAATCATCATAAATTCACCCAACAACAATTTATGATCATAATATTGAAGTTTAAATCATTAAAACTCATAAAAATCAAGAATTTCATTACTTTATAAACCCTAATCTAAAATTTCATGAACAACAAATTAATTCATGCTTTAAAACAAATCTAACTTCATAAAACATGGTTGAAACTTGTAAAAACATGATTAATCATAAATATAAACATGAATTTGCAAAATTAAATCAAAAAGAAAGAAGAAGAATTTTTTTTTGTTTTTATTATTATTATTATTATTATTATTATTATTATTATTATAAAAGTCCGAAAATATCGAAACAAGGGGAGGAGCAAGGTGGCTAGTGGTTGCAGCGGTGGCAGGGCTCTGGACATTCCCCCCCCCCCCCC
>PYUH01003988.1:913120-959082 GCA_016808085.1 Suaeda aralocaspica | reverse complement strand
CCCCCCCCCCCCCAAATTTTATTTTTATTTTTTCGGACTCTCTTTCTCTCTCTAAATTTTGGAATCCTAAATCACCAATCTACAAAATAAAATCTGAAAATTGGGTTTTCAGGGGTACTTCATACGCCCCAAAATAGGATTTGGTGAGAGCCCATAATTATCCTAAATAGTAGAAAATACTTATGCCCTTGCCTTGAAAATAAATTAGGAAACTCTAAAACTTCTATTTTTAGAAAATTTTCAAAATATTTTATAAAACATAAAATATTATTTATAAACACAAAAGAATTATTTTTAATTAAAATTTATTAAAATTCTCTTGTTTAATATCTTATTGAATACAACTTCTCAATAAAATATTAAAATCATACGCATATAATGCAAAAACAATTCTTTAAAGTACGTGAAAATATGGGGTATTACACCTGCATCTTATTTTGCCCAATTTTTTTAGCACGTTTTTTGGGTGACCACATGACTTCCCACAATTGGTTTCAAACTCTAAAAATTTGTTATTATGAGCCGTCTTTCAGAGATATTGGCAAGTGGGCAACACTAATCATTTTTGCTCTCACAGGACATTCTTATGACATTTTGAACTCCGATAAACTATCCAAGGGTCTCTTTTCACCTCATGGGTACCGAATAATATTCTTGGCCATTTTTTTTCTAGGACCCTGACTTATAGCTAAGGTTGTGCAAAAAATTCCATTTCCTTTCAGTCTGATTTTTCTATTTTCTATTTCGAAATTTGGATATCCGATCCGGTTCATTCGAATCAGAAAAACAATACAGCATATCTGAATTTTTAACTGGAAATTGGATCGGATACGGAATGGATTTAAAAAAAATCGGATTCTGGATTTCTAAGGAAAACTGAATTCAAGATTATGGTTTTTCGCTTTTTCCAATTTTTTTCCGGGTTTTCTGCTTCGGTTTTTTTAATATAAGTTTTGATGAAAATTTTGGTGCATAATTCGGATCAGGATACCTAAATTTCCGTAATTCCGTTTTTTTCTCGAACGGAAAAGAAACCAACTTTGTAGGTTCCGAAAATCTGGATTTAAAAATTTCCAATATGCAGTTATTTTGGAAGAAGGCCACACTAGTCATTTTTGCTCTCATGGGAACTTTTTATTGCCTTTTTAACCTCAACAAGTTGTGCAACGCCTTTTCTCACCTTATGTGCACCATGTAACATTTTTGGTATTTTTTTTGGAGACAGTAAATCTGTGGTTTGTCTAAAGTAATCCCACATCGAGACCTTCTTATGGCCTTTTGAATCCGACAAGTTGTCCAAGAGCTTCTTTTCACCTTTTGAGCACTATGTAATATTTTTGGCAATTCTTTATCAAGACCTATAAGAGCACTGACACTAGCAAGAAAAAAAAATACTCACCAATCTCTCTCTAACCACTTTCTCTTTCTAAAAATCTACATTTACTCATCAATTTTTTTTTGTGAGCAAATTATATCACAACAGCAAACAAAAAAATTCCCTAGCAAATTTTCTCTCATACCTTTTATCATACCCCACCATATTTCTTTCTCTTTCTTCTTTTTTTTTCACTTATGATTTCCTATTTCACTTTACATTTATATTTCTAAACTTACCTTTTTAAAATTATAAATCGTGTTTAATTAGGAAATAATAATTGCTAATTATTTCTATTTTAATTTTTCATTTACATACTAATCACTTATTATTTAAAAAAAAATAGACATACATGTTAAACTGTATCGTAGTTTATAAATTAAACAATACATGTTACATATTACATAATACGTAATAACACTCAGTAATTACAAAATACATTAACAAGGAAAAGCATTCATAAATGCCTTCATAGATCTTACTTAAGCCTTAACACAAAATAGACAGTTTATTAATTTTAATTAAAGAAAAAATGATTTTTTTGAAGTGTGACGAAATATAGCAAAATGGTGTCTATTTATAGATCTTAAAATTTTATAACCGTTGGTGATTTTTTTTTTTAATAATATATTTTTTAAGATATTACCGTTACAAGATTTAATTACATAAAAAATAAAACAAAGAAAGCAAAATCAATTTACTTCACCCGGGACACGTGGCAGCATACCACGGGCCCATGGCCTGCTTATACTGTGTAGTTTTTAAAATTTTTTTGCTGTATTTCTCTTCAAACGGCAACATTTCATTAGTAAAATACCCAAAACACGTCGTTTTACTACATTATCAGTCAAAAAAAAAAAAAAATTTGTAAGACTGACCTTAGTGGGTCCCACCTTGCAAGCGAGACAAAGTAATTTATGCTCGTTGGGCTCTTTTTTCACTGTTTGTTGGCCACAATGTTTTTTCCCCTCTCTCCTGTCATATATAAAATCACATTTTCTCTTCCATTTTTTTTGCTCTCCTGTCATATATATAAAACCTCAAAAAATTATGACTTATTGAAAGACCCTAGGTTAACATGAGTCCACTAGTAGATTGTCTTGTTTGGGCCTAGCCCATAAGGATTTGTTTTTGGTGAAGGTCAAAAATTCTACCCATAACTCCAAAAGGTCTCTACTAGGTTGAGGCTATCAAGTATCAACCCACATATGAAAAGAGCTTTGTTCTCCTCAACTATGTGGGATTACTATAGACACCTTTTCCCTTCCTTTAAGTTGTATGCGTCCTGAAGGTACAACAGGATACCGAAATGGGTCTATGTTAACATTTGTAACACCCAACCCAAAGTTAACATAAGTCCACCAGTAGATATTGCTCCCTTTGTGCCTAAACCCCAGTCCCATTATCAAACATACGAAGAATTGGGTTGCTAACTCTAAACCTAGTATCTTTGCGGGCTAGCCCCAAAGAGGACAATATCTATTAGTGGGCTCATATTGTTTTGTCAAAGAGTTTTATACTTATAGCTTTCGTTTTTGCCTTTCTCTTGTTTCCATCTTGTTTTTTCCACATGTTCAAGATGGCCATAGGATTCCCTACAATCTGTTTCAAACTTCGAAAACCTATGTTCACCCCTCTTTTCGACACATTTTGAAAGAAAGCCAGATTAGTCTCTTGCTCTCATGGAAACTATGTAATATTTTTGGCATTTGTTTTTCTTGCACCTTGAAACCTTTTATAATTGTGACTTACTCCTTCGTTCTCGACTTTTGGAGGTATGTCCTAGCTCATATTGTTTCTTCCCTATTTTGTTACCATGTGTTATTGGTGACCATTGGACTCTCCACGATCTGCTTCAGACTCGTAAAAAAGACAAAGGTTTTTCTAAGATATACCTCTAAGGTATTTAGTTTTTTAAGGTGTGCCCCAAAATTTTTTTATTCCTTTGTACCCCTAAACTAATTTTTTTTTTTTTTTTAAATCAGTCATAAGTTCATAACCCCTCCATCAATTAGTCGTTAACTTCTTGATTTTTTAGATTTTTAAATTTAATCTGTAATGAATAGTTCCTTTTTATTTTTACATTATGATTTCATCACTTCCTCCTTCCCTCCATAGTTACAACTTAGAACGATAAATCAAATAAACCCAATAAATTCAATTAAAACCCAATTGTTCCATTATTTCCTCCTTCCTTTATTTATGAACTCAATTGTTGTTAATATTTTTTTTTACTCCATTCCTCCATTGAAAAATTAAAACCCAATAAATCCAATTTGATGATTGATGATGATGAGTAAGTAATTATTACACGTGAAAACCCGCATTAATCCAAGTCATGAAAAACCTAGAAATACTTTCAGAATAATGTTAGGAGTAATTCGCCTCACCAAAATCAACGAAAACAACATGAACATCAAACCAACAATTTGTGTGTATTTGAGTAGAACAAAAATTATTATAAGGAACTTAAATAACATCAGTTTAGAAGAAGTAAAAGACGGAAACTAACAACAGTTTGTTTTAATAAATGTGAAGATTAATGTTGATTTAAAATAATTAGTTTAAGGATACAACTTAGTTTAAAAAAGCCTTTATGACAATTGACAAAATATTTCGGAGGTATTTCTTAGAAAAATCCAAAAATATTGTTACTAATTAGCTTAGGATTGTTCATAAAGATCTGATCCGAGTGACCGAATTTGCGATTCGACGCAAAAATTGAATATCCAATTCATTTCTTAGCTTAGGACATTTCACATCATATATTAAAAAAAAATTCAGGATTTTAAAACAATGTATGTGCTTTAAAATAAATAACCACAAAAGTTGAATAATACGCTAGTTTAGTTTTTCAAATGACATAAAGATGAATAATACGCTAGTTTGGTTTTTCAAATGACATACTTGTAGATTGGTATTTTGTATAAGTGTTTAACATTATTATGTGTCGTTTAAAATTTTTGGATATCCGAAACGAACAACATTTGTATGTATGACTTTTCAACATGATAAAATGTTGTGAACTGTATAAGACAACACAAATAAAAAAGAGTCGGCTCAAATGGTAAACAACTTGATGTCGTTTAAGGGAGGTTTCGAGTTCAAGCCTCACTAAATGTAGAAAACTCTTATCGAGAAACCCATCTATCGCAATTTAGTTGTGCAACTCGGATCTAATCCAGATATAGTCCGAGTTAAATTTCGAAAAACCGAATGGACATGTGAAAAAATTAGGTAAAAGACAACACAAAAACTTAAATCAAAAATTTCCGACAAGATTATAATGTTTCGGGGTATAGTCAGAGACTAACAGAGTGACAAACAACTTAATTGAAGAAAGCCACGGCCCACAGCCAGGCACCCAGGTATGTTATTTCTAATGACCCTTCACCTTAGCGAAAAAAATGAAAAGTTGCCTTATAAGTTAGCACTGATATATAATAATCTATTTATACATATGGTAAATGCAAATCTGAATCCACTTATCTAAGTAGGGTCAAAAATCCATAACTAACAAAAAATAATAATTTTGCACCAATGTCTCAACGTCTTTGTTACAATTCAATTTGTGATTGTGAGACCGTGTCCAAGTGTTGTTGGAGCTATGGAGGATGACAAATTAACAAGCGACAACACTTAAGAGTTTTCAACTTCATTATACTTATTGATTTTTGCCTATTTATTTATTTGCAAAATTTCATGACCTTACAAAATTATTATAAATCAAAAACAAATTAAAGCATGTGTTAAATAAAATGGGTGGAAACCTGAGATACAGTATTAGCCTCTACTCCCTTAGCTATTGTAAATCCGATTATAGTAAAGATGTGAGCAATTACATGGGAAAAATTCCAAACTCGTTTTAGCAAAACACAATAACCTTCTTCTCTAATTCCCCAATATAGAAAAGGAGAAAGAAAGAAATCCATTCCCAATTACATTGCAACTAGCTTTATATATATATATATATATATATATATGTCTTGCTTCCTTATAGCTGCATCATTCACAACCCAGCCAGAGACCAAGTCCGAGAACCCATATTGTGTTAAAATATAAGACTGTCAAATTAACACAAACATCATAGCCTGATCCCAAGAATAAAGTAACATGTATGCAGGTCGAAGAGTTTCTTCCGGCCAAGTTCTAATCAACCCAATGTAAACCTCTTTTCTTGTGGCAATACTACCTAGACCGATAGCAAACAATTAACAAGGGTATAGCGAACAACATTATGTCGATGTTTAATACCCACAATACCAGCCAGCATATGACACTGCATGATTTCCAAAATATATCCCTAGAATACCCCTTGAGCAAGGTGTCAAAATAGAGGACAAAGGAACACCCAATCGACAACATAAGAAACCGATAAAATAAATTATTATGAATAAAAAACCGTTCAAATCATTTATATGAATAACAATAATAGTGGGTAGCCTAAATACAGTATAGGCCCACCTCCTAACTCACATATTTATATTAAACCCGTTTTTTTTTTTTACAACACAACATCATTTGCCTCCAATTCCCTAATATAGAAAAAGAGAAATAGAATTAAAATAACACTATATGCAATTGCCCTTGGATGTGCCTATGTATGGGGAACTGTAACCCTTTGTTTGGATATATACAAGAAAATTGAAGAAAAGAAAGGGGAGAGAAAAGAAAAGAGACAATTTCCCTTGTTAAAAAATAAATAATTAGAGGAAGGAAAGGGATGGACATGGAGAGATGGAGATCCATCAACCCTCCTCTTTGAAGAACCTTTATAGATCCCTCCCAATTTGAAGAGATTTAAAGGAAAATTAAAGCTTCATTTGTCCCTCCCTTCTTATTTCTCTTCTCTTTCTTTCTCTCTTAACTTGTTATCCAAACACAATGTTACGAAAATCCCAAATACAATTAGTCCGAGCAACCTTACACTGATAAAATAAGCACATAAATTAAATGAGGATTCTATATCCTTGAATTGGTCTATTTGATGGAAGCTCAAAGGAACCACGTCTCCTACTCTAATCCTCTTACATATATTGATATATATCAAGTTATCAACGAACATTATCTTCAACATTATCACAATATCTATTTGATAGTTTAACAAGTGCAAAATGGTCACTAACTTACTAAGGGCACACGTCTCTAACTTGTGATTACAGTGGGTAATAATTATCACCAGACCATTTTAAAAGGGGTTCAAAAAGTCCTACGGTCCTACCGCACAGGACCTTAACATGTAAAGGGGCCTCAAATTTTGTAAATTTTTTACTACCTTCGTTAACGAAAGGATACAACACTTGGGGTGGCACGGACTCCAAGGCAAAATTTTGTAATGATGTTTGGGAAAATATAAGGGTATGGGTAAGTATATTGATGAGAGAGAAAAAAATTAGATCAATTGATTAATCAATTGGGTCCACCAACTAAAGTGTATGAGTAAATAATTAAGTTGGGGTAGTTTCGTCATTTCACCATTACAAATTTACTATATAAGGAAAAAAATAAAGTCTTGCAAGTAATTAATAACATCCTGAAATAGAAAGTGTCGCACATAATCGTTAACGGAGGTAGTATATTATTTCTTAAAAAAAATTTCTTCATTATCTAAAAAAACTACATTTAGAATATTTTCTTTATCTATAATTGTATATTATCGCAAAAAATATTAATATTTATATATTTATAATATAAGGGCCTAAATTTTATTTTTAAGACCAAGGTCTCTAATATTTTTGGTGCGGCCTTACCACCAATGCCCACCAATAGTCTAATGCATTTAACGCTAACTTTCTGTCAGTTCTCTACAGATTGCAAAAGGTTAAACTCTGTATTACTGATTGAAAGTGACGTAGTCATTAAAAAGTTGTTGAAAAATACGCACATATTTTATTAATTTGTATTGATGATATTTTTTAGGACAATAATATAAATGTTGTAGGGCTGCATAAAAAAGAATGACACTTACAACTTTACAAGTTATTAAATCCTTGAAGATTCTCTAAAAAAAACTAAAAAAAACTAAAAAAAACTAAAAAAAAAAAAAAAAAAAAAAAAAAAAAAAAAACTCAAGTGGGATTTATCTAAAACCCATTTAGTCAACAATGATAGACATAAAATTTCATTATTTTATAATATAATGAAAGATATTCATGGGTATTTTGTGAAAATGAATTTGTTAGTTGACAAGTGTGCATATGCATATTTTTGTTATTGATACAATTATATCACTATCTATAGTTCCTCTACTCAGGGGTGTGACTAAAGCACATACGTACCGAATTTATTTATTTTTTTCTTGGTCACAAAGGTAGTGATAGAGAATTTATAATGAGATTTTCTAGTATTAGAGGAAAACTATAATCAAGTAGGCTATTTTTTATTCACAACTTATAGTATAGGGGGTGTTTGGTGGAAAGAGTTTTGGAGATGTAAGAGAGGTTTTAAGGGAATCAAAAACTCTAATATGAGTGAATAGTGAGGAAAATGTTTCAAGAGAATTTTTGATACAAAACTCTAATATGAAAAAACTGGTATAAGGCTTTTTCACTGAAGTTTGGTCGGTTTCAAATATTTCCAAATATTTATTTTACCATTATAATTAAACAAATCTAACCCATTTTATGAAAAACAAATGTCTACAAATGTCATTATACATAACTAATATAGTACAAAACCCTAATTAAACAACCAGTTAAGTGTTACCATTACCCAACACATTTATGCAAATATTTATTGAAATGATAATGCTCTAATAACAAATTATAACTTTTAAATTCTATACTCTAAACTCTCCGTGCTAAATTGAGTCATAGTCTCACTTCGATTAATCAGTAATAGGAAAGTGATATTCTACCTGTGGCATATCATATGCTTAATTATGATGCAAATATCTATCCCTTGCAACCTCTTGATATTCTCCTATATATATCCTAACTCGCGCCCTCTATTCATCTTGAATGATAACCAATAACACTCTAGATTACTATACTTATCTTTAGCTTTAATGTCCGTTTACTTTAGCTGAAAACAACTGAACCGAACCGAATCGATTGGAGCTGAACTGAACTGAAAGTTTTTATTATAGATTAATGATTAGAAAAATAAAAGAAAAGATGAACTGAAATGAACTGAATTGAAATGAAAGGAGCTGAGCTAAACTGAAAACTGATTTTAGGCTGAAGTAAACAAGTCCTTATTATTACTACATGATATAGTATATAAACTATTCCTGGGCCTCAACCATTAACTTATGCTTTTGGTTGAGTTGGTCCTTTAATATAGTATCAGCGCCAGCGTGACATAAGTTCAAGGGTTCGAATCTCATCCACCCCTCCCTTCTAAGTAGAATTATTAAGCGCAGGGTATGAGGGAGGCCCATGCTACATAAGGGGGCGTTATAGAGTATATAAACTATTCCTGAGCCTCAACCATTAACTTAAACTTTTGGTTGAGTTAGTCCTCAAATATTACAATTTACAAATAGCTCATAATAACTTCACTCTAAGCATTTCAATTATATCTTATTTTGTTCCCCGTTAGCAAAAGGCAATCTTTTAGCTAGTACAAATCTAGTAACCTTTTATGCTACTATGCATCAAACACTTCATTGCTTTACTTTAAGTGGTAGTTGACCTCATGCCGGTGGTGTTAAAACTTATAGTATGCCCCAAAACATTTTCATTTCAAATAGGCGGTGTCGAACTCAGTTTTTTCATATTATTATTATTATAGAATTACATATTATTAAAGGTCACAAACAATTCATGCTTTCTATTGTAGTAGTTAAAATATCCCGTAATTGTAGAATAGGTTTATATTATATCCTAGAATTAAATGATCTCTAAATATATTGCACAATCTACTCTTTCTTCGGAAATTCTTAGGAGTTTGAAAAGTATGGAAATGTAAGGGTACATGGGAGATTCACAATGGAGAAGATTATATATAGGGGGTTTTAGGGGTTTGAATTTCTATACTAGTTCAAGTGTTAAAATAGAAAATGGCGAAAGAATATAGCAAGGATATTAACACGTTTTATCAATAGGTGAAATATTGAAAATGACCGTTGTACTTATCCCTAACGTTAAATATATTTCCCTACAAAATTACACCTCAAGTTCGTCTTTTACACAATTTGTATTTTTCTTGCATTTGTTTTATATGGTCAAATTAAATCATTTTCAGGGTCGTTCCTGAGATTTTAGAGGCCCGGGGCGAATTAGTAAAAATGGTCCCCAAAAACTAGTTTGAAAGGACTATTGGTATATTCTATAACAAAAAAACACATGTACAAAAACGAGAAAATGATATAATTTAAAAAATATATATATATATAAAATAAATTCATTTAAATAAATAATAGTACACATTATATTTGCATAATACCTTAAGGATTATATTCTTAAAAAAAAAATTATATTAAGTGTTTTGAAAAGAAAATCTTAACATTAATATGGGTAGTAAATTTTTTCATTTCAAGTTTTTATTACTTGAAAATAAAATAAAAGGGATTAGATGTAAATTAAAGTTTTAAGAAAATATATATGAACTGATTTTTTACCATGGGTTTGTATAGATCATCTATTTAATTATTAATTATTAATTATTATAGAGTTTAAGTAAAGTCCAGAATAACTAAAAACTATCCCTTAAAATTATTATTATTGAATTTGTAAATCTTTGAGAATATGTTGATTGGGATTTAATGTGGATGATGAATTGGTAAAACTAATAGTAGGATTATTAGAATTTCCCAAAAGTATGGAAATGAATTAGTTAAATAATGCTTTATAAAAAAAATTAGCTTAAGAATGAAAAAAGAAACTTAGAGGAATAATTGGTGTTCATGGAAAATTGGGAATCGAACCCACGACCACACGCAAAGGGTACCAATTGTAGTGCTCAAAACCTTCATAGTTACCAACTTACCACTAAGCCAACTTGTTTTAAGTATAATATATGTATGAGTAAAATATATAAAGCCTCTTCACTTAATGCATGGACTTGAATTTTTTGGGCCCTGGGCATGGGCCCCGCTCGCCCCGCTCCAGGGCTGACCTGATCATTTTCATGACTCATAATTGAAATTGTTTTATATGGAACCCCTGATGGACAGATGACAATTTCGTTGCTGACGGACTGACATGGTTGAAAATTTTTAAGTGTTCTAAAATTTCAAATTCAAATTTTAGTAATAATTGTAGCTGTGAGATTCAGTTAAAAATTTTCGGCTTCAACATAATTTAAATGTTCTACTGTTGTATGAGATGATAATGTAAGAGTAGTAGTTTTACATGTTACTAATATCGAAAAAATTAAAAGATTATAAATTTGTTATACGGAGTATCTAATTTTATTGGTAACATTGATATTCTTAATGATTTTAGTAAATTTTTTTTAATACAATTATTGTTTGTTACTACACCTATTACCTATATCATATCATATGTTTTTTCTTACCGTAGCTCATAATTGTTCCATTTTTTCCAATTTTACCTTTTATTCTCCAACCTCATTTTGGTCCTGTTTTTTTGGATTGAAACGGGGCTGAGTTGAACTGAACTGAAGTGGACTGAAATGAAGTAGTAATTATAATAGAGATGAGTTGAACTGAGCTGAACTGAAGTGCCAAAAATTTAAGTCCCAAAGAACAGGACCTTTCTCTCTCTAAAGATCCCTCCACCACCTCCACCACCATACTTACTCTTCAATGGCAGTTTGTAATTGAATGCATGGGAATTAGGCCTTGTTCTTTTCGACTTAAATTTTTGGCATTTCAGTTTAGTTCAACTCTATTCAGTTCAGTTCAACTGAATTCAGTTCGGTCCATTTCAATTCGCTTCAGTTCAGTTCAGCTCATCTCCATTATAATTACTACTTCATTTGAGTCCACTTCATTTCAGTTCAGCTCGTTTCAGTTCAGTTTAGCCCCTTTTAATTCAGTTCAGCTTATTTCAGCTCTATTTCAGTCTAAAAGAACAAGGTCGTAGTATGTTGCATGGAATATACTCCATAAAATAAGGTAGTTACATTTAGGATATAATAGGTCCCTAGATAATTAATATTATGCGTAGGATAAATTAGTTAGTAGAATCATTAAATAATATTTTCTAATAATATTTGGGCATAGGACTAGTTGGTTAGGTTTATTATTTTGGATTAGTATAATTATTATTATTTTAATTTTAGTATCTTTGATTTAGCCTAGTGGCATGGGATGTATGCCTATATATAGTTTTGTCAGTTCATCAATAAAACTCAGTTTTTTGTGTGAGATTAAATCTAGAATTCGTGAGTTTATTCAAACTTATGAGTGTATTTGTGTTACCTTGTACGAGTGTTTTTCGTGTTCTTGAATTGTGTTTTCAAGTTCACAAGACTCTTAATCGTGTATTGAGAGTATTATCTATCCTTAAATAAAATTTATATATTTAAGCTATCCAACTCAAGTCATACTTGAGTCTTTAGCCTAGATTCAAATCATCTCCAAACATCAAAGATAACACTACCTCCATTACCAATAAGATATAATAATTAGACGTTTTCTACTTTATATCATATCATTGCATTTTATTATTAGCGAAGGTACGAATTACAAAAGACAAGCTCAAGCTTTAATTTAAATAATTGATTTCCACTCTAGTTGTCGATAGACCAAACATTCGTTCAACAAGATAATGTATGTGGTAGGTAACACTACTGCACACTTAATCACTTCAATTAAGTGTCAACCATTAAGTATATAATTAATTACATTATCTTTTGGAAGGTTTAATAGAAACATCATATTCAAGTACTACAAACATAATCTAATTAATTGGGTAATCATATGACTTTTGATATTTAAGGCCCATCTTCCACATAAGATGCTTTTTGCCCAATTTCTTCCGCCCATTAACGTCTTTCTATTCTTCGTCAAATGCTAAGGGCGTGTTTACTTCAACTTAAAATCATTTCATTTTAGTTCAGTTCATTTCAACTCCATTCAATTCAGTTCAACTCTTCTTTTATTTTGCTAATCATTAATCATTTATAAAAAAACTTTCAGTTCAGTTCAATTCAGCGCCAATCAATTCAGTTATTTTCAGTTGAATTAAACAAACAAGCCCTAATACTACACGACACATAAAACACTTTTTTGTAATATATATGTTTCAGATTGCGACTAATAATAGAATAATAGCATTTTCTCAAAAAAAATAAAAATAAAAATAGAATAATAGCAAGTATTTGTCCAATCATAGATATTTTCTTTAATCTTTAACTATTGAAAATCTGCTTTCTTACTACTATCATTTTGTGTATTGTGTAAGAGACTAAGGGCCAGTTTATTTCAGCTTAAAATCAGTTCAGTTCAGTTAAGCTCCGTTCAATTCATTTCAGTTCAGCTCTTCTTTTATTTTGCTTCTCATTAATCGATCATAAAAAACTTTCAGTTCAGTTCAGTTTCAGCTCCAATCAGTTCAGTTCAGCTGAAGTAAACAGGCCCTAACAGGTTAGCAGTACGATCATTATTTGTCAAGAACCGATTTTGTCTTGCCTGTATTAGCATAAACTGCTGTTTATATAGTACATGAATGGGCTTAGGTCATTGAATAAAAATATGCTAATTAAGCCTAATTACAACTAAATATATGTGTGGCTTAACACCCCTCTCAAGTTGGAGTATGGAGGTTACAAATGTATAACTTGTCGAGTAAGTACTTGAATTGATTCTTGCCCAATGTTGTGGTAAAAATATTAGCGAGTTGTTCATGAGTAGGGACATAGCACATGCTGATAGGATAGTGCCGTCTATAATCGCATCACGTACATAGTGACATTCTACCTCTATGTGTTTAGTAAGTCCATGAAACACATGATTCTGCACAATATGTAGAACAGTTTGACTAACGCTAAATAAAAGCATGGCACGGGGATGTGCCACTCCCAAGATCTCAAGTAAAGCCTTGAGCCATTTCAGTTGAGCATGCCATGGAACGATACTCCATCTCTACTGAAAAATGAGATACTGTATATTGTTTGTTTTCCAAGAGATAGGGGATGAACCAAGAGATGATTGAGCGCTGATCGAGTCAAGGGACAACTTGTCCAATCAGAGTTGCACCACCCTGTCACAATTGGCACTCAAAAGAACTCCTTAACGTGGACACCGTTTTAAATAGCACAAATTTCAAAGAGCCGCTTCCCTAATAACGAGGTTGTTGCATAAATTAAGCCAATACATGCCCACAATAGTTGCAATATCAGGCCTAGTAAAAGAGAAATAATTTAGATGTCACATAAGCCTTCGATATTGTTCCGGACCAGCTATAAGATCATCCTTAGCTAAAGCCAATGTATAATTCTCTGCCCAATTGGAAAACTAGTTAGCTAGTTGAGCTCCTAATAATCTTGCTTCCCCAATAATGTCGAGAGCATATACTTCCATTGACACAAGAAAATGCCCTCACGGTTTTGTGCCACCTCAATTCCGAGAAAACATGTGAGCACACCCAAATCTTTCATGTGGAAACAATCGCCAAAATATATCTCAAAAGCTTGAATAGCAGATGTGGTACGGTATTCCCGGAAATTATCAAATCAACAACATACACGTACAAGGACACTAAGCTGAACTGACCCTTGTGAAAGGTGAAACAACAGTAATCAGCATATGATTGAATAAAGTCGTACCTGAAGCTGGCTTTTCGAGCCAACATCATGGGGCTTGCCGTAACCCATACAAAGATTTGCAAAGACGGCACACCATACATGGACAACGACTGTGCAACCTAGGGGAGATTTCATTAAAACTTCCTTATTAAGATCACCATGCAAGATGGAGATTTCATTAAAACTTCCTTATTAAGATCACCATGCAAGATGGCGTTGTGAACATCCATTTGTTGCAACTCCCACTTCTTTGACACCGCAATAACCAAGAAAACTCAAATAGTGACCATTTTTAAAAACAGGATCAGAAAGTCTTATTGTAGTCAATGCCCTCTACTTGTTGATTTTTAAGGATGACAAGTCAAGATTTGAGACGTTCTACCAACCCATTAGCATAACATTTGATTTTATAGACCTTGCCAAGAGCTTTCTTACTAGGAGGTATTTCGGTCATGACCCAAGTGTCAAATTTTTCTAGAGCATGAACAAGATTACAAGATCGAATTAGCTCAGTTATGCTCTAGCCAATCTTGAGCTTTATTAATATTTATCAAGCTTAGCTCGAACAAATTACTACTCGCCTCGACTCATTGACATCTATCCCAACAAATTCATATATATGCACTAATTAATTTGGTTAGATCTTGTGTTTCTTCTACAAATTTTGTAACCCGCTCTTGATACCCTGTTAGAGGACCATCTCAACCAAAAGATTAAGCTAATGGTTAAGGCCCATGAATTGTTTATATACACCATCGAAAACATTATAAAAAAAAAATGCTCGATTGCTAGGGTTATATATAGTGATTTTTGATAATGTAGTTGGTAGAAGTTTTAACCTTTAATTTTGATGACTTTGCGATCACATATACATAGTATTACTTGTTACTATTCTTGGATTGGAGTTGAGATACCAATCATGTATCTTAGCATAGTGGTTAAATTTGAGATACCAATCGATGCCATTTTCGTTTGAAAATTTTCAATTCCATCGCAATTTTTCGAGGGAAGTTATTTTGTCAAAAATTGACAAATTTGTAACGGATTTTAATTCCGTCGAAAATAGTCCGTCACAAACAACCCGTTTTCTTGTAGTGTGTATACAATAGGTTACAACTCTTATGCAAGTTCGAATCTCCCCTATCTGGCCCCAATAAATAAATCAAGTAATTGAAAAATAAAATAGATATGATCAACAAATATAATGTGTATTCTTTAATAATCACTAATGGCTCTCTTTGTATACTTTTTTATTATTCATTTAACGGTTATTTTTTCTTTAGATTAAAAGACAAATCTCTTATGACATGACTCACGCGCGTCACACCATTTCGACATTTGACTTGACACGTCCAACAACCAAATCTAGAGCTAATTAGCTCAATTGGGTTATGACGATGGGTCCATACCCCCGACATGATAATTCTCCAAAGAGTTGTAGAACATGCTCATTGCTTGGGTTTGATTCTAGGTAATTGAGGATATTAATGTTAATATTTAATGAGGATACAACTATAAAAAAGTGTAATCTTGTGTAACCAAAATACCTTTCTCAATAAGATCTTCCATATATGGGAAAGTGGTGGTAATACCATATTTAGGCTATTTGCAATTTTTACAAACTCCTTATAAGTGATGTTTCATGAATGCAAATTGTAAGGGAAAGAGACTCGATCACAAATGTATTCAATTAGATTTGATTAAAATTGAACATGCATAATCATATTATCATTTCAAGAGGTACTAATTCAAATATCATAAATATTGTAGACAAAAACATATAGTTAGGTCTTGTTCTCCTCGTCTTATTTTTACTTATTTTCAGCAAAAATAAGTTTAGTTCAGCAAAAATAAATTCAGATCAGCAAAAATAAGTTCAGTTCAGCAAAAATAAGTTCAGTTAAAAAAAAACAAAAATATATATGTATTATGCAAATTAATTTATACATGGATATTTATATGTGCACATCTTTTTAAATAAGAAATTATGGTATAAAAACAGTAGAATATAATTTTAAAAATATTTAGGTAGCATTTTCGAAGAGAATATGTATTGTATGGAAATAATATGTAAAAAAAAATATTTACATATGATTTTATATTTTTGATGGAAAATTGGAAATATATTATTTTGTATGAAAATAAATATATGCTAATATAGATATATGATAATATTATAATACATGGAAACTATATAATACTAAAAAGAAGATGATAAAATATTGTGCATTCCTTTGTCCATAAGATTCTTGAAATTTGAGGGAAAAAATCAGATTATATATAATTTAGAGATTATAATAAATAAATATTTTCACCTAAATAAAATTCAATTATAGTATATAATTGTCCTATAATTTTTAATTAGTGTAAAACAAATTCAGCAAAAATAAGTTCAGTTCAGCAAAAATAAGTTCAGATTATCAAAAATAAGTTCAGTTCAGCAAAAATAAGTTCAGATAAATAAAAATAAGACCAGAAAAACAGGGCTTTAATTGTTGGTACGTACTCCAGATCTTGTAATATAGGGTGAAAGCGAGTCAACAAAATTCTACTTGTCCTTATCTCATTACTACTTTCACATTTTCTTTTTAGTCACTTAATGGGAACATCTGTCACATTGTCCACTATATTGCCTAATAATTCTACTTCTCTTTCACCTTCCCATCATTTAAAGTTTTCAGGTGGCTCTTTTCATTTTTAAAACCGCCCAATAAATTTTTTATAGGTCAAACGTTTAATTATATATATTAAGAAAAATGCTAAACATAATCCTAAGGAATATGTGCACGGTGCTTAAAATAAAAAAAAAAAATATTTCAGTTTAAGAATTAATTAAATCGATGTTTATGTGATTTTTGTTTAGTTTCGCAACATATTATCAATTATAGAAATATATTTAATGCTTATCTCTGTCCCTAACAGTTACATTACCCTTATATTAATGATATGGCCTATTCAATGATACTGTATTACTTTCTTTTGTAATCATTTTAGCTAAATTTTATCCAATACATCATCAATTTTTTTTTCAATACTTATTACATGGAGAGTTTTGACATTATTCACATTGTAATTTTGACTCAATTTGGTGTTTAATGCGTAAAGAAAAACATAGTCACATAGAATCTTATTTGATTCGTCTCAATTTGTATTTTTTCAAAAATACAATTTATACTACAATTTTTTTATTATACGAAACTCGAGAAATTAATCTTATCGCTTGCGTATTAGGAAATGCGAACTAGTGAATGTAGCAACTAAAAAGACGAAGGCAGTACCTATTTTTACAGTCATGTTATGAAATAATTATTGTATAAAAATTTATGTACAACACTATGATTACACGCATTTAAAAAATAAAATACTCTCTTGGTCCCTCGGTTTCTTTTTACTTGCTATATTTGCCTTTTCACATCTCCTGAGACAAAAAACTTAACACTTTATATCTTTAAGCTTGTAAAAATTACAAAAATTATGTGGTTGAATAACACACTTTGATGGATGAAAAAGATCTCACATGACTATATGTTATCATACGCATAAAAATTAAAAACAGTCAAAGTCCTTATATGAATAGTGATACAATTCAATATATATATATATATATCAAGTTATAAGAACCAGAGAAAGTATATGAATTATTATGATGTTTGTGGGACCAACAAATAATTTGTCAGTGAGAACCAAAATTTTATAATCTATATATCTCCACCTTTTCTACGGATTTTTATAGAACCAAATAAGAAAACTTTGTAATTTTTCTCGAAAACATCATCATCTATTTGGAATTGTCTTACATCTCCTTTTATCGAGAAAGGTATAAAATTTTGATCATGAAGTGTGGTTCATGCTTACTCGAACAACATATAAGATAACTAATATAGCCACATACGATATTATTATTGTTTAATACATCTTGATGAGTATTAGAGTATATTATATATGAGAAGATAAAGTTTCCTATGTAAGTTTCATATTTATATGAGGTTAGAACATAGTCTTATACTCATACATGTTAATATGTTATTGGAGCAGTTATTATTTAAAGATAATTAAGAATTTCTTTGAACAACGACACTTGAAGATCAGATAATGTACGTGCAAAAACTATTGCATGGATATGCTAATATTCGTTACCCAATACTCGTTGGTTGGGTAAGCCTAATTTATTTTTTATACAAATAAATTACATCTTGACTTTTCATTTAATTATAAGGAGATATACATAAGATTATCTTTAGTTTTGTCGCACTTTTATAATGTCCTATATTCCTATATACGTAGTATATACGTTTCATTAAAAAATATGGAAAATACAGTACATATGAGGAGTTTTAATTATAATTGAACACTCCCTAAAACATTGTATCTATTTACATTATCGTTAAGTGTTGTCGTTCAAAAAACATGGTTTTGACATCACAAATAAAAAGTATGAGGCAAAGTCTCTTATATAATGCAAACTTTGAGCATTTGATATTGGAAATGATATACAACTAATTTACAAAGCCAAAAACAACTTAAAATAAAGATTTGAACTACTCCACAATATCGCAAGTGGAACCACTTAAACAATTAAGAAGAAACAAAAGCACAACTTCATGATTAGGCGTAGATACATTGTACTAATTAGTTACGTGATCAATTTAAGTGTGAACTTGAAGCATCTCTTGCAATTCCTTAACAAACACTTCCATGACTTTAGGTTTCAAGGATATAGGCACCATAATCATAGTATCACCTTTCTTGTTCTTGAAGGAAATAAAGAAACTTGCATCGGGTACTGACCCGTTACTAGCCGGGCCTCCGAAAACAGGCTTTCCCCATCCAAAATCGGCATCTGCGAACCCTAGGTGTCTAAGGTCTGAAACCACGTACGTGCTACGTACCGTAAAATGTGGCCTATCTTTAGTAACCATAAGGTCCATAATAGACTTCATATAGTCCTCATTAACTTCACTTTTGGCATTCCTTATTAAATCCAAAATGTAGTCCACTTTATTTTGGCATATGTCACCCGCCTTAGCGCAAACGGCAGGAAATGCACATGCATTTCCATAGTAACCCTTTGCGAGAGGTGGGTTAAATTTGTTCCTCGCGTTTACTGCGAAGAGCAAACGCACCTCATCGCTAGGGTTTAATCCTAGTGCTATGGTGCGACAGCGCCATAGCGAAGCACTTAAGATGTCAAAAGTTGAGTACTGTTTGATGTGTGGAGGGACATGGCGACGTAGGGCCGCTAGCTCGGTGGGGCCAAAGAGGAAGGATTGTTGGATAAGTTGGGATTCCCCATTTTCGTTGTGGTGATCATCTTCATGTTGGTCATACTCAGGGTGGGGGAAGGTCACTTTCGGGGTTCCGTTAGCTAGTAAGCGTTCACGGTCCCAAACGGGGAGGACGGAAGGGGCGGCGAAGCCCCTTCCCATCTCACCGGCGGTGTTCATCAGTTGCATTATGCCTGTGCCATCGCTAATGGCATGGTTGCATCGTACAGTAATAATGAATCCACCACATCTTAGACGTGTTACCTATAATAATCACATGCAAAACCATAATTAGTATGTATTATGCTATTGAATTAGTCAAACTCCAATGAAAATTAAACTAGGTTATGTCATTCAAGTACATCATTTTAATGAAATATATATAGTTGTTATGATGATGCTATTGAATTAGTCAAAATCAACTATCCATATTGAATTAACTATGGAATTTACTATTGGGTAGTTGATTTGTCAAAACAGTTTGAACGTATTTTAACAAAGTGGTTGAAACTAAGGTAGAATTTTTAAAAAATATATATATATTATTGGGACAAAAATGTTAGATTTTGGTAAAAGAGGTTACATGTTCAACTTCTCAACCTCCATATATATATATATATATATCATGTAGAAAGTAAACCCTATGTTTCATCAAACTACATACTATATATTTGCCTAAAAAGTTTAATTTGTCAATTTAATTATTACAAATTCTTGAATGTCAATTAGTTTAACCAATTTCAAAATAATTAAATATATTCCGTACAAAAAGTTGGTAATGTAGATAAAATCATCTTAATAATCAATAAGTTTCTTGCAAATTTAATAAAGTGATTGAAAAATAAACTTGTACAAGTGAAAAACTCTTTATATAAATGTCCAAGATATTTTTCTTAATTTTGTTTTTAAATTTTAAGTAGGGAAGTTAAATGATTAATTAGACCAAAATCATTTAATTTTGTTACTAATTACAAGACAACATATAAGTAATATGTATAATTAATTAAATAATTACCTGAACTATGAGCAAGGGGGTGCCTAGCATTCCCTCAGTACCAGGAATATCACATAGCAAGTCCTCAAGAGGAAATGGAGGATGAATTTCATCCCCAAAATCCTCAAATGTAGCATCAGCTTTAGCCTCAACGAAGGGCACACCTTCACCGGTGCAATCAACAATAAGCTTCCTGTTCGGCCCTTCGACAAGCCGACCAGCATAAGGATAAAAAAACACTAATGCCTTAGCTAAAGCATCTTTAACAACCTTAACCGGATCCTTCCCTTCCATAGATGGGTGGGCCCGGTAAAACATAATAGCCGGCATCTGAAATCGAAGACCCTCTTGGTCATCAATATCCGAGAGCAGTTTTTGCTCTCGGGGGGTGGGCTTAGCCGGACATAACATTTCAGGCTTCCCCCGTGTTACATTCAACACAAAGGGAGTGATGTCTTGTGTCATAAGAGACATGATATATATATATATATATATATATATATGATAGTAATTAACAACTTGTACTTGGTAACTAGTCTAGTGCTCGTTTATGATAAAGTCGCAACTTAAAGGTACACAAAATTTAGAAGCTAAGGGGTGTATAATAAGTATGTGTGTAAGTGGCTATTATATTTTAAGGTTTTGGTTAATGTTGCAATGATATAAGGGGACTATATATAGTGCATGAGAGTGGGAAAATTAAGTGGATGAGGTAGGTAAAGATTAAAGCTAGTTTTGATAACCACGTCACATCATTTGAATATATTAACAATTAGCAAAGGTTTGGAGTAGGTGAATGTATAAGACCATAATAAGTTGGTAAATATGTGGGCGTATTTCGTCAAAGTTGGGTAGGTGCTTTGATGCCTCCCTCAATAATGCAAGTTGACACAAAACTTGAACATTTTTTTTTTTTTTAATTTTATATTTTTGAAGGGGTGTTGTTGTAAATTTGGAATTTAGTCTATATTCAAACAAGTCAACTATTCTTATTTATGTGAAAGGGTCATATAATTTCATTTTTTTTTTTTTTTTGTGTGTGTGTGTGTTAGAATGTAGTGAAGTAACGTAGAGAACCGTAAAAAAATGGTCATTTTCTCGTTATCCTAAGTTTTTAACATTTTATTTTTATGTAAAGGAAGGTCAATAGATATTAAATGAGATGCGGTGGTCGTTTTTGAGATGTTTGAATGGAATTGGCTATGCATGTATGATATGTTTGATTGCTTGTTTAGAAAAAGTCTTGTTCATATTGAATAACATGATAACATCACTTAACTAACACTACTCTTTTGTCAATAGAGCAAAAAAAGTTGTACCTTGTGATAACATATTATTCTATTCGTAATTTGTTTCTTTTAAATAATACCTTTGGTCATTTTTGGTTACAAAGAATTAGGGTCCGTTTAATTCAGCTTAAAATTAGTTCAGTTTATTTCAATTCAATTCAGCTCCGTTCAACTCAGTTCAGTTTAGTTCTTCTTCTATTTTGCTAATTATTATTTTTGCTAATGAATTTGTTCCTAATATTATTTGTTCATATTATTATTGTTGTTGTTGTTGTTGTTATTATTATTATTATTATTGTTTAAAAAAAATATTATTATACCACATAAGTGCATTACCATTCACAAAAAAATATGAAGATGTATTACTGGTTTTTATTTCATAAAATATAAACTACCAATAACGTTTTTCTTTGTTTAAAAATTATTAGTAGATTAATATCAAAATTATTACTATGTCATTACTCCGTAGTTAAAAATCATTAATAATCCGTACTTAAAAATTAATAATCATAGCCAATCCATAAAAATCATAGTAAAAAAAAATCAATAATCATAATGAAAAATCAATAGTTAAAAATCAATAATGTTAAAAATAAATAATCAATAGTTAAAAATCAATAATTAAAAATCATTAATCCATGATAAAAAATTTCAATTCAGTTCTGTTCTGTTCAGCTGTTTTCAACTGAAGTAAACAAGCCCTTAATAGTTTTTTTTTTATTATATTTTCGACTTGGTCATTTATCATATTCCCTTCGTTTCTTATTTTCCTTGTTCATCACTATTCACCTCTTCATTATGGTATATGATATAATAATAGTAGTGGGGTCAAATTGAGGTAATACTTGATGAAAGAGAAACAACTTGCGATTAATAGTGGGTGGGGGTCCATCTTAATAAAAAAATATTATTAACCTAATAAAGTTGTTTGGTAAAGAAAAATATGAAACATCCCAAAACAACATATGTAAAGAAAAATAGGGAATGGAAGGAGTAGTTAAAATAAATCTTGTACTACATCCGTCAAGAATTAGTTGCAAGAAAAATATTAGTTTTTGAAGTATATAATAATGCTTTGTTGCAACTAATTAATTTGTGGCGGAGGTAGTATATATTTCCAATATCTAAGATTTAAGAAAATACGTACTCCCTTCGTTCCACATTGTTTGTCGCATTTGAACTTTTACGTTTGCCAATGCACAACTTATGTCGCTAATATCGTGATTTGTGTATTAATTAAAATTACTACCTCTGTTTCCAATTACTTGCAACAATTGAATATTTTATATCTCACAAATAATACTCAATTGTTGCAACTAATTGGAAACGGAGGTAGTGTAACGATTGAATATTAACAATATACTCATTAAGATGAATCTAATAAGACCCCACATGCATGGTCACATTAATTTTTATATATTGAATGATATATGGAAGATTATATATATGTGTGAATAGTAATTACTGTAGCAAATGCACAAAACATTGTAAAATGAAAGGAATAACTTATATGGAGTACTCCGTATTTTGTATTTAGGAAAAAACTTAAGTGATAAGTAGTATTATTATTACATGAAAGGGCTAATAATGACAAATTTTAATGGTTGATACGTTTGCTAGGTCTATTTTTTAATGAGAAGAGAAGTTAACAAGCAATAACAAAATTATATAATCCATAATAAAGAAGCATGGCATGGCAATTGCCAACGTAAGTCTTATAACGACAATAAGTAATAAAACGAAATTTGGGAGAATATTCCATCAAAACTAATAACTATTATAGAATTTTATGTTGAAGAAAAATTATTTTAGTAATTGAATTAATACAAAATCAGTCTCCTTCAATTTCTTATTGATATTCCTTTTAAAATAATAATAATAATAATAATAATAATAAATCAAGAAAATGACGAATTAAATATGCAAACACTATTAGGAAACCTTATATTTACGACGAAAAACGGAATGTATGAGTGTATAAATGTGTGAGTGTTTGTGTGCGTATGCGTGTGCGTGTGAGTAAACAACACTATTCTGAACAATTTAATCAGCACAAATTCAGATCAGATAACCAAGAATAACAACACCAAATCAGGAGCCAGGCTTAAGAGCCATCAATTATATAGCAAGAAGATGAAAATCTGAAATAAAACATTGATTAAAAACTTGTTTATATTTATGTATGATTATAGTAGTGAGCTCTCACAAGCCATTGGCAATCAATTTTATCCATGTTTTTTTTTTTGACACACCCTTTAAATCAACCCCTAAAGATCTATGTACTCTTCACATGGTGTTGAAACAATTGATCCCACCATTTCCTCCAAAGTTCTTTCGTATGGTCAATTGTAGATGTCCGCTCTTGGGACATATCATCGTCACTTTCGAATTTTTCCTACACATACATGGAAGGCTAATAATAAAACATTAACGATCAAAAACTTTTAATTTGATTGAAGAATCACGTATTCATTATTTGTAATAAACCCCTAAAGTGAGTAAAGACATTTTCTACCTCCGGTCCAGGAAATATACAATAAATAAATATTTTTTGTGAGTTTGTTATACATTTTCTAGACCAAAGGTAGTAATAAGGATAACCTCAAAATGATCTTAAACTCTTAAAGACACGGGTAGATCTAATATATATACACAAGGGTAAACACTTTCTTACCCTTTATATATAAATCTTGTTGTACTTGTAGCAATACCTAGATCAAGTAACTGTAGCTCAATGGGTAGTATTAACACTAAACTTATTGGAGGTGCTGCCTTCGAATTATTCATGTTAAGCTATTAATTAAAATCAACCCAACTTCAGTATTCAATCTAACAGATATAGAATTACATGAAATTAATTAGATTTCATATTCAAGAACTAATCCAGCTATAAATTAGATTCGAAAATAAGATACAGTAGAAACACAACAATATTTAGCATGTACAACGGCCCACATATGCTTCTCGTAACCATCATCAAGTTCTTCTAATTGAACGAAAAAAAATTTAGAATTTGAATAATTAATCCAAAAAACTCACAATTGAAATGTTATCTTCCATTAATATCTTTAGTTGCGTATGAGTTGAATTTAAATTTTACCTAAAATTTAACCTAAAAACAACAACAACAAAAAAATATATAAAAACAACAAAAATCACTACATCAAAATCGATCAACCGGTGAAAATCACGAAATCTAAATATATAAATTAAACCAATCATCCTAACATGTCGAATGAAAATTAGCTTGAAATGAATGATTCAGTGAAATTAGGATTATTACACAAATCATACATTCATACTTGGTTAAACTCTTAACACATCAATTAAACAACAAACCAACCTTAAACGATTAGCACAATATATAACATCCTCCTAGAAATCTCATACTATACTAACCTAAATTTTAATTCAAAACAACAAACACAAAATTGCAAGATGAATAGCAGATGAGAACCGAATGGCGAATGCAATAATCAGTTTCTGAACAATCACAAGGCAGTTCGTAGGTTTGGAGTTTTAAGAACCAAGTATTGTACTCCGTAGTTAAGTTTAAAACATATGTATGTAGCAGTGTATTCACAAGGAACACCAGATAAACGTATTGTTTAGGTACCCAAGTAACTGTACTTGGGCCCAACGGAATTCAAATGGGCCAAGCCAAACAACTAAACACAAACAATCAAACACATTTATATTAAATATCAAGGCCCAGCCCACATGGACATACGGGCTGGCCCGTACACTGTACAACGATTATTACAAGTGGCCCAAGAGTCCAAGCAACAAGCCCACTAAATGGCCTTTCGGCCTTCAGCATTCTTGGACAAGTGGCATCGTCAAACCGCCATACAAAAGGTGACATTTGTCTATAAATATAAGGATGGATGACACTCTTACAGGTATTCAATTCCTACGCCATTTTACACATACTCTGAAGCTAATACATTCTTAGACTTGACATATACACATTTGCTTACTTTAGCATCGGAGGGGCGTTCCTCGGACACGCCCTCGAGGCAAGTAATCTCTTCTACTTGTGCAGGACCTTTGGACATCATCTTCGGACCTTGCACCTCTTTGACTTTGATCCTTTCCCATTCAATCAAGATTCTTCTTTGGATCATATTGTTTCTACCCGGAACACGTATGAAACAAATAGCTTCACAGCTACGAATAGACTAGCTAACAGCCAACAAAGGACAAGGTTAATCCAATATGAGAGACCATGGTCCATGTTGTTTGCGGATAATATATTGTATTGAAGCATGAAACCAAAGATGGAGTAAATGCTAAATTTAAGCATTGGAGGCAAAGGTTGAAATCTAGTGTTTAAGCTAAGTTGGAGTATATGGAGTGTTGCTTTAATTTAAGACTCATAAGGGGGAAAACAATGCTTTGGTGCAGGGTCGGCCCTGGGGCGGGGCTAGCATGACCCACGCCTAGGGCCCAAGAAGTTTAACGCTTGCTGCAGTTAAATGATATAATCATAATTAGAGTAAATTGGAGAATGCTATTCATCGCCCGCAAAACCCTTACCATCGCCCGTATTTCAGAGCAAACTTTCAATTTTACCCTTTAACATATTGGACGAAGGTTGGGCGATGTTCATGGGAGCTTCGTCTAAGCAAGGCGAAGGTCTCAAATTGCTTTTTTTTAATTAAAACCCTTCATAAATTTCCTAAAAAAAAAATTTGTTGACACCTTCGTCTGAATCAGACGAAGGTCTCAAATTGTTTTTTTTTTTTTTCAATTAAAACCCTTCATAAATTAAAAAAAAATTGGTGACACCTTCGTCTGAATCAGACGAAGGTGTCACCATTTTTTTTTTTAGGTAATCTTATTATAATTTGAATGTTTATTGTTCTAATTAGTAATTAACGTTTAATTGTTTTAATTAGTGAGAGAAAATTGTTTTGAGAAGAAAGGGCAAAAATGGAAAGGAATAGCGAAATACGAGCGATGGTAAGGATTTTGCGAGCGACGAATAGTATTTCAGGTGTAAATTATGGAACAAATAATTATGGCTTAGTAGAATTGACAGAAAATTAGGGAAGTGGGGTTGACTTTGTCATGTTTACTTGGTCTTAGATTCAATTCCCATAGAATGCATGATTTTAAATTCTTTTTTTGCATGTACCTATAATTATTACTAGCCTTTCCAAATTTTTTATTCCCTCCCTTCCTAATTGTTTGATACGTTTTAACTTGCACATATGCTAATGCACCTATTTGACCTTATATATCTTTTGTTGTGTATATATAAAAATTATAATAACTGAATATTAATAATGTACTTAGTAAGACGAAACAAACAAGATCTTATATGACTATATTATGTTATATATATTGAAAGTAATTTAAAAGATTCACTCATCTTATGAATAGTATTAGATTCCAAACGTATCAAACATTTAGGAACGGATGGAGTACTATGTTAAATCCTTAACAATACAAACTATTAATAATGTTACCAACAAGATATGATTTTCTATATACCTTCAATATAATCTCAATGCATTTATTTGCATATAATTTATTAATATTTTTATAATTTTTACTGATACACAATTAAAGATATTAGAGTTCAAAAGTGTACAATAGCAAACGTGATAAAATGAATGTGTTTAATGACACTGTAGAATGAATGGTGCATAATGTATAATATTTTACATGTCTTTAAATTCAATTATTTTTGAACTAAATAATTAAGGTATTTCATAGCATGAAATAATGTACTCATTTTTCATACATGCATTATTTCGAAATACAAAAATATAATAAATGATTTGAATTAGTTTATAGGGCCCATATTTAATGTTGGCCCCAAGCCCCTACAAATGATGATGATGAACTAGTTTATAGGGGCCATATTTAATGTTGGCCCCGGGTCTCTACAAACTCCGGAACGACCCTGCTTCGATTAGGTTGTATGGAAATTTTCTAGATATAAAGAAAAGTTTTAAATATCTTGGGTCAATTATTCAAACAAATTGGTGATATTAACCAAGATGTCGCTCACAAGGTTAAGTCAGGGTGGCTTGAATGGAGAACAGTCACTGGAGTGTTGTACACTTGTACAACCAAAACATTTCTTTAAAGTTGAAGTGGAAATTCTATAGAATCTCCATAAGACCAATGCTGTTCTATGGTATAGTATAGAATGTTGGGTTTATAAGAAGGAGCACATCCAAAAGGTAAGGGTTACGAAGATGAGGATGTTAAAATGGATGTGCGAGGCCACTCTAAAGTATAGAATCAGAAACAAAATCATCTGCGTGAAAGTTGGTGTCACGGACATTGCAAGCAAGCTAAGAGAAAACTTGGTTCGGTCATGAGAGACAAAGACCTCAGGGAGCTCCAATGACGAGTGGAAGAGCGGGACTAGAAAATTTTCAAACGAGGTAAGGGAAGACAGAAAATGACTTGGTTGGAAGGTGTTGGAAAAGACATGAAGCTATTGGAATTACAGGAGACCGAGGTTCTTTATTTCGTGAGACAGTGGAGAAAAATTATGTGGATGACCACATGAAATGATTAATATTAGTTTATGTAGCCGACCTCAATTATGAGATTTAAGGCTTTGATTGATTAATTGAGATTATAGGCGGCCATATCACTTATTTGATCGGTTGTGCATATGTTGACTTACATGAGCTTTAAGCTTATAAGCCTACCTCTTATTCTACAAAGGACTATATGAGACACCACGAAAACAAGAAACAATGATTTTTATATGACTAAAATCTACTATAAGATACTAAGACTGGCAACTAATAAATTTCCACTAAAATAGAGAAAAAATGGCTTACTCAATTGACGAACTACATGCCTAGCTAATTGTGCAGCCTATCAAATAATTGAAGATTAGAAGGAAAAATAAGCATAACCCTGCTTAATAATACACTCCATGTAGATCAGTGTTTTTGATACCCTGTCCTTTACCTCATAAAGGCCGCGATTGCACCATGTATTACTTGGTATTGATTCTTGACAGAACAGCATGGGAGTTTCTGAATCCTTGATCGCAAGAGACGTGTAAAACACCCATCAAATTTGGCACTACCATTTTTTAGACTTCTGAGTTCGGAATAGTGTGTAAGGACATAAACTTCAAAGAGCGCTTCATATAAGCTTTGTGTTGTAGGAACGACAGTCGGGGCATTTATGTGCCAATACATGGAACTGGACATTGGATTTAGCCTCACAATCGTTACAAAGAATTCGCACCTGATAACAAATGTAAGGAACTTGATTTAGACTGCATAAACCACGGCCTTACGAAATACTTGCTCAGTCTAAAGGATTTTTTCACTGACCATCCTTTGACTCAGATCAAAATCCTCGGGCAATAATGTTGAAGCGACCTGGGATGCAGTGAATAGGAGTAGTTAGGTTTGAAGTTCAGAACACAAGCAAAAATACAGCACTCTAAGGTAAAACGATACTTTCTTCATTCCAAGATAATAAACATCTCTCTGCACTGACTTGCGACTGGCATAGTCACATAAAGGTTTAAATTCATTTTAGGATGGAGAGAATTAACTGTTTTCGGGACACTAAAAAATGCTTAAATGCGAAATGTATTCCAGGACAAAAGAGAACTGATAAGAAGTTTGTGTCAATGAATACCAAATTACCAACCTCTTCATCGAGTTTCCTCCAAACGGTTGACATATCACACATGGATTTCAAGCAAACAGGGCATGCATACCTGCAAGGTTTACATATCAACTGCATGAACAGCAGAGTAAAGCTGTGATATAATGTGTATGCACTTCTTGACTTCTACAGTGTTTTAAGCTTATAAAAGGCTCCAAAAGTATTGTATGCATTATATCTACACAAAGTTGTGGGTTCAAAACCACTTACAATTGTCTCATTTTTATATTTAATTAAGAAAACGAATGAAAATTATGATACCTAGAGGCAAGGATAGCTGATCATGATTCAAGAAACCTTAAAGGCACCAGCAGTCAACTAGTCGAGCCTACATTATAGTTTTAACAATGTCATTCTTCTTGTTTACCAGAATCGGTTAAGTTGTGGCTTGTTAGTTATGACTCGTATTGTCAGTTAGCTTTCTGATTCTGAATATTAACAGGCAGCTAGAAACCAAATTCTTCACGTGACAGCTAAAATAGAGTTAAAAGAAAAAGGTCTAATGATCTTAAATTTCTTACCGATAATGTTGTGCCATCTGCTTTGCACATTCCAAATGCATTGCATGCCCACAAGAAAGTACACTGACTTCATTTGTTGTATCAAATAGATACTGCAAATATAAAGGAGTAACAATAATGTCAATGAGATGTAAGTATGTTTAATTTGTATGTAACAGCCACTCGCTTTTGTAATCTCAATTGTATCATTCACTTTCCTTACAAAAAAGAAAAAAAACATTAAAGGAAAAAACCAGATAAAGTTTTTCACCTCACAACAAACAGGGCAATTATGATGCAATGCTTTCTCCATGCACCTATGTGTGCCCTTCATAATCTTCGGGTAACAACAACCTATCAAGGGAAGGAACGGCAAGAGCTGAATAGTTTAAAGTTGATACAAAAAGGGTTAAAATGGGAGTCTTAAAACAGTTAAAAGCAAGGTTGTGCAGTCTTACCACATGATGAACAATGAAAGAAATTATCTTTTCCACCAGTTCTGCAAGAACAAAAAACACCTCAAAATAAATATCACAAATAGCTCCTAACAACAGCTACTCCCTCTAGTTGTTACATTTGACCGATATCATACAAAGCACATTTGTATAAATGTCAACTAATAACTAAATCTGTGATTTCGGATAAATGTACCTAGTAATCTAGTATACATGAGTTCATGACCATGACGAATCTAAAACTAATACTCTAAGAAAATTTTTCACAATTGAAGTGCATTCTTTCTTGTTGCGCATTTTCTTTTGTTTATTCTCTAAATCAAAGATGCCATGTAAAGAGTAGTTGAACCACGAAGAAAGAGGAAAATACCTGCAAATTCCACATTCATCACAATGATACTGCTTCTTCGAGACCTGCAAGCCAAAAACAGAAATCTTTAATCAAAATTATGCCTTGTGATTGGAATTTGGCAGATTACAACCATTTCAAATTGAAACCAAAAACATTATTTAGCTACAAATTTACTCTGATGATTACATCGTCATCAAAGAAATTGCAACTTGAGCAGAAGTATTTCCCCATGAAAATCCCACACTGCATACAGTTTTGTTGAACCTGCAAGCATATGGATAAGCACGGGAATTCTTATATTCACTCTCCTATAAGAAATTGTAATACACCGACTATCAAAATAGAGCTTACATCTTGTTCAACACCACACTCGGAACATATAACCTGTACAACGAATCATTTGTCAAAGAACAAATTAAAAATAAAAATGAAACCTATCTTTTCCAAATGAAGAAATAATGGGTCTAATGCTAACAGGTTAGCCCAAAACTATATGCATGATCAACAATAACTAACATATAGTACCAATTAACTCTAAATTGCTAATATTACACATGATCAAACACATCATAATTTGAGACATGATCGAGCATATTTTTTGGTCTTAGCATTATAATGGTACAACATTTAGCGTGTACAAGTGTTAAATAAGGGTCTGGGCCACACATGTATGCGAGAGACTACGTACATTACAAGGCTTTGGAGTATCTATCTTAAAACTATATGGCTATAAGGGAAGTAGATCCTCAATATTAAAAAGTGTTTAGACTACTCACATGTGGGCTTCAACAACAAGCCTAGTGCAATTGAAACCATCACAATGTAGCGTTCGTCCAAATTGATGATACATAAAAAGTTTGCAACTCTTAGATTAGTAACATGGATTAAGTTTCCAATAATATATATATCATCAAACTTATTTTATTTCTAAGCAAATTTGCAATGTATAACCCTTTAACTTAATATTTGGTAATCCACTTATAAGGGCAGGTAATGAATATGGATCCTGGGATCACCAATAGAAACTTTAAATCTTTAACCACTCGAGCTACTGCTCCCTTGGCTATTTCGTAAGCATAAAATCCGACAATGTCACAAATAATTTGAGACGGAGAGAATAGTATCTAGTACCGGTAAGAAGAAAGAAAACAAACCTTTGTAATCTCATGTCGCGGAATATCATGTCGATTCACAGCATCAATTTCGAAAGAATTCTGTAAAATTCATTGCATAAAATTAGTGTCAGAACATTTAGAATTACACTCAAAATTCATTATTAAAACAAATAAAAATGTGAAGACTATTATAGAATAAAAAAATAAAAATAAAAAAAATTCCCACCTTAGCTTCATTGTGGCAATGTCTGCAATCAAATATCTCATTACAACATGGTGCTCGAATTTTACACCTTCTTTTATAATGTTTGCATCTGATTTAATTCAAAAATAACCAAACTCAAGTTAAATTAAAAATAAATAAATAAATAAATAAATAAAATAGAGAATTCTTAGAAAAAATTCCCAGAAATCAACAACAACTTATAAATAAAAATGTACCCATAATTTCCAGATTCATATTCCATCAAATTAACAGGAGAAAAAATGATGATAAATTATGAAAATTATTCTGGGGTTTTTCAGTGATCTGAAAATTCAAATACATAAATATCAACTTCAACACAGTTGATGACTTGAAAATTTAAATAATTGTAGGCAAATTGTACTTTAATGTTTTATTTTAGATGGGAAAAACTGAAAAAATTGTGTTGAAAATTGTGAAAGAGAAACTAATATCTCTGACAGCAAAATCTGATTTGGAAACGTGTCAGATATGATAAGGAAAAGGATTGGATTTTACGTCATATTGGATTATAATGATTGGTCAAATTATTGTAATTTTTTTTGTTGCTAGATATTTTTTGATACTAATTGATTGGTTTTTTTTTTTAGGTGTTAGAAAATTAGAATGAGAATCGATTTTAAAATTTGCTATCATCGAAAAGAAAGCTCTAACTATTTAAAGTATCCTTCAGTTTTTTTTTTTTTCTTTTCTTTGTATTGTGCTTGTGATCTTGTGGGTATGGCCCTCAATTTATTTTGCTTGTTAACGCAATTTGCAAAGTCTTAAATTGGATGGTTTATTTTTGTCACATTAACACTTTCTATGTTAGTTTCGTTGTGTACTTGTGTTGTACCTTTTGAATGAGAATAAGGGAGCTTCGATTATCATAATTTTTCTCCAATTATAGTAGAGTCCGCGATTGAGTATCAACATTTGTTAATGTGATTGTATAACCACCACCTCCAAAAAAATGAATAATAAAATAAATAAATTTGTTGATAAATAACTTATTGCTGAGCACAATGGTTGATAATATATAGGCATCGTTTTCAAAGACGACAAGATCATTATCGGATACTAGCCTAGCCCGCTCAATTAAAACATGTTGGGATTTCTTAGGGCCTGTTTATTTCAGCTTAAAATCAGCTCAGTTCAATTCAGTTCAGTTCAACTCAGCTCTTCGCTTATTTTGCTACTCATTCATCCTTCATAAAAAACTTTCAGTTCAATTCAGTTTAACTCCAATCAGTTCAGCTTTTTTCAGTTGAAGTAAATAGACTCTTAATATAGTTGTTGCAAAAATAAGATTGTGCACAGACATCCTTTATTTTTATAAGAAATTGAACTAACACGAATTGATCACCGTTAGCTTGTTCTTACTATATATATCTAATTGACTATCCGAGTATAATGTTGTTGTGGGGTAGTTTACCCCAATACGTGGCCCAATGACTGGGTGACACGTGGCCAATAACTGGGTGACACGTGGCCCAATATGGGAGTGACGCGTGGCAATACTAAGTCAGCTGAAGAAGGAATGACACCTTGATCTACAGGACAAAGCCCATCACTATCAGACCCACCAAATTAACCTAGTAGTCAATCCAACGATCACAGATGTGACACGTGTCAACATCTTAGGCATGGTGCAATTCTCGAGAAGCCTATAAATAGGTCCCTTTTTACTGCTTTAGGGGACAGATTTACGTCAGCAAAAAAACATTCATGATTAAGAGTTTCTCTGTCTAGGATTAGAGTTTCTCTAGATAAATGTTAATTGATTGTTCAAACTACAATTAGTGATTAAATATTTGATTATATAAAAGCAAATCACTCTGTGTCGTAGCATTGTATTTGAGTCCTCACATCTCCCTCGATATTATACAAATTTCCCTAAAACAAATGTAATTTGCAAAGTCTTGATAGATTGATGACCCACGTTTTTTATAGATTGTAGATGAGATTGATGGAGAACCCTTCTATAGTTTTATGGAAGACATCAACTATCTGTTTCTTTTTTTTTTTTTTTGGTGCTAAGGAGCCACAAGGGAGGGGTGAGAATCGATCGCAGGATCTCTTGGAACCGGGAGGGAAACTTTAACCACTTGAGCTACTCCTCACTCTCACTATCTGTTTTATTTTAATTGCAATGATTAGACATTTTTACTCTCTATAATATGTCAAATTGTCCAAATAATATAACTAATGTTTTGGCCTCCGGATGGCTATCTCGGTCTCCATATTATTTTTGCCCTGTTATTTTACCATGCGTTAAAGGTCACTTGTTTTTATCATCCATCTTTCGAAGATATTTTTGAAGAAGTGAACAATAGATTTTTTGCTCTCCTAAAAATTATTTATGGTTTTTTCAACACCAATTAGCTACCCATCGATCCTATTTTGATTAGAATCGTGAAGAATTTTTGGAAGTTTCGAGAGCTAAGAACCTTAGAAAACAGTGAATTCCTTTGTTTTTGGCCTCCGAAGAGTTATCTTGGGCTCCGACTCATTTTCTCCCTATTATTTATACCACATGTTCAAGATCACAACAAGACTCCCCACGATCACTTTCAGCTTCTAAAAATCAGTTATCACTCCTCGTTTAGTGTTTTTTCGAAAGAATTGAACAATAGCTTTTCGCTCTTCCAGGACCTTTTTATAGCCTTTTCAACCCCAATTAGCTATCTAGTGTTCTTATAAAGACAATAGGGGAACCGTGTAAAAAAATTTGAAAGTTTTTTTTTCAGCCAATGAAAACTTTGAACTATTGCCTTTATCTTAGCTTGGCCTCCAAGGTCCTAGAAAAAAAATTGTTGAAAATATTACATATTGCCCTTGCGGTTAAAATAGGTTCTAAGTTCTTCGCGTAACCTGTATAGGTTCCAAAAGAATGAGAAATATTTTTGCTCCCTTTTTCGTTAATTGTTGACATGAAATTTTGTCTTCCCCGGAGCGATGATAATCCCCCAAATCCTGTCACGCACTAAAAGCTAACGGGAACATCGAGCATAAATTCCCTAGTCAACGTCACATAGTAAAGTTCGTAAAAAATCGTGCAAAAGTGAGTTTTAGTTTTCATTTAAATGATATTCGAAAATTAAATAAATAAATAAATAAAACATTCTAATTCAAAACAAAATTCAAAAACACATAATCCCGCGCAAAGTTGTGCCATAGCACATAATCCCGTCTACGCTACCAAACAACCACCCCAGTAATTTCCAAAGGCCACGCCATTGAGCAAACTTCATCTTGTGCCATAGCACAATCCTTGCTGACCTATTTCGACTTAACAGTTTGATAGCTCAAAGTCATACTTCAGAAACAAATCTGATAAACCAACTCCAAATGAACTAACAAAACAAACAAGTGTTGTTGGAATTTTTAAGTTCATATTGAAATTTACGGAACTGCATTAAACTAATCACCAAGTCTAATAAAAAAAAAAGGCAAATCAAGATTCATTAAGAAAATTATACTAATCATTGAATTCGACATGAAACTATCGAACTATAATTCACAAAACCTCATAACTCAAAAATTAGGTCAAGTTTCAATCAAGTCTTCTTACAAACTCACACATAGGGCATGATTGGGGCAAATACTTCGAAATTGTACAGCATAATCTCACCAATAGGGCATAATTGAAGCAAAAACTTACAAAATCAAACAGTATAGACATAAATAAGATGGGTCGATAAGAGATGGGAGTGAAAAGCATTTGCATATTTTAAAAGAATTCAAAAGGGAAATTTTGTTTCAATAGGTTTAAAAATGGATTAAAGATTTCCGTTCCTAAACTTTTGAAGTGGAATTTAGTCTTTCAATATTAAGCAACAGATTCTAAATTCGTCTTTATATTTAAAGACAAATTTAATTTTCTAGTCCTTAAATTTAGAGACAGGATTATAAAAACCCGTCTCTAAAAAAGTAGTAATGAAATTATACAATCCGTTCTTAAATTAGAGATGGAACTAATTATGTTGCTAATATTCAATTGCTATACAATCATATTTTAATACTCCTGCACTCTCTTTTCTCTCGATCCCTCTCCCTCTCAAACTTTATCCTCTATCACCATATTTTTTAGGGGCTTCCATTGGAATTGCCGGTGAAAAGCCCCAATTTTGATTTTTGATTTTGTTCTTGATTTTTCTCTACTTAAGTTTTTTTTCTAGTTTAATAATTATTCTTCCTCTTTGGAGATGAACTTTCTCCCTTGAAAGAAAGGGTTTTCTGTTTCTGAGGAAAATTTTCTAGTTTGTATTCTATCCAAGATCATAAATATATGGACTTTTGTGAAGTTGTTTCATTGATAAATGATTATATGGGATTGAGAAATCTATATTAGATACGAGCAGAAGAATTAGATACTAATCATCCTTGCAGCTACCACAAATCGTTAGATTGGCTCATAAAAAAAGTTGATTATGAAAGCGATATGCGCAGAAGATGTTCCATAGTGTAAGATTCACTTAACGATCGTAGTTTTAATAAAGGGAATTCTTAGATTAATTCAATGTTGTGTATTTGTTAGATTTGATTGCTTTTGTAGATGATGTTGTATGACTTGATATTAATGAATTGATTTTTTACTTTAAAAAATACAAAAATAATAATAATCTGCCTAAACATTAATAATTTTAGGGTGTAGAATTCAAATCAGATTTTTTTCACATTGTCTAGAATCCTTTTATTTGCTCTTTTGTTATCAAATCTTTATATTGTGTCATTTTTTCACATAAGGCACTATTTTTAAAAACCTTTTCTTATCTTTCATAACTTTAGTTTCTCATATAATTAGAACTATATAAGTCATTATAGAAAGTCAATGATTTAAATTCAATTTCTTGTAAAAATTCAAAATATCGTAAAGTAATTGTATCCTCGTCAAACGTGTAATTACTGAATATGATGGATCAACTTATGGAGATAATTATTTCATTTAATTGGGTCGTCATTATACCGTTGTTAAACAGAACTAATGACCTTTGGACTTGAAAATTCAACCCGAACCCCAATCGAAGAGGAGATTCTTATGGGGCTTAACCTAATTATTATTGTAATATGATTATAAATAATGGGAATTAGGGGTTTTATCTGATTATGGTAAAAACTAATAACCTAATACACCCTTCCCCTCTCTTTTCCGAGTGACATTCAAGCAAGAAAGAGAGAAGCGTTTGAGGAGCAGCGCTTGAGGCTCTAACCTCCGGTTTTCGTATACTACAAGATAACAGCAATTTTGCGACGGACAAATTCCGTCGCAAACTTAAAACATTCCGTCGCAAAATCTAGAAGTTGAACTCCCTTCAACCCAAGGTTGTTCAGAAGTCTTTAGCATATCATAGAACTGTTTGGCCTGGGGGTTAGGTTCCTCCTCTGATTGGGTACCCGATTGATCTTGGTTATGTCCAAAAGCATCCATAACCATTTCGCGATAGTCATTGGATTGCCGCTCGGAGGACTCAGGTAACCCTTCCCCATGACAATGCCACTCATAATCCGGTTTAAACCCCTTGGCATACAAATGATACTTTACTGTTTCCGAATCATAGATGCGTTTGTTCTTGCATTTAACACACGGACACCTAACTTCATTTGGGTCAGTTGTCTACGAATGATCTTTACAATATTGAAGGAATTCCTCAAGTCCTTCCTTAAAAGTAGGGTTCATAGAAGATCCGACCTTCCTACAATACATCCAACTACGTTCCCTTCTTTTCATAGTGACAACTTCTACCCAAGTCACGCATATAATTATTTTAGTCAAAATGGCAAAATATAATTATTGAAAACTGCATAGGGTCGTATTATAATTATTCTATATTGATACAACAATATTACTTGTAGAAGGGTGTGGTGAGATTACATACACAAGATTAGTATGTTGATACCGCCTACAACATTGATCGTAGCCAAAATTCTCATACAATCAATAGCCAAACAAACATAAATAATGTACAAGTTAAGGATCACTTCCCTAAGACTTACAGCATAATCACCTTACACAAAATCATCATTCAGCAACCTAAGCATCATTTCACTATTCTCAAACCAAACATAAGTCTAAATTCAATAGAATTGAATCTAGTAATCTACAATTTTAACCTAAAGAAACTTTACTACTCAATTACCATTTACATAAAAGACTTCATGTTTTTCATTGTGATAACACAGCAATAGCCAATTTCAACAAAATATAACAAAATCATAGAAATTGAAATACCAAACTAAGACTCCCCCCTACCAAACTGCAACTGCAAGATCAAACCAAGGTTGTTTTCCATACACAAAAGAAACCAAAACTGCATACACCTACTGCAGTCCAGCACAGCAACATCACTACACAACATCAGCCACAGCAAACAGGCATAAAACCAAAACCAGCAAGCAACATCAGAACTGCAGTCTATGCAACCAAACCACACCCCCAAAACTGCTTCCCATAACATAAATTATTTGAGGTTTCAGCAAATGTATTTGGTGCACAGAATTTCACAAAACCTCAATTAAAGCACCATGAATTCGCCAGAAAAAAATCATAGAGTTTAGGTTTATGAAATTGATTGAATTATGGCTATTCAAGTAAAAAGGAAATTGATATTAATTGAAGAAGTATTAGCTTAGGAATGCAATCACATAGAAATCAACAATCAACGAATTTGTAGAAAAAATCATTCAAAACAAAATCGTAACGAAACGAATAAGCATTCAAAATAATTACGAGTGAAAAATGATCAAAATTAAACGAACTTCAACTATTGCAGAAAATTGAAAAAACCAAAATCAAACGAACTTCAACTAGAAATTGCAGAAAATTGAAAAAAGCGAAATCAAACGAACTTCAACTAGAAATTGCAAATAATTGAAAAAAGCGAAATCAAACGAACTTCAACTGTACTTCAAATAAGCAGAAAAATGTGCGCGACCAAAAAAAAAAACTGAAAAAAAATTGTGAAGATAAACGAAATTGACATAGAATTAAAATTAGGAGAACTTAATATAAAACGGGGTTTCTAATTACATATCAATTCAAATTACAAGAAACAACAAAACATCAATTCTTCAATAAGTAAAACAGATTATACAATTGAACATACTCAAATTGACAAATTAAACTGAAGTTGATAAAATAAACAATTAAAAAAAACTGAAATTAAACAAGTAAACAACATATAATTAGATGAACTTCTTGGATTCCTCACCAGTGGGCAGTGGCCTGGTCAGACCACCAGAGACGAGATTCAGACAGGGGGGAGTGAAGAGTCAACTCAGGCGAGTTGAGACTCAGACGAAGGGGGGAGCGCGTTTGTTTAGGGTTTGTTTTGTGATTGGTTGATTGATTGATTGATGGTGGCGGTGGCGTATCGACGAAGGAGAAGCAGAATGGAGAAGAAGACGAAGGAGAAGCATAATGGTGAAGAAGAAGAAGGAGAAGGGTTTTTGGGTCAGTTAAATGGGGAAGTGAAATGAAAGAAGAAGAAGGGCAAAGAAGAAGGAGAATGGCGAAGAAGAAAAAGTAGTGATAATTGAAAGACTTACAGACTTGGCCGAAGAGAAGATAAACGGTGGTGAGAGTGTGCGGTGGTTTCCGGGAGAGGAGAAGTGAGAAGGGAGTAGTTTGGGTGGTTGTGTTGGTTTAATTTTTTGGCGACAAAATAACATAAGGTTTGTCGATTTTTTGCGAGGGAAATTTGTGACGGAATTAATTCCGTCGCAAATTTGCGAGGGATTATTCTGTAGCAAAAATAAAGAGCAATCGCAAAAAACATTTGCTCATTTGATTTAGTTTGTCACTTTTTTGCGACGGCTATTTCCGTCGCAAAAAATCCGTCGCTATTTTCCCGTTTTCTTGTAGTGGTAGTACTAGCTATCGTGGGATTCACGCTATAAAGGTATGATATAATCTAAGATATTATGTGCTCCTTTAGTTGTTATGCATGTTGATCCTGTTTTAGGTGCCGATGCATATGATACATGAAATTCCGCTTATATTATCTAAATTCCTACATATAGCAATTTCATTTTCAATTTCTTTTTTTGTTCTTTGTATGAAAGATCTCATTTTAGGTAACTTTAATCAATTACCTTCATATTTTTTTTTTTCAAATTAAATCTACAAGTAAAATTTGACCACAACATTTGTTTCTACAGATTAAAAAAACAATTACACACGTTATATCCATGAACGTTTATACTTGAACATTTGCTTCTACTTCATACAATACTTTGGTGTAAGTACTATATATAAAAGGTGATGAAAACACAACCTTATGAAGTAGGCGTACTTGCTAATGTATCATAAAAAATAGAAGCGTACAATAATCTATTCCATGTATCCGGAACTCCAGGAATACACCAATGACTACAATCAGCATACTTAAGATTAGTCGTCTCAAATTTTCTAGTAGTGTAAATCGATGGGTGTGCATCGATTCTATACTCGGAAAGCTTAGTAATGTTCAAGTATCTCACACGATTGTTCATCCTTTTTAACACGGCATGAACAACATCGAACATAGATTTTGGGAAGTCCGGTACATAGGAATTATCCATGATCGGTTGAGTTTTATTGTAGCATGATTGATCATGTTGTGCAAATTTGTGAACAGGAGAGTAACTCTTGAAAAACACCATTGTTTTGTTTGGATCAACGTTTTCTTCTATCCATGATGCCCAAGTTTTCAAGCCATGTTCATACACTAGTTCGTTTGGCATGTCTTGTATTAGTTTTCCCTTATATTCTAACAGATCCCACCTGAAAATAAATTTAGAAAAATCTGCATGAGTTAGTTATGAATAAAAATTGTTGCACTATGTGCTCAAATACATGTATATCTAAGAAAATTGTCAAGTAGTGTAAATCGAATAGCAAGATATTATACTCCATTGGCAAATATCATTACATATAACATTATATTGCGAATATGAGTGGTAGAATTTAAAGTAAATCGAAATTTGTTTCAGGCAAAACTTTAATGAAAGTGTCATGTGGAAAAGTTCGGGTTAAGTGAATTCTACTTATCATAGCATATACTCTCTCCGTTTTTTTAGTTGCAACAATTGAATATTTTATCTCTCATAAAAAATATCTGATTATTATATTGCAAAAACTTGAAAAAAACGAAGGTAATATATGATAAAGATTCTTTAAAGGGTAAAGTTTTTTATTTCCTCCTTATGCTCAACATTCTAAACCTAAGAAATCATTTTAAATAGATAAAGTAGATCTTTGTCTAATTTATGGGATCCTCATTACGATTTACGAAGACCAATTCTAGTAAACCTATAACTAATTTAACTAAACTTACCTTCTTGACTTTTTACTTTGTCCCCACCAATGTCCAGAGTTGAACACCATGATATCTGCCCCTTTCCACCTCTCAGAATCGGATGAAAGCTTATCAAGCACTAGGACATTTTTTCCACTTTCATGATTGTTGTTAATTTCTACAAGAAATGGGCTCCAAAAAAATTCAAGGGTGAAATTATACTCCTGCAATCAAATGAGAAACTTACACTAATTAAAAAACATAACAATACGGTGTAGATCAAAAAAATTACTTATAGAGTAAAACAAAATATAATTTTTTTTAATATAATAGCAAAGTTAGCCAAGATCGAGGCCCTAGCCGAATACTGGGACCTCTCTCCTTATTCACAAATGAAGTAGCCCATGGACCCTCGATTGGGCAAATACCCCCCCCCCCCCCCCCCCCCCCCCCCCCCCAACCCCTCCTTTTCNCTTCTCACTCTCACACAACACTTCACTTTCCGACAACCTTTAAATAGCTCAATTTATTAGGATGCTTTTGTTAGGGTTACAGTTCAAGAACTCTCACACAGAAAGGTAAGGTTCCTAGTTTCAAACTTCCTATGTTGATCAAGTTCGTGTTAGTTCGAAGTTTGCAAAACAACATTTTAGAACACATTAGAAAAGAGAGGGCATAAAATGTTAATATGAGGAAAATTACTACTTTCGTAAACATTTGCAACAAAGAGGTATTATTTGAGAGTATTTTTTAAAAAAAATGGTTTGTTGCAAGTAAATGTTTCGAATGTAGTATAAGTACTATTAAATTTCTTCTTCAAATTAAAATGCATGACAAAAAAGCATATTGCAACCATATTAAGGACATGATTTACTGGGAAAAAAAACTGAACTAAACTGAACTGGTTGGAGCTGAATTGAATTGAATTGAATTGAAATTTTTTTAGTATGGATTAATGATTTTTAACTATGAATTATTAATGGAGTAATGAGTTTTTACTATTATTGATTTTTAATTATGATATTTAACTATGGATTAACTATAAACATCGATTTTAACTATGATTTTCATGGATTTGACTATGACTATTGATTTTTAACTATAATTTACTATGGATTAATGATTTTTAATTGCGGATTATTAATGATTTTTAACCATGGAGTAATGACTCAGTAATAATTTTGATATTAATTCACTAGTAATTATGAAAAATAAATTTATTATTGGTAGTTTATTTTTTTTATGAAATAAATAATCAATAATATATTTCATATTTTTGTGAATGGTAATCCACTTATATGTTATTATAATATTTTTGTGAATGATAATTTACTTATATTTTTGTTTTTATTTCTTGAATGGTAAATTCATAATATTTTTTCGTGAAAATTATAAACTAGCAAATATATATGAAACAAAAAAATTGATGATTAATGTTTCAAAAATATATTTTGAACACGCTAATAATATTATGAACAAAATAAATCCAAGTACAAAATGATAATAATATTACGAATAAAAATATTACAAAGTGTGAAGAAAAAATAGTATGTACATAATATATTAATATACATCTATATATATGAATAAATAATATTAGGAACAAACAAATCAGCAAAATAAATATTAGCAAGATAAAAGAAGAATTGGACTTAACTGAACTGATTGAAGTCGAATTGAACTGAACTAATTGAAGTTGAATTGAACTAATCTGAACCGAACTAAATTGAAATGGATTGAACTTAATTTAAGCTGAAGTAAACAGACCCTAACTATATACGGAGTGGTTAATTAGAATTGTTGGAAATTGGTTCAATATTTTATACCTCTGCCTTCCACTTGTAGCCTTTTGGTTTGTCTACCTTTGATGTAAATGTAGGAACAGAGTTCATGAGGAGGCAAACAAGAGATTGCCACATGTTATGGTTTATTGAATCCCCTACTATGATCATCCTCTTGTTCCTTAGCCTCTCTACCATATCTCTTCCATTAAACCTAAGATTGAATAAAAATTGACATATCAAAATTGTTGTTAACACCATCTATAATATCATTTGTTGAATCATTTTCCTTGAAATTAACATTTCATAAAGTAATACGGAGTACAACATAAAAATCAATTTTTCCTCTTAGATGATGGGTGAAGCCAAAACTCATATTAAATAATATGTACTCTCTCGGTTTTTTTAGTTGCAATATTATGGTTTTTGACACTATTCACATTGTAGTTTTGACTTACTTTAATGGTTAATAAGTAACGAAAAACATAGTCATATAGGATCTTGTTTGATTCGTCAAGGTGCATATTTTCCGAAAATATAATTTTTATAATATTTCATTATATCAAACTCAATATATTAATTTTATAGTTGTATTTTGGTATATGCGAAAAAGTAAATATAGAAAGTAAAAAAAGGACTGTTTTCTTATAGAAGGGGATTTGGAGTAGAAAGGGGAAGTTCTTCTTCGTTGCTTGGTGATTGAGCAGGTACAAACATGGTGGCACATGTCCTAAACATTATTTAAGCAATTTAACATGAAATATGGTTTTACTAATTAATAGAATAGAGTAAACAACACAACCATCTTTTTGAACTAACCAAAACGCCACGGCATCACATATTACAAATTAAACTTTTGAGAAAAACATATTTCATATAGCAAGGAAAATTCATTTGCAAAAAAAAACCCTGAAAATTCACTCAATCCTACATCTCACACCCTCATGCAACTAGTGAAAGCCACTAGCATGAGAAAAAACCACTTGTGAATGTGCTCAATATTTAATTTTCTCTTAATAGTTTGATAGAATTAGGGTAATTAGTTGCACAATCACTTGTTTATCACTGATTGACTATCTAATCTATATTAGCAACATAACAATCTAAAGAAAATATTTTAATATTGTTAGTCTTCGTTCTTGTCGGGTTTTTTTTTTCAAGTATGATTTTAGGCCCGTGTATACCCCAGCGAAAAATTATCGAGTATTAAAAAAATCATGTTTTCATAATTTCATTCACACAAAAAGTTTTAATTATTTATTAAAAGCTAAAATTGTTTATCCATATAAAAAAAATTAAGACTATTAATGAAGAGCTTTTTTTTTTTTTTTTTTTTTTTTTGAGTAAAGGCAAATGCTTATTCAGCATATACTTACAATGGTAGATCGCAATCTCGCTTCCCATCTCCACTCTCATACTCAGAATCACGTCTTCCATTATCTTGGCAGCTCACTTCTCCATAATGAATGGACACCTAGACAAATTGTAGCTAATACTTTCATTAGGTTTATAAACCCATCTTCCATCAAATATATTGCACCTCTTTATAATTGTATTGTTGTTTTTTACTTTGGTTGTATCATTATGATTATATTCGAAGGGTTTATCGCGATTTTAGTTAGATTTATACCTCATTAGGAGCTAAATCTACCATTGGCTTTTTGTAGCTAACAAATAAATGTTTTGGTGAACATGATTAGAGTTGAGGAAGAAGATGAAGAACCCTAGAATGGTTCCTAGTGTAAAGTATTCCATTGCACAATGGAGGATTTTATTTCCATGATTTTCAAAAATATTTTAACTATATTTCAGGATTTTATGTATAGTATTTTGATGTACACATAATTTTGACTAGTACAATAATGTACTTGTATACATTATATATTCATATATATAAAACATGCATGGAATAAATGAATGATGTTCGATTAAATTATAATAGAGCTTTTCAACATTACCAGGCACATGCTAACATGCTTGAATAATACGGAATTACGAGGTGAAGATTATATAGTTTTAACTAAGTTACACTTGCTCAAATCAAAAGGCTAAAGGACTATTTCTTTAGTTTAAAATCACTTCAGTTTAGCTTAATCAGTTCATTTTAGTTCAATTTTTCTTCAAATATTATAATAAAACTTTCATTTCAGTTATTTTCAATTGAATTAAACAGGCCTAAGAACTTCATTTAAGGTAATAATGCCTGATTTAGTATTTATTTCCATTTTAATCTTCTTCTACATAGCCCTTCCCAAAAGAGAAATGGGGGATAGGGTACAACCGTTTAAGTTAACATATAGTACTCCTTTGTTCCTATTTGTTTGATACGTTTTGAATTGCACATATGTCAATTTACTTGTTTGACTTAAATATCTTTTGTTGTGTATTTTTAAAAATTATGGTATTGGATATTAATAACTTACTCATAAGTCGAATCAAACAAATCTCATATGACTATGTTATGTTTTATATATTGAAAGTAATTTAAAAGATTATCTCATCTTATGGATAGTGTCAAGATTTAAAATGTATCAAATTTAGGAACGAGGGAGAACAACTTTTGATCACTTTTTACTACTTGTTAGTGTCAATAATTCAACTTTCATGTTTGTATATATAGCACATAAATTATAAAAAATATTATTTTTATTTCTCTATTTTTAAATTAATTATACATGTCTATAAATTATAGGAATAATTTTATGTATATTACAAATAGGCATTAAATGAGTCAAATGTGTTCTTTACAATATTTATTTTCATTATGCTAAATTATAAAATATAGACATACACGATAATGAAATAGGACAAACTTTTCAAAAAAAAAAAAAAAAAAACTAATTGCATTAATTTATTGAAAATCAAGTTAAAGTCACCTGAAAGTGTTTGAAGCTACTCGATACATAATTGATAAATTGAACTACCTTTTATAAACTAAAATTAAATTTGACATAAAACACTCATATGGAGTAATATATAAAATTGATTTGATATTAACCTTATAAGATTTATCTATC
>PYUH01003988.1:853608-906366 GCA_016808085.1 Suaeda aralocaspica | reverse complement strand
TTATTACGGCAATCTTGGTCGCTAGCTGTCGATATTTTTTTGTTGTTTAATTTTTTACACAATTTGGTCATTGTGCCCTCAAAAATCTTGACTTTGTTTTTATTACTCAATAAAGTTGTGGAAAAAACAACAATAAATTGCATGACATAGTTTGTATTTAAAACTTTTGAAGTGTCCTATTATGATCAACAAATGGCACCAGTTATTAAATAATTTAAAACACATTAATAATTTTGTTATAATATGATTAAGAGTTGTCAATATAGGGATTCAAAAAGGGCACAAAACTTTCAATTCACCCACTGGCATAGAGCGTGTATGTCAAGGAGTTGGCACAAGCAGCAAACATCCACAATATATACATCCAATAGTTTGACGTAAATTATTCCTGGAGAACATCATACATAAAGGAGCCCTGTTCTCCTCGACTTATTTTTACTTATTGTTCACAGCAAAAATAAGGTTCAGTTCAAACAAAAAAATAAATTTAATCCTTAATAATTGTTAATGATTTCAGCAACAATAATTTCGGATTCAACAAAATTAAGTGCAGATCAGCAAAAATAAGTTCAGATAAGCAAAAATAGTTGACGAGAACAGGCCTAAGTGACATAATTAGTTTACCAATAACACAAGCACCTTATTAACATACTCTAAAATCAAGCATACAAATAAAAAATTAAGAAAAAAATTAATGATGTGGGCGTGTAAAATTTTCATTTTAATTGGCCTTGTTAAACTGCAATCATGATCTCTGAAACACTAGTATATTGAAAATTATCATACAAAATCATGTTCATATACTATAAATTAAAATTGATGCATTGTGAAAACAATGTGAGATCATAAACATTTTGTAGAGAGAAACTTTGGGATTTAAATTAGTTTCATGAAGATTACAAATATCTGCCCCTGCATCCTCCCCCCAGAAAAAAGAGTTTCATCTACGTGTAATACCGTAGTCGAGGGCGCTTTTGGTGCCTCTTTTCCGCTCGCAGGTCCTCCTACCTGTTCGGGGGCAATCAAAGGCGCGCCGCGGGGATTCCGCACATGGACGAAGAAGAAGCGACCCGCGGTCACGAGGTGGTCTGAACTAGGATATGCAGCTATTTTTGTGATTTGTGGCTAACTAGTTGGGAAATAGGATGCTTACACGATAAATGAATTAGGGGGAGACAGGTGGTAAATGAATCAGACGAATTAGGCAACGAGTAGAAGGCTTTAAAATGGAGTGAGGTAAAGGGAACCGAAAAGAGAAATAAATGAAAAGGGGGACTGTATCACTTAAACAAGAAAAGGGGGGAACAGCACACAAGGAGAAGGGAACACAATAGGGGGAGGTGTGAGAATCCAATAAGGAACTTAGGACTGGGGAGTGTACAAATGGGGTTGATGAAATAGTCTCATAGCACATTATCAGGCGGTGGTGCCATATAGTGACGTTTGGCGCTAATGGAGCAAGGGATGGGGAGGCATGAGGCCATGGGGCTGTACACTGAGGGGGGGGCACCGATAAAGGAACTACGTGGGCCTAATGAGGAGTCGAAGCAGCCCATGTGAAATGAATCTATAGTAAGATGCATAAGGCATAAGGGCTTATTAGTACAAATTTTGGTATCATAAGGGGTAGAGGCAACAACAATTAAGGGTTCAATTTCATCGGACCCTTTTTAAGGGGATTAGGAGATGGCAAGGAAAGAAAAAGATCAAATTGGATGCTTAAATGTACGACTTTAGCCAATAAATCTTGCGTTGAAGATTTGAGTATTCTCAGGGCTGGGTGGATGAGCCACAGAAGGTCCGTTTATGGGGCTAGCATAGTATTATCGTAAGGAGGCCATGTAGTAGCAATGCACCCACCATGTAGCCCCGAATCAAGGCGGCAGCTAAATTGTCCACGCGAATTGTGAACTTCCATCCGTCGCTCACCAATCAAAGAGACCGCCCTGCATAAATTTTCTGTGCAACCTATTACCGGGCTCAACTATTCCTCTAGGGGGGGGGGGATAGGAACTGGTGTGATACTGCAGGGAGGCCGGTCTATGTGCTCCGGAGTTCTGTCCGGCCTCGGCTTCTTATTCTTCAAGTTTGGATCGGAACTATGGGGTACGACGAGTGTGAAACTTTAACCATGAATGTTCTTTCCTCTATGATGCAAATATTAAAAATATAGTCTATATACAATTTGTTAGATCGTTCTCGACAAAAGTTTTTTAAACATCAAAAGTTTTTATATTTTGCTTTTTGGTAATTAAAAACTTTAAGACAACGGGGAAATACTTCAATAGTGTTTATGCAGTTCAACATCTCATCAATCAGCTACTTAAATGACGGATGATTTATATATATTAGTTCCTAGTAGCTAGTTTTATTGAGTTTGTGTGTTGTTTTTTGGGAGGGGAGGATCTTTTTTTCTGTACCATTCAAAATGTTAAGACTGGGTCCGACAAGAGTGATCTCAAGTGATAATATTTACTACACTATACTCAATAGTAAATAGTTTAATAATAGGCACTCTGTGCCCCTCAAATTAAGTATGAAAGACGTCATCCGAATCGATGGTTATAAAAAGAAAGGTGTTTCCCCCTAATTGTCAGAGGTAATAGGCAGACTAGGGATTTTCCTGCATGGTGGGTTCACGAACGGTAACAAATTGTTCCAAGACCGTTTAAGGTTGACAATTAAAAAAAAAAAAACGGTTGAAATCGCGTGCAAGTGCGCAACCTACTTCACCCAACCAGTTTACAATGGAGGTGAAGTTGGAAATTACAGCAATTTCACTGTGGGGAGGCGGGAGGGTGATTGCCACACGAGATAGTAGACTAATGATGGGATGAATTACAATGAAAAGTTCAGATTGGTAAGATCGATTAGAATGAACTTACCTGAATTTAGAAGGGTGATCGAATTGTAGGCTCCATGAAGTAGAAACAACAACCTTATGAAATGAGTTGATTTGCGACTGATTCATTCAAAAAAATATAGGTAAGAAGGTGCTAAAATGAGCAATACCTTACTTTACTTTGTTAAACCTCAGATGGTAAGCTGTGCTACCCTGAATCCGTACCTTTTACTTATTACTACTCCCGAATATTCTACCGAAACTGTAACAACTAAGTTCCTTAGGACCATAAGGTATAGGGCTAACAATGCAAAAACATTATTGAACATTTAAGTGTTTTAAAACATGAGATGGTGATTTTGGCGAAGATAAAGGACATTGTACACATTAGTAACAGTGCGGAAAGGCATTATAGGAGCATTACCCGTTACCTTATAAATTACACATTTTTCAATCACACCGGTAAATTATAAAAGAGGATTGCCTCTAGATCCACAACGTATCACAAACTTATTGTCCAAAACATAAGTGGCAATAAGGCAATTTCCCAAGGCCTAAGGCTTTAAGATATAATTTAGGCGATCTACCGACCGTAAACTTACATGCATTAACAGTGATAAAGGCTTGTTCCTGCCAAGTTATTTTTCTGTATTTTGAGTACCTGATTATTTGGTTGCATAGTTATGCATCCATCTCGATCTATTGGAATTGGGCATTTCGCTTACATCTAGATCGATTTTTTTTTATCTTTAATTAAGTTTTGACATTCCTCGGCCTCCCTTGAGCCCCGTTTCATTTTTTTTTTTTCAATTACGTTTTTTTTATATCCGTCATATCAATACGATTTGTAACACTTATACGTTAATTTGTATTGTAAAAATTAATAAAATTTATATTTAAATAGAATATATCGACATAAATAACAAGATTTCATATGAATATGTTTTTACATACATATGAAGTGCAAAAATGGTTAGAGCGTAATTTGTAATAAATCTAGTTAAAGCGTAAAGATAATAAATTAAAATGAATGGCTCTATAAATTGTTTGATAATTGATTGATGAGCATCTTGGTTGTAATACTTTAAAGTTAAATCTATTTAAAGAATTAGAGTTAACTTTAAATTGAGGTTATTTACGAGTTACATAACTTTAGCCGTTTAAGCTTTCAACCCATTTGACGTAGCTTTAAGTTTGTATTGATCGATCGATCTTTTATTACTCTGTATAATTTTACTTGTGCTCTTACCGATAGATAATCTTATAAAGTTAATATCATAATCAATTTTATATATTACTCCATATGAGTATGTTTTATTGTCAATTTAATTTTAAGTTTATAAAAGGTAGTTCATTTATCATTATGTATCAGAGTAGCTTCAAACACTTTCAGGGTGACTTAACTTATTTTCAATAAAATTCAATTAGTTTTTTTTTTTTTTTTTTGTGAAAAGTTTGCTTTCCTATTCATATCGTGTTATGTTATTTTATAATTTAGCATAATGAAAAATAAATATTGTAAGGAACCATTTACGCATATAATGCCTATTTTGTTAACATACAATAAATTATTCCTATAATTTATAGACATTAATATTTAATTTAAAAATAGAGAAATAACAAATTATATTTTTTTATATGTGCTACATAACAAACGAAAGTCTGAATATGAGACACTAAACAAGTAAAAGTGATCAAAAGTTGTTCTCCCTCGTTCCTAAAGTTTGATAACATTTTAAATCTTGACACATCCAATAAGATGAGATAATCTTTTAATTACTTTCAATATATAAACACATAACATAGTCTAGATGGATTTGTTTGATTCACTTAATGAGTAATTATTATAACCAATTAGCCATATTTTTTAAAAACCACAAAAAGATATTTAAGATCAAACAAGTCAAATTGACATATGTGCAATTCAAAACGTATCAAACAAATAGGAACCAAAGGATACTATATGTTAACTTAAACGTTGTACCCTACCCCCATTTCTTTTTGGGAAGGGCTATGTAGAAGAAGTATTAAATGGAAATAAATACTTAAATCAGGCATTTTACCTTAAATGAGTTCTTAGGCCTGTTTATTCATTGAAAATTAACTGAAATGAAGTTTTTATTATAATATTTGAAGAAAATTGAACTAAAATGAATCTGATTAAAGCTAACTGAAGTGATTTTAAACTAAAGAAATAGTCCTTTAGTCCTTTTGATTTGAGCAAGTGTAACTTAGCTTAAAACTATATAATACTTCACACTCCTAATTCCGTTATTTCAAGCATGTTAGCATGTGCCTGTAATTTGTGAAAAGCTCTATTATTAATTTAATCGAACATCATTCATTTATTCCATGCATGTGTTTATATATAGAATATATAATGTATACAAGTACATTATTGTACTAGTCAAAATTATGTGTACATCTAAAATACTAACTAAAATCCTGAAATATAGTTAAAAATTTTGAAATCATGGAATAAAATCCTCCATTGTTGACAAATGGAAATACTTTACACTAGGAACCATTCTAGGGTTCTTCATCTTCTTCCTCAACTCTAATCAGTTCACCAAAACATTTTTTGTTAGCTACAAAAAGCCAATGTAGATTTAGCTTCCTAATGAGGTATAATCTAACTAAAATCGCAAACCCTCGAATATAATCATAATGAACAACCAAAGTAAAAACCACAATACAATATAAAGAGGTGCATATAATTTGATGGAGATGGGTTTATAAACTAATGAAATATTAGCTACTTTTGTCTAGTTGTCCTATCATTATGGAGAAGATGAGCTGCCAAGATAATGGAAGACGTGATTCTGAGTATGAGAAGTGGAGATGGGAAGCTAGAGATTGCGATCTACCATTGTAAGTATATGCTGAATAAGCATTGCTTTACTCAACAAAAAAAAAAAAAAAAAAAAAAGCTCTTCATTAATAGTCTTAATTTTTTTATATGGATAAAACAATTTTATCTTTAATAAATAATTAAAACTTTTGTGTGAATGAAATTATGAAAACATGATTTTTTTAATACTCGATAATTTTTCCTGGGTATACACGGGCCTAAAATCATACTTGAAAAAAAAAAAAACCCGACAAAACGAAGACTAACAATATTAAATATTTTCTTAGATTGTTATGTTGCTATGATAGATTAGATAGTCAATCAGTGATAAAACAATGATTGTTGTGCAACTAATCTACCTAATCTAATTCTATCAAATCTATTAAGAGAAAATTAAATATTGAGCACAAATTCACAAAATGGTTTTTTTTTCTCATGTCGCTATGGCTTTCACTAGTGCATGAGGGTGTGAGATGTAGATTGAGTGAATTTTCAAGGGTTTTTTTTTGCAAATGCAATTCCTTGTCTATTGAAAAGAAATATGTTTTTCTCAAAAGTTTAATTTGTAAGATAGTGATGCCGTGGCCGTTTTTGGTTAGTTCAAAAAGATGGTTGTGTTGTTTACTCTATTCTATTAATTAGTTAAACGCATATTTCATGTTAAAATTGTCTTACATAATGTTTCAGACAGGGGCCAGGACCTGAGAAAGGAGATTTTGTTACCAAAGTGCACATACACAACAGTCACAACCGAAGGCAAGAAGAAACTTCCCCTTTCTATGCCAAACTCCCTTCTTAAAAAAACATCCTTTTTTATTCTTAACGAATTTACATTTTCAGAATACCAAATACAACATAAATTAAATATTGAGTTTGATATAATGAATATTATAAAAATTATATTTCGGAAAAAATATGCACCTGTACAATCAAACAAGATCCTATATGACTATGTTTTTCGTTACTTATTACCATTAAAGTAAGTCAAACTTCACATGTGATGTATTCGTAAACACCATAATATTCAACTAAAAACCGAAGGATACATATTATTTAATATAGTTTTTTGGCTTCACCCATCAGCTAGGGAAAAATTGATTTTATAGTTGTACTACCGTATTACTTTATGAAATGTTATTTCAAGGAAAAGGATTCAACAAATGAATATAGATGGTTGTTAACAACAATTTGATATGTCATTTTTATTCAATCTTAGGTTTAATGGAATAGATGGTAGAGGAGGCATAGGAACATGAGAAGGACTTAATACCTAAACGAAGAGTCGGAAAAAACAAGAAAAAGGGAGGATTTCACTAAACGCAAAACAAATGGAGGGGTGTTTGGTGTCAAGCTGAGGGGGGGGGTAATCCTCATTGTTTTCCTCCTCATGAAAAGCTCTGTTCCTACCTTTACATCAAAGGCGACAAACCACAAGGTAACAAGTGGAAGGCAGAGGGTATAAAAATATTAAACCAATTTCCAACAATTCTAATTAACCACTCCGTCTAGAGTTAGGTCCTGTTTACTTCAGGGTAAAAAAAAAAAAAAAAAACAGAAAAACAAAAAAAGAAGAAAAAAAACTTAGGCGACAAATGAGTAATTAAAATAACATCCGATGACAAATAGGTCATAAAAGTAGTTAGAGCAAGTTCAAAAAAAAAATTGCGTGTCTATCACAAATGTGTGTTATTTCAATTTATTTTAAAATTATTATGTTTGATGATTCTTACAAATTATTACCCCATTAATGTAGTGCGTTCCGAACTTCCAACTTACTTTAATTTCCTTCTACTCTCTCCTTTTCTTTCCCCTCCAATTCAATCAAAAACATATGTTAATTATGTTGCAAAGATAAGTCAAAATATTTGAATGGCGTTAGATATATAACTGTACAACCAAAAGCTCTCAAAATTGAATAATCTGCAGGCATACCAGACCACACGTCATAAGGTGTTTTCATTTGAATACCAGTGGGAGGCCCATGATTTATCAGAAAACATGAAGTATTGACTGATTAATCTAGTTTCTGCCCAGAAATTTCAAGATATGCCAGTAATGGAAAGCATACATGTAGCTTTAATTTTTCCAAAAGTGTCTGATTCATGCATTCTGCTACACCACTCTGTTGCAGTGTATCTCTGACTATGTGATGCATTGCTATGCCTTCATTATTACAAAATGCATTGAAATAAAACAAACAGAACTCCAGATCATTATCAGTTCGTAACCTTTTGATCTTCTTCCACTAACGCGTTCCACTGCTTGAAGTTCTTGAAAGCTTCACTTTTTATGCTTGACCAGGCCATAACTACTCATGTCATCCTTGAGCAATGAAACAAAATATCTAATGCCTCTAATATGGGGATAAAACTCAACAATCTGATTTTGGAAGCTTGGTGCGATGTAGTTTCCCAAAAACGTAGCGTTCACAATATTCAACGTCTTTTACCTTGTAGCCACCTAGGTTGCACGGAGTCGGGAACGGGGTCGAAAACGAATACGGATACGGGGACTGAAAACGGCTACTCTGAAAAATATTGTTAATGGATACGGTAAATTATAACATGAAGAATCAGAATCGTCCCCAATACGGGGATGAATCGGGTTCGGGGACGACAACCCATTAGAAATATCCATGCTACATAGGTAGCCACATAGAAGATCTCCCTTTGACAAAATTTGCATCCCCTTTTCACTCATATAACCAAGACTCGTATGTATGTCGCAACTTAGTCATATTATCATCATGAACTTCTGATGATACAACAGTAGCAAACCCATACAACATAGAATCCTGCAATAACTACAAAGTGTCAAGTTTAACACCTTTCAAACTCACATTTGAACCCTTGTAGACATATAGTGCTCCACCTTCGCCTTTAAAAATGAAACCCTTACTGTCTAATAAACTTAATGAAATTAGATTCTTCGTCATGAGTGGAACATGCCTAACATCTTTCACTGTGTAGAATTTATCATTATGGGTCATTATCTTAATTAAGCGTATACCAACCATGCACCTTGTTGATAGCACTATTAGCCATGGAAATGTTCGTTGCCACCATCTACCTCCTCATAGGTTGTAAACCACTCCCCAGGGAACATATATGGTAAGAAGCCCCTGAATCAAGAACCCACACATCACTTTGATGTGTTTGTTCATCTATGTCAATGATGCAGGCTATCGCACATCTATTATAAATAACCAACAACTTTAACATATGTAGCTAGAGAAGTAGGGATTGAATCCTGAGAGAGGCTATTTGAGAGAAGTTATTAAATTCTATTAGTTCTAAAAAGTAAAAGCTGCGTAAGGGGCCTTGGTTGAGAATCTGTGATTAACTAAACTAATGATCGACAAAATTAACAAATTCATAAAACATAAACCAATCAATTCCACAAAATCCATTAGACTAGGGCACACTAATTCTCTCAAACTAAGACTCCCTCAAAATCCTCTACTGGTTCTCGCTCGCTTAGACTCGTTTTGCCTGTTATTCGGTGGTCTTATTGTGATAATCTTACCTCTCGACCTCAATTTCGACAATTACATACCAAACTTACAATTAAAACTGCGCACAATTTAATTGTAACCTATAGGAGTCAATAATAAAATTTAATTACTAATCAAGAACTAATTGATTGATATTAAACTAGTCCATTAACGAGTTCATGGGTCCCCTATAACCTAGAAAATAGATTTCTCACTCATAACTATAAAAACTAAAACAATAAATAAAGTTAAAGTTATAGTGATAAACAAATAAGAACAATAATCAATTAAATAAACAATCATAAATTAATTAACAAACAAAAACTAGTTAACATGAACTAATAAACTAATACACATAAATAATTATAAATAATTGACAAATAAGAGAAAAGAAATTACCAAAGTTGAACGGAAAAGAAACTTGAGTTCAATTGATGAAAGTATGAATCTTCAATACAAAACCCTAAAACTAACTAATTCTAATTTAGGGAATTGAAAGAAAGTGTTTAATTAGGCTGAAACATAATTATAAAACTGAAAAAGCGAATAATAAAAAGCATAAGTTATGCCTCGTAATTCATGCCCCTATATATAATATTTTGTGCTTTTTTTTTTTATTTAAATACGCATAACTATTGATTGCCCAGCAAAAACTAACTTTCTAGGGGACTTGCGCCCGCATTGAACAAAAACATTTTGTTCTATGCACCCGCATTTCCATACAAGCTCCCAGAATTCCAAAGTCATTTTGAAATTGCTATAACTTTTGATATAGGACGTTCAATGGTGCGTGTGACCTACCGTTGGAAAGCCTTTTGGGTCTAATTTCCAATTCAATAACAATTATATCAATCCGATTATATATATTGTGAGACATGGTATAAATAGTGGACAGTGGTCAAAATCTTGATTTCTAAACTTCTTAATTCTTCACCTTTACTTTCTCCTTTTCTTCCAACTTATCATGTACTACGTCAAACTCGTACTTGGTTCAATGAGTTTCAAATGTCCTTAACTCCTTAATCATTATCCAAATGCTTATAAGTGATTTTTTTCCTCTCAAGTGTCGACATAAGATAGCAGAAACGAACCAAAAATCAGTCGTTTCTTACAAAACTTTACAAAACCACACAAAAAACTAAAAGAACACTATTAGCATCAAAATCGGCTCAAATGAGCTCGATTAGTCCATAAGTAATTAGGGAATTGGGTAGAAAAATAATATAAATATTAGATACATCAGTCAAGAGCAAGATTGTCTTTAGAATTGGTGCTTTCTTCTGCTATACCAGCAGAACTAGATTTATCTTGCTGCTTTTTCCTCCCCTTTAGACTATCATTTTTCCAATGTCCCTGTTGATTATAGTAGTTACAAATATCATTAGGTTTAGGACCCTTTGAGCATGTACATCAATGCCAAAAAAAACTTGGCAAGTGAAGTTTTTTTTTGGTATTGATCTACAACAATGATAAGATGGATGATGGAAATTAGCTTGGGGAGTTGAATAATAATTTTCATCACACAATGATAAAATCAAGGAAATCAGCGCTGAACATTCAATTTGATAACTTCAATTTTTTTTGCTTTCCTCACACCCAAAACGACGAGTTTTGGTGGGAGGGTTGCCTATGCCATCCCCAAAACGCGTCGTTTTGGGTGTGAGGAAAGCAAAAAAAAAAGAAGTTATCAAATTGAATGTTCAGCGCTGATTTCCTTGATTTTATCATTGTGTGATGAAAATTATTATTCAACTCCCCAAGCTAATTTCCATCATCCATCTTATCNGTTTTTTTTGTATTTTAATTATCTGAAAAAATATAATTCAAAAAAACAAAAAATACCATAAAATTCCTCATTTCCAGATCTATAAATAAACACCCATATTGATATACTTTCACTCACTTTATTTTTCACCCTTCAATTAAAATTTCCAAAAATCCAAAAAAATCCCTAAAATTCTTAAAAAATAGGCCAAAAATCTCTAAAATTCGTTAAAAATTAGGAAATTTTTTTCTAAAATTCTGAAATATTTTTTTGATCAACTTACAAAAAAATGAGCAACAATCCTATTAATTAGTTGACGAAATATTAGTAGATCAAGCTTGTATCGTGTCTACCCTTCGATGAAATATAATGTCTGTTAAACTTTGTTAGCGCAAAATTAGTTGACGAAGTTAAAATAACGACATGTTTAAATGAAAATTTAGTAAAGATTAAGATAAAAAGAAATTTAAAAAAAAATAAACGAAAATTTAAAAAAAAATAATTAAATACCGAAAATTAAAAATATAAAAATAAATAATGAAAAAAAAATAATAACAAAATACTAATGAAAATAATTATTTAACTATTAAATGAAAATACATTAATATTGAAAATTATGAAAATAAATGAAAGAGATAGAAAATAAGGTGGGGTATAGTAGATAAAGAAGAGAGAGAGGGAAGTGAAGTTTTTTTTGGGCATTCTTGTAGAGTTGATGATAGAAAAAAACTTAACTAGTGGAATTATGAGTTGGAAGAGTGAGAGAGGGGTAGAGAGAGAGGGAAGTAAAGTTTTTTTTAGCATTGTTGTGGATGGTCATAGAATTAAATTTCTTAGACTTTTTTTCCTTGAATTTCCCGAATCCTTACTCCCACTTGCTACTAATTAACCCAACAACGAACCTGATTATCTGTTATTGTACCGGTTTCCTTATGGCACAATTCTCTAATATGGAGAGATGATCCAACCTCCTCTAGAGACATACTATCTTTACCAACAACAAATGACTGAATAAAAATATATACAATAATGGTAAAGAAACTAATAGAATAGGGCAGCATCCTTATCATCAACTTTCACATCACTGTTACGCAATTTTAATATAATCGTGTTCAATTGATCTTAGTGATTTTTAAGTGGTGTACCTTCTTGCATTCGTACACTAAACATATGTTGTTTTAATAACCACTTATTGGTTAATGATTTTTTTTTCATATAGAGACTCTCTAATTTTAACCACAAACTTGACGTTGTTTCTTCCTCGGCAACTTCAATGATGACGTCTTTAGCAAGACACAATATAATTGTAGAATGCGCTTTTTCCTATAGAGCAGCCATTGCTGCCATATGGACGGATCCAGATCCAATTTTTGATGTCGAAATCGACTACGCCACCAGTGGTACCTACAACCCTTATTGGTTCAATAAGGCTCGCATCTTGATCTGCCAATCTGCTATAGACTGAAACTGTTCCTTCCGGTAAACTTGTCGGTCTTCACAGTTAATGCATACATCTTTTCACCAGAAAACATACCCTACTCTAGTTTGTTGTAACAGATGTAAGAAAGATTAAAGTAAAGAATGACAAGCGCACACATATTTAATGTGGTTCGCCAACAATGTATTGACTACTTCCATTGACAGATGAGAGGATATATTTTATTATATGAGAAAATATAAAATTTCTAATTCAGGGTTTTAGAATTCTTGAATATGAAAATATGAGAATAAATTTCTAGATTGGATAATGAGGAGTATACGTTGGACTCCAGAAATCCTAATACTCCTAAAATCCTGACCCTAATATAGTAAAGCCTATAAAACATACACTCAAACTAGAAAACCCTAACCAGAATGAGACTCAACGGATTTTTAATTCCATCTCCAAATTTTTTTAGTGACGGATTTTGTCATTTCCGTCTTTACTTTTAGAGACATATTATATTCGTCTCTAATTATCCGTCTCAAAAAGATATCAATGTCGTATTATATTTCAACTCAATTGTCGGTATAAAGGCTAACTATTAACTAGCTCCACATACTTACTTAAATTAGTAAACGTCATAACATACTTAATGAACCCTTAGTAACGTTATAACATACTTAATGAACGAACCCTTAGAAAAATTTATAGGAGTTAAAATAATACGTAGTTGTGATTATCGTGAAAACCTGGATTGCGTACAACACGTGAAGGCATGTGGTGGTGCACAATTGTATTTTAATTAAGATTCAATTAGTAGTGACAAACTAAAGGATAATTAAGCTTAAGCCATATCTGCAAATGGCATGCTTCATCAATTGCTGCATTTTTGGAAAGAATCTCAATTTCCTTTTAACCATTTTGTACAGATATCCGACAGTATCATACATTAGGAGATTTTATTGGATCAGTGTTGATTAAAATTATAACTAAATGAACCTTTTTTTTGGGTCACATTCACATAATTTTATACTTATCTTTTTATATATTTGGTATTCCTTTCCATTATTTAAGTTGATTATACTTTGACTTTTTTTTTCACGTACTAAAGATCCAACTGTAATCAACTTAAAGAAACTGAGACAGTACTTAATAAGCTATACTATTTCTTTAGTCTGATAGTTAGATTAATCTATTTGCCGGACTATTTGTTTGGTGACATAATCAAAGCGTGTCAGATTTTTTTAAACAATTTATTTTCACAGGGTACATCTAAACTTTTGCAAAATATATGTACAATATGCCCTTAAAAATATTTGTTTAATCAGATAGTCATACTGTTAGACAAGAAACTAGATTGGAAAAAATAGGTAAAAGTTTTTTGAAGGATAAATTAACAATATACCGTTAAATATTATTGTTTGATACGTTACGAATCTTAACACTATTTATAGGATGAAACAATCTTTTAAATTACTTTCAATATATACAACATAATATAGTCACATGAGTCTTGTTTGATTCGTTACGTTAGTAATATTTAATCATTAAAATCTTCACATATATACAACAAAAAATATTTAAGGTCAAACAAGTGGCAAGGGTCTTGACATGTGTGCAAGTCAAAACGTATTAAACAAAAGAGAACAGAGGCAGTAGCTAATTTTTCCTGTATTTTTCATAATTTTTGCTTGTTTTTTTTTTTTTTGGTTCTAATTAATCATTAGTTTAACAGTTTAATTAAAGAATCGCTTACATGAAGATCCGAAAGTTGATACTCCCTTTAGTTAATGATTGACAAATAATTAAGCTTGTTAACTTGATTCAATGTTTAGTGTGATACGAGTACGTGTTTTTTGATACAGATCATTATTGTCTAGTTTTGGGGGAGAATAATCGCTTTTGTCTTTCTTGTTTCACTAAACAACAAATCAGCCTGCATTTAAGCATTATTATACCATTAATCAAGTTTCCTAATCAGTATATGGTGCACCCAAATCGTCTTAATCTATTATATAAAAGATATGAAACACTTAGGTTGTTACAAGTGTCCTTTTTTTATACAATTAATGACTTAATGAACTAAGTAATCATATAACTTTGATTAACGTGAAAGTTGGATGGGGCAGTTTGCGTTGTACTAGTGCATGTATATCGCTATGTATATGTAAATTGTCCATCAACTTTGATCAGTTTTGTTAGTTAATAGATTAGTACCCGTGCAATGCACGAGTAATGGTAATCATAATGAGTTTTCATAAAAATAAATAATGATTAGATGAAATACAATTATTCTATTATTGATGGAATTGACGATAGTATTGATAATTATTTTACAGATAGATAATCATTAGTTTTATTTCGGTCTTTGATTTTCGCACTTCAAACCAATTCAAATTACATATCGGTCCAATCCAAACCAAACGAAACCATGAATTTCGGTTTTCCAACTTTGGATCCAAACCCAGAGCGAAATTTTAGTTTAATTGACAATATTTAGATGAAAATGAAGACTTAGAGTATGGCTGTATAGGACATACCAGTAGTTGCACGGTCGTGCAACAACAGTATGTAGTCGCTAACTCGCAATTGCAACCAATCCACAAACTCTTTATCCACGTAAAAGTCATCGGCAGGCCCCGGCACCGACAAATATCCCGTCGACAATGGCAAATACTGAGTCGTTAAATTAAAAATTCAAACAACATGCTTTGAGCCACAATACTTACAGCCTTTCAGTGTTTTGGCTAAGTTAATGGCACTATAGTAGTGTACATAGCATTTGGTCGGCTTACAACGTTGCATTGGTAATATTTGTCATATTCAGTGGCTTTAAAAATTGGAGACAGCATTTTATGAGTGGGTAGTATTAACCAAGACAATATTACTTGATGATATTGTAAGAACATTATAAAAAAAAAAAAAAATTTGGTCATCCTAATCATTAAACAAAGATTGCTACATACCTACATTTATTTATTATTCTCTAATAACCTATGTGACTCATGCTTTATTACTTGACAAAATTAATTGATCAATTTGAACCGAATTGATATAATTTTGGTTTGAATAATATTAAAATTGGCACGATTTGTATAAACTGACTTGAATAAAATTATATAATAAAAAAACGAGTCCAAAAGAACGTCTTTAAAATAATTTCAATTTATGAGTAGTATCAAATGAACTGTTATATTAGCTACAAGTTGAGTTGATAATAATTATTATTGAAATTCGGACAGTAGATAAATGGTACTTATCAACGTAGTCGACAGTGACCCCAAAACTCTTTATAAATGTCGAATATTAAAGATTTGACATGTCCTCCTAAAGATATCAATAGAGTATGCAATTAGTTTATCGATGTATATATTTGTTATATTTCACCCCTAAGAGCCAAGAATACCTTGAAATAACTTTCAAGACATTTCATTATAATTTTAACATATTTTATCTCTCTCAAAGCACATAAAACTTGTTATTATTGAAACTTTTGATCTGACTTGGACATTACAATAAAATTCAAATTGCAACCTAGCTAATACCCATTTTCACTAAGCATGTGATTAAGAAGTTGCAAAATTTTGAAATGAACTGTGTATTGAATAACACCAAAACAATTGACACTTTGAACTGTTTCATATCATCTTGTCACAATCATCAAGACCTTTCACATCAATAGGATAATCTTCCTTGTAACGGTTTTTTTCTCATCCCCGCTCCCCCACGCAAAACTCTAATCAAATAAAATTCACATAGCTATACTTTTTTTCGTTGTTGCTGTTGTTGTTGTGAATATCTTCAAGTTGGACAATCAAACAAGATTCGAACTACACTCTAACATCTTACAATTGAAGTTGATCATGCCATCATAAGGTCGTTCAAAATTGAACCTTAATATTGTCGTTGATCATGTCATCATCAAGTTTCACAAACTTAATACAAACTCTGTTCACATTTCACACGAAAAAATCTACCCTTTGAACTTCTTTCATCATGGCATTTCATATTGTCATAATCATCAACATATATCGCCTCAACTTATTTGGATAATCACTTCTCGCAAATTCGTGTAACTTTATCCTATATATTTTTTATTCAGTTTTAAGAATAACAACAAAATATCCGACTATCCATACATATATATATATATATATTTGAATTCAATATCCAATTTTTTTTTAATATTGAGGTAAAAGTACGAGACCAATATCCGAATTTGGTTTTAGATAGTTTTGCCAAGTTCTTCCCTAAATTGGATAAAAATTTCAATCAATTAGCCATCTATAATGATTATATGAATGGAAACTGATTAGGTATAAATTAAAGCCAATTAACTGAACGGACTTGAACCAAATTTGATTCAATTAGACACGAGGTGAACCGGTTTGGATTATTAAGTTGCTGAAATTTGAGTTGAAGCGAACTAAACTAACATAACAATTTTTGGATTGAGTTGACAGCTCCAAGTAGAGCACATCATGACGAAAATGTACTTATTCAAACTAGGTCACATTTAAAATTAAAAGAAGTGTTCCCAAAATCCGCTATGCACCAATAATAATAATTATAAAGATAATTATATATCATCGCAACTATTAATACAATAATTAGAGTGATTACCTGTAGTAAAATGTCTCGTATTTAACATACATACAACAATAATCACACAAATGATTGACGTTTTAAACATAATTTTTTATGCAATAAAACAAAACTCTATTTAAGGCAGGTTTTACTTCCTTCACTATATGTTTATTTTGGGATCAAATCGTATCAAAAAAACAAATAAAAAAGAAAAATGGTGAGGCATACACTGACGGTCACTTGACATTGACCCACAGATATATAGTTCTCCGGAAAAATATAATACTACCATATTTTATGAAATTTTATTATTATTGTATAGTAATAAGTTCATGCTTTGTTTTAAAACTTATTTTTGCAATGTAAGATAGTAGGAAATCACATGAACAAACAGTATAAATCTGTTTTCGATATAAATTATTGTTGTATACAAAATTTGTCTATATGTGATGCTAAAAGAAGACGTGGTGTTTAGTAATTAGTGCAACATCTTTTTGATTCCATTCACAATTAGGAAGTTTCAAAAATAATCTAATTAATCATGACTATGTAAATCATCACTTTTGGAGTATTATGTAATATTGTTGAAACCAATGTTGTTATCCCCAAACAACTCACGTACGTTGTCACACCAATAAAAAAAGTGTTAACATTTTATAAGGTGAGAGGGAATGATGGCTCAGTTGGTAAGAGTTTCTCTTACAATTTTTGGAGACCCTGAGATCAATTCTTATCCCCGCCTTTATAATTCTATCTCTAGTACAAATAATATATATATATATATATATATATNTATTTGTTATATTTCACCCCTAAGAGCCAAGAATACCTTGAAATAACTTTCAAGACATTTCATTATAATTTTAACATATTTTATCTCTCTCAAAGCACATAAAACTTGTTATTATTGAAACTTTTGATCTGACTTGGACATTACAATAAAATTCAAATTGCAACCTAGCTAATACCCATTTTCACTAAGCATGTGATTAAGAAGTTGCAAAATTTTGAAATGAACTGTGTATTGAATAACACCAAAACAATTGACACTTTGAACTGTTTCATATCATCTTGTCACAATCATCAAGACCTTTCACATCAATAGGATAATCTTCCTTGTAACGGTTTTTTTCTCATCCCCGCTCCCCCACGCAAAACTCTAATCAAATAAAATTCACATAGCTATACTTTTTTTCGTTGTTGCTGTTGTTGTTGTGAATATCTTCAAGTTGGACAATCAAACAAGATTCGAACTACACTCTAACATCTTACAATTGAAGTTGATCATGCCATCATAAGGTCGTTCAAAATTGAACCTTAATATTGTCGTTGATCATGTCATCATCAAGTTTCACAAACTTAATACAAACTCTGTTCACATTTCACACGAAAAAATCTACCCTTTGAACTTCTTTCATCATGGCATTTCATATTGTCATAATCATCAACATATATCGCCTCAACTTATTTGGATAATCACTTCTCGCAAATTCGTGTAACTTTATCCTATATATTTTTTATTCAGTTTTAAGAATAACAACAAAATATCCGACTATCCATACATATATATATATATATATTTGAATTCAATATCCAATTTTTTTTTAATATTGAGGTAAAAGTACGAGACCAATATCCGAATTTGGTTTTAGATAGTTTTGCCAAGTTCTTCCCTAAATTGGATAAAAATTTCAATCAATTAGCCATCTATAATGATTATATGAATGGAAACTGATTAGGTATAAATTAAAGCCAATTAACTGAACGGACTTGAACCAAATTTGATTCAATTAGACACGAGGTGAACCGGTTTGGATTATTAAGTTGCTGAAATTTGAGTTGAAGCGAACTAAACTAACATAACAATTTTTGGATTGAGTTGACAGCTCCAAGTAGAGCACATCATGACGAAAATGTACTTATTCAAACTAGGTCACATTTAAAATTAAAAGAAGTGTTCCCAAAATCCGCTATGCACCAATAATAATAATTATAAAGATAATTATATATCATCGCAACTATTAATACAATAATTAGAGTGATTACCTGTAGTAAAATGTCTCGTATTTAACATACATACAACAATAATCACACAAATGATTGACGTTTTAAACATAATTTTTTATGCAATAAAACAAAACTCTATTTAAGGCAGGTTTTACTTCCTTCACTATATGTTTATTTTGGGATCAAATCGTATCAAAAAAACAAATAAAAAAGAAAAATGGTGAGGCATACACTGACGGTCACTTGACATTGACCCACAGATATATAGTTCTCCGGAAAAATATAATACTACCATATTTTATGAAATTTTATTATTATTGTATAGTAATAAGTTCATGCTTTGTTTTAAAACTTATTTTTGCAATGTAAGATAGTAGGAAATCACATGAACAAACAGTATAAATCTGTTTTCGATATAAATTATTGTTGTATACAAAATTTGTCTATATGTGATGCTAAAAGAAGACGTGGTGTTTAGTAATTAGTGCAACATCTTTTTGATTCCATTCACAATTAGGAAGTTTCAAAAATAATCTAATTAATCATGACTATGTAAATCATCACTTTTGGAGTATTATGTAATATTGTTGAAACCAATGTTGTTATCCCCAAACAACTCACGTACGTTGTCACACCAATAAAAAAAGTGTTAACATTTTATAAGGTGAGAGGGAATGATGGCTCAGTTGGTAAGAGTTTCTCTTACAATTTTTGGAGACCCTGAGATCAATTCTTATCCCCGCCTTTATAATTCTATCTCTAGTACAAATAATATATATATATATATATATATATATGCACTCGCTTTATTGACATACAACCTGGTTTTTAAGCTAGAACCTTCAAAGTTTTGCATGATGGACTCTCTGTTGATGACACGCATTGCCTATATCCATATTTAACATGATACGCGCGACCAGTCTCGTATTTAACATGTATCATTGTCATACTCATGACTTTGGGCCTTTAATAGCTAGTACTTTGGACTAACTAAAATGAATAACACGTGTGAGGAGTGTTATTAAATTCACTGTCCCGTGAAACATCAAACATTGTTCGAATTTGAGGAATCTCACGTGTAAGAGGACTGTTGAAGTTGATGTGGTTATTCCAAACAACACTTGTCATAAAGAGAGAGAGAGTGTTAAAAATTTTATAAGCTTAAGAGACACCCCCTTTACTGCCATATGGTTTTAAAGTGGAATCTCCAATATTTTGTAAGATGAACTGTCTCTCACTAACGCACACAGTCTAGACTGGTATTTAAATTATTACTATTCCTTTCACCTTTAATTACTTTCTTTTACTTTTCAATGGACAATTAGTAAATTTGATTGTTTTTAAGTACAATTCACAAATAAGTAGAAAAAACTTACCTCATATCTCATCATTTTCTTGTTTAATAAGGTAAAGCGTGGGGTCAAACCTGGTTATTGGACTGAGTAGCCCGTAGCCCAATTACTAATAGATTAGAGCCAAGTTAACAAAACTTTATTGGACAGCGTCATTAATTGATAGAGTTATTATTCAGCAGGATCGTTATAGCGTCGAGCTAATAACCTTTGACAAAAGTAATTATATGGATAGCTTTGTGTATATATATTCTCTGCTCATTAAGGCCTCACGAAATTTTTTTATCTCTTTAAAGTTTATTGACCTGCCCATAAAACCCTGTTATTCTATCTTTATCGACCCTTTTAATGTGACCCACATAAAACTCGACTTGCATCTAACCCTCACCGACCCTGATCCTCACCCAACCAATAAACGATTTTAGAAACTGTGTATTCTATATGGTTGGTCATGCCGTCAACTAATATTGCGGTACCATGAACAGGAGCATCTTAAATAATTTGACCCTATGCATATTATAAAACTAGACCACAAATTACTAAGCGGTACTTAGAGGATACTTGTTAGTTACATGATGTTGGTTATTGGCTAATTACACATCAACATATGGTCCCGTCTAGTCCCGGTGGTTACTTACATATCAGACCGTTTAAAAAATTATAGTTTGATCTGGTTTGGTTAAATATATGGTCCGATCTATTCTGAAAAACTCCTGGACTGCAATTTTTGCAATCTGATTTGGTCTAGACCTCATACCCCTTTCAGACCATACCAGACCGTGTACACCCCTAGTGGTTATTCACTTATTAACATAATGATTATTTTGTAAGTTATATTAAGGTTGCTTCAGCATTTTGTTCACTTATTTAAATATCAATTATTTTAATTTTTACTCCTAAAATCCTTGCATCAAGTGAAATCAGGTGAATTAATTTTACATTCAAAATATAAACTGCTGCCTAGTATATTTTGCAGTAAATAAAGTATTAAAGTAGAATGGAATAAATATTTCATGCATTCGGTGTACGGTAAAATTATTATACAACAACCAATTTAAATAAGTTTTTTTGGTGCAAATTAAATTTTTGGTAACTTTAAAATCATTGATGTGTAATTGAAGATATTGAACAAATAGCTTTTTATATATGGCATAATAAGGTACTACCTCCGCCACGAATTAGTTACAACAATTATTTTCATATACCTGACAAAGTATTATTTTTGATACAAATAATTCATGGCGGAGGTAGTATATTTATTTATTAAAATTGAATTTTTTAGCATTAGAAAGTAAGTAAATGTACTTTAATTTGAGCTAATTTTATTATAACTGGAATTCAAAAAAGTGTAACTTAAACTAAATAAAGTATAATTTAAACTGATTTATGATAATTGGGGTGCCAAAAAGTGTAAGTTTAAACCCGTAATTCATATACAACCGGACTATATGAAACTTTGTCACTAAAGTGCGGTTGTATTTGACAACCTAATTTAAAATGGTTTGTTTGACACTTAATTAATTAAAAGCCCACGAATCCACTAAGTATAAATAAGCTCTTAAGTTTGCAAAGGTCAACAAGACTATTTCCTCTTTATACCCAAAATTCAAAACCATGGATGATAGCAATTCTTCAGGAAACGCTACTCCTTTCATTTCAGACTTTAGCCTTGATTTCATTGATCATAATCATTTAAGTTATAATCATGTATTTGATCATATGTTAAGAGTTTCTGATCAAAATTTTATTGACCCCCTTGATAATTATAGCAATAATATCTTCCCACTTTCTCAAGATCATCAAAACCTTAATGTTTTTAGTAACCAATTTAATTCTCCTACTATGTCTTCCGCTTGTACTAACAATGATATTAGCAATAGTTTGCTACATAATCATCACAATAATAATAACTCGTTTTCGGGGTTTGAAGGAGAGACTAATAATGTTAGAAAAGATGATGACGGAGACGATGATGATGATGACGACCACATGGAAGGTGAGCATTCTTCGGCTGCCACGAAAGGGACTACGAGTTCGTCTTCGAAGAAGGGGAAGATGGATCGATCAAGGACTTTGATTTCGGAAAGGAAGAGAAGAGGAAGGATGAAGGAGAAGCTCTATGCTCTTCGTGCCTTAGTTCCTAACATTACAAAGGTATGGACAGTTTTTTTTTTTTTTTTTATAATTTTATTAGTATGTACGGTGAAATTAAGTTTTCATGTAACGAACTAGTAGAGCAGAAAAAATTATCAAAAGTAAAAATGACGAACTTAAAGAATTTTATAAAACACTTTTAAAATGAGAAAAATAGGAGAATATATGGTGGCAATATTTCTAATTTTTTTTTTTTTTTTTTTTTTTTGGGCTTTAGAAGTCTACTAGTAAAGTGTGGGATGAATGTAGTTCGTTGTCATTATATAGTTAGATTATATTAGTACTCTCGATCGAAATGAAGTACGTAGCCAGAGTTTATAATGATATTCACCAAATTAAAACTTGTTATTGTGAAAGCTCTTGTGTGGACATTTGATACATTAAAATACGTACTAATTCTCTTTTCACTAATTTTTGTTTATCGTACATGTTTTAGTTAACCTAATAAAGCATACAAATACAAACATTTCACATAAAAATTAACTAATTAGGAATAATTGAAGATCATTATGTAATAAATTATTGGTAGCTTTTGGATTGCTTCTTTACTTTTGATTGAATACTTATATGTAGATCTTTAATTAATTAGGAGTTGAAGATTTAACTTAGTTTAATATTGGCTGACAGTTGATGAGTAGTTTTCTAGCATTGGTTTTATTTAGTTGGGTCACAAACATCAGCGTTCTTGATACTTATAAGATCCCATTATACGGGAGTCTAAGCAGTGACAATATTACCTTCATATTATATTGGTATGTCCTTTTTACCTTATTAGATATTAATTTCAGTAAAAATAAGTTTAGTTTATTCCCTTCATTTTTTTCACTTGCTACATTCTTTTTCACATCTCCCAATAAACATTTTTAAAAATAAATATCCTCAGTTATATATAAGAGAAAATTATAAAAATTATATATTTGGAAAGCTTAGATAGAGAAGAATTAAAAAAAATCTCATATAACTATATTTTTTATTATGCATAAAACACCAAAGTGAGTCAAAATTACACCACGAAGGGAGTAGTTTAAGTAAAAATAAGTTAAGTGAAAAAAAAAAAACATTTGTATGGTAAGCAAATACGAATAAATAGATTGGAGAGTGCATAAGATATGAGCTCAAAAGAAAGTAGAATGTACCATGAATATTGTAGGATCAATAACAATATAAACAATATATATCATAAGCATGTAAACAAAAAATTATGTCATTTATTTATAATACAAAAAAGTGTCATAACCATGAATATTCACAAATGTGATACGGAGAAAATGAAGTATTTTTATACAATAAAATACGATGACGGAGTAGATTCGTAGAATGAATATATTAAGCATTATTGTACACAACAAAAATCCGCGTATATAATATTATGATTGTCATGTTGGAAGTTTCAAAGGAAAGTAAAGAGTGTTTGTCAATGGCCAATTGGCATTGAGATTAAACAAAAACTAGTCCACTGACACCCAAATATGCAATGAGGCAAATCAGGCAATGGTACCCCTTCACGTGCAAACATGCATATGAAATATGCAATAGTTACTATACGATATTTATTCCGTATAATCATATCTTAGCTTACTAGTAAAAATTGAGATTTTATGCAATATACAAATACATTGGTACTAGTACATAGTTTTGTCCTAGATAAAAACTACTCCGTATAATAATTTTATTAGGAATATTTAGTACAATGCATAATAATAGAATTGGAATAACATTCACTAACAAGACAAAAGAATGATAATTTGCAATACTCATAATTCTACTACGTATTTTATTTTCGTTTGTGTTTCCTTACTCGCTTTAATTTATGTGTCGCTATAACTTTTGAGAGAAATTAAATTAAATTTAATGGGCGATATTAATATATTTCACAGATGGACAAGGCATCAATAGTTGGGGACGCAGTATTGTATGTACAAGACATGCAAATGCAATCAAAAACGCTCAAATCACAAATTGAAGAACTTGAATCTTCTTTAAAAGCTGCTGAAAGAAGTCAAGGCTTTGGTGATTCACCAACCAACAATAACTCTTCTCTTAGCCACTATCTTCCTGTTTGTAAGATCATTATGCAGGTATTATTTCTTTGCTTTATTAGCTTCATATATCATTTTCTAACATATTTAACAATCTACATTTTCAATTTTTAAATGATTTTACGCGTTATAGAACTTGTTGAATATATATTTGCAAACCAATAACTAAGTTAAGCACAAATATAGAGCAAGTGATCGAGTAATCATAACTACATATCTATCTATATATTATACTGCGTACTTCATAGAACACTACAGTAAAAACCAATAATCATTTATCAATTATTAATGACATCGAGTACTAGGTTTTCAGGACAATGGAAAATATATGATAATAAGACATGCATTTTTTTTTAATCGACTTACTTCGTGTTCTTTACATAATATATTCTTATAATTTTGAAAGTAAAGTTGTACTCGTATCTAATTTTTTTTTTTTTTGTCGTTGTTGATTATAGTTGGATGTGTGCCAAATTGAAGAAAGAGAATTTTATGTGAAGGTGGTGAGCAACAAAGGTCAAGGTGTAGCAGCCTCACTTTACAAGACACTTGACTCTTTGAGTAGCTTTATCATTCGAAATTCCAGCTTAAGCACTCTCTACGACCAATTTGTATTTACATTTACTCTAAACGTAATTTTCTAATTTTCATATAATTACTTTTATTTATTTTAATTTTGAATCTAATACTTGGAAGAATATATATATATATATATATATATAGATAAAAAATTCTAACAATTTTTTTTATAAAATGTAACAGGTTGCAAAAAGTATGGAGGAATTTAACTTGCCAAACATGAAAGTGTGGATAAGTGGAGCTTTATTGAACCAAGGATTTGAATTCCAAGCTTTTTAATTGGGCATAGATTTTAGTCTGCAGGAAGTTGAAATATCTTGGGAAAAAAAAAAGTAGAAATATATTGTTATTAGGTTGACACAAACAAATGAGTCTGAGATGCAACTTTCTATGTTGAATCTCCTTATTTAGTCCTCTTTACATAAGTATAACTTGTAATAATATTATTTCTTTGTGTTCGAGCAATTGATCTTTAGTATTTGTCTAGAAACGACGATCTACTCTAATCACAACCACTATAAAGGATTTACAATTTCATGAGGAGTACAATGGACTGTGGAAACTTACGATAATATTAAGTTCTAATGAGGCGAGAAGAATATAGCCTAAATGGTTCTCTAAGTACATTCCCCTCGAGTTGTGAGAAAGATGGTAACAAAAAGTTGTGAGAAAGAACAAATTTCGAGGTTAAACAAGAGTGGGTTGTGTTGGGCCATTGGAAGAGGTTGGTTTAACGAATCACACATTTCCTTTCGTCTTTGACAAAGTAGTAGCCGATCTCTACTTGTATTGTCATCATCTATCTGCAACACAACTTGAGCCAACCCAACTCAAGTTAGCCATAAAGTGCAACAAAGGGCATAGACTCAAGGATCATCTGTAACTCGAGTCAAACATCTTCCACATTGGTGTTCCAATCTTGACAGCAATTGAAGACGACTCTTCGAGATTCCTATTGTCGCAACAATCCACAATTATCTAGCCTACGGAATAGCAGAAAAACACTGTCAGTTGATCATTATTAATTTATTATTCACATTCTCAAGGAACTAATTGACAAGTGAGCTTTCTGTTGAAGATATGAAGTACACGCAACTGAACTAGCTTCAGATCTCTTCATCTTGCTTAATGAGGAGCAAATTAGAGAAGTATAAATCTTGGATGATTCATCAATTACCACAAAACTAATTAAACTAAAAAAAGAAATTTCACTTCTACAATAAACATCAAACTAATAACAAACATATCTAACATATATATTATATATACATATATATATATATATATATGAAACTCTCACCCAAGAAAACTCTCGTCTTCATAATCAGTTATTCAAGGTAATCTCATTAAATTCTAGGAAGCGATTTCTTATTTGACCTTTTGTTTGTCCATCTTGATGTCCCAGATCACAGGTAATAATAGTGATATTAGGCAAGTCCTTTCAGGATTGTTGCAGCTCCAAAATTTGCATCTAACTATTCATCAAAATAGGTGTACAAAAATGAACAAGCTAGTCTTTTTGGTCTTGAGTCTTAATTTTATTGGTTGGGCCGTGGTGTGTAACTGTGCAAGTACGTAACCAAATCAAAAGAGAATGCAGAGGGAATTATCAAATAAGGCCTTACAGGAATTGCTCCTTGGCAGAGAAAGTGGGAAACACATTAGCTGAATGGAACACGGATGACCATCAACATGGTTTCTGGAGGTAGGATAAAAAGGAGGTGCACATTATACTTAGAAGTACAGCATACAACTCCATAAAATTAGAAGCATTCTCTCTAGAAAGAACATTGTGATATGTTTCAGAGGTGGAAATCTCCTTCGAAGCAGTCGAAGTTCCATCACCTCAGGAGTTCTACAGCAAAGCGGAACATCTCAATTTGGTATGGTTTGCTGGATTTGCATCAAAGTAGTCTAAACTCCAAAGTTTTGAATACTGCAATCCTCCACCACCCAACTGATCACACTTTTTAAACCAGTACCAAATATTCACACATTCTTCCTGATATTAATAAAGAATCACGTCAATAAGTCAGGAATTTCCACAGACCACAATCTTCATATGTGGAATGACATTACATTGAAGAAGCATAAAATGGGGTAGGACCGTAGGACAAATCCACTCAAACAAAAATAAATAACAGAGTACTAGGTATACCTACACCGATCTCACATAACATCAGAAAGGGGCATGTCAACCAACATCTCATTACTATATTAATCAATCAATCAGAGCCTTAATCCCATAATTGGGGTCGGCCAACATCTCATCACTATAAACCTAAAGAAATGCTAAATGCACAACTCGATCTAATATATGAGAACATTGTCTAGGAATGTTGTGCAAGGTATCTTTGCTTTTTAGGGTTTAATTAATTTGTCATGTATATACCAAGGTAAACGTCAAAAAAGTAGATACTCCAAGTTAGGTAATAATCGATAAAAATGAGTTTATTAATTTGCAAGAGCCTTTCTAGGNATCTCATTAAATTCTAGGAAGCGATTTCTTATTTGACCTTTTGTTTGTCCATCTTGATGTCCCAGATCACAGGTAATAATAGTGATATTAGGCAAGTCCTTTCAGGATTGTTGCAGCTCCAAAATTTGCATCTAACTATTCATCAAAATAGGTGTACAAAAATGAACAAGCTAGTCTTTTTGGTCTTGAGTCTTAATTTTATTGGTTGGGCCGTGGTGTGTAACTGTGCAAGTACGTAACCAAATCAAAAGAGAATGCAGAGGGAATTATCAAATAAGGCCTTACAGGAATTGCTCCTTGGCAGAGAAAGTGGGAAACACATTAGCTGAATGGAACACGGATGACCATCAACATGGTTTCTGGAGGTAGGATAAAAAGGAGGTGCACATTATACTTAGAAGTACAGCATACAACTCCATAAAATTAGAAGCATTCTCTCTAGAAAGAACATTGTGATATGTTTCAGAGGTGGAAATCTCCTTCGAAGCAGTCGAAGTTCCATCACCTCAGGAGTTCTACAGCAAAGCGGAACATCTCAATTTGGTATGGTTTGCTGGATTTGCATCAAAGTAGTCTAAACTCCAAAGTTTTGAATACTGCAATCCTCCACCACCCAACTGATCACACTTTTTAAACCAGTACCAAATATTCACACATTCTTCCTGATATTAATAAAGAATCACGTCAATAAGTCAGGAATTTCCACAGACCACAATCTTCATATGTGGAATGACATTACATTGAAGAAGCATAAAATGGGGTAGGACCGTAGGACAAATCCACTCAAACAAAAATAAATAACAGAGTACTAGGTATACCTACACCGATCTCACATAACATCAGAAAGGGGCATGTCAACCAACATCTCATTACTATATTAATCAATCAATCAGAGCCTTAATCCCATAATTGGGGTCGGCCAACATCTCATCACTATAAACCTAAAGAAATGCTAAATGCACAACTCGATCTAATATATGAGAACATTGTCTAGGAATGTTGTGCAAGGTATCTTTGCTTTTTAGGGTTTAATTAATTTGTCATGTATATACCAAGGTAAACGTCAAAAAAGTAGATACTCCAAGTTAGGTAATAATCGATAAAAATGAGTTTATTAATTTGCAAGAGCCTTTCTAGGGGAACAAAGACGTAGTTCCAAAAGAACTCATATGCCTTTTAAGTCCCAAAGTGCATTCGCAGTGAACCAATGCTCTAGACTTTGTTAGATATATAGTAATAGTTAATTAGTTATAGTTATAGTTATTATTATTATTATTATTAATATTATTATTACTTTTTTTTTTGTTTGCATTCACTTATTAAGTAGTTCACTGGTTTGATGATGACAAATTAGATATCATTTCACATCGATCTTTGATATGATTGTAATATTGTATCTCAATGAATTTGAACTTACTTATCCTATTAAAAGCAATGTTATTTAAACAATTAAAGACCATAACTACTAACATAATATGTCGAGGCTCTTGTGGAAGATATGTTAATAGTACCTCTGTTTCTTTTTAATTGCAACAATTTGACTTTTGCACTATTCACACTGTTCACTTTGACCAAGATTTGAGATTTACTCACAAGAAAAGACATATTCAAATGAGTACTCCTTAGTTTTGTCTTATTAAATACTTTGCGAATGACAACTTCCAATATTTTTTACTTGTGTTATTGTAGATATTGATGGTCAAAGTGTTGCATCGGCATGCGTGAAAATCAAGTTGTTGCAACTAAAAAGAAATAAAGGTAGTATAACAAAATTGCAAATATGCACTCTATCTTTCAATGACGACCTATGAGCATATGCCCCACTAACAAGTTTAGGATACCCCTCACTTAACTCTCCTACATAAAGCAGTCAAAGCTTAAAAAGGAAAGAAAAAAAAAAAGTTAGAAAGTCAAGAATTACGAAAGGTTATAATCATATGACCCCCCCTTTTCCCAAAAAAAAAAATAGTAAGAGAATTTCTCAATGATAGCCTCCAATTTTTTGAGTTCATCATTGGTAGCCTTGAGCCTTTTGGATTCTCATTGGCAGCCATGAATAATTGTCATGTTCTCAAATGTAACCTTTTGAACAAAAGAAACGTTCGTTTAATAGTTTCGGAAACTTTCTTTTTATCGGCTGAAGTATTAGTGGCTATTATAGCTTTTAAGAGTTGATTTGAAGTCAAAGTTAAGAATAAAGAACTAAACGTATGTTAGATAAGGTTGGGGGGTCAACCTTGAGGTCAAAATAGGCAAAGAAAAAAAGAACCAAAATTGTCTCAATTTGTATGTAAAGAAATTAATTTAAACAGAAACAAATTTTTTATTCATAAGGTTATGTTTTGGATGTAGAACAATAAATAATTCAATGCTGTCAACGAGAGTTTAAAAAGTATAGAGCTATCATTAAAAATTCCAAATAATAAGTCATTGAATTCCAAAACCTCTGAACAAAGTAGATTTTTTATAAATAACATTAGTAATCCTCAATCAATCAATCAACGCCTTAGTCCCATAATTGGGGTCAGCTATATGAACCAAAATTAATCATTCCATGTGGTCAAATTAGAAGTCTGAATTTTCAAAAATTTTAAAATGATAGATGTGTATTTTTACATAGCATTTATGACATTTTAACAAAGATTCTATTTGATTATAATGAATAAGATGAGGCTATAGCCAAATACATGGAAGAACAGGAGAATATTTATTTGGATGGAAAACTCCACTAAAACTAACAACGAGAGACTAAATTAAAGTAATCAATTTGAGGAAATCATAAATTAAATAACTTCTTAAAAAGAAATATAAGTGCCTAAAAAAAGAATAGAATGACTAATATTCTACCATGTTTCACATGCATACAACAAATCACCTCTCATTATCCAGTTTACAACCATTATGATATCATAACCTAGCATGCTCAAAGTTATACTTTACTCCATATCAACAGTAACATTGCCTATTTTTGGCAGTTTCACATTGCTGGTACATTAAACTAACTTAGCAAATTTTTATAATACCCTTTGTGATCCTCGATTTTTTTTAACTTAACCTCCTCAACTTATTTGCTTGAAAATAAGTTGAAAATGAAGAAATAGAGAGAAAGTAGGAAAGGGAAAACAAATGGGGCAAGGCCCCTTAGTTGGATAAAGATCTAGGAAGAGAAGGGGGAGAAACAAGATTTCGTTTTCACTCTTCTTTGATAGATACCACCCCTTCAATATAAGGAAGATCTGGTAGGCTCCCTTTCTTTCCTTTCCCTTATCTTCTTTGCCCCTTCTAATTTACTATCCAAACAAATTTTTATTTCCTTCTTTGCCCTAAAGCTAATGTAACGTAGTGGATCCATTTCATAATTACCTTCCATCACTCTCACACGTTCAATAAAAAATCCCTCACTTATTTCCCGATATGTTTTTCAACATATTCAATAAAAAGCCTTTTTCACCCCTTTTATATTTCAAAAATCACATTCACAAGCAACCCTTTTTTCTATCATATCAATCAAGAATCCTAAGAAACCTCTTTCATCATTTTAAAAAATTGTTTATCTCACTCATAATCCAACCCCTCTCACTCTCTGATCAATCAAGAACTCAAAGAAATCTTGATCCAAAAATTCATTCTTTGCGATATTCTTCTAATTTGGCTGCTATTGTTAGGTAAAACACCAGACCTTTTCATAGTTTTGGTCAATCTATTTGAGACAGCAGTAGACTTTTAGTACCTCTTTCTTTTGGAAAATTATTTGATTTATTGGTAGTCCTTTCAAAACAACTTTTGTCCATAAAGCTCATGCTATTTGAGAAAAAAGGAAGATAAATTACTCTGGTTCAAGTACTTAAAAAAAAAATCCTCAAACGTCTCCTGGTATTCAAGCTAAGATTTCCTGAATTGTTGAAGGAGTTGTTTTTCCTATTATGTTGTCTTCCTGATTTTTCACTCAATTCCTATGTTTAAAAAAAAACTGGTGAACCAGCTCCCATTTTGCAACTAAGATGGAGCAAAGAAAGTATAACAAATAATTCATATAAATCACACTGAAGGGAATTCCAAAGTGATTTGACAATTAAGTTTACCTCTATTTGCAAAATCCACTGGAAGCTTCCAAATATTTGCTAAGTCTGCTGAAAGCATCCCTTTCAAACTCACTATTGCCGATGCCTAAGCAGTTGGTAACTTGGTACCTAGAAGTACAAATTCAAATAGTTAATACCCTGTATTTAAATCCACCTAATGTTACCACTAATAAAGTGCAACCATCTAACTAAGAAAGATTTAGAAGGCTTTGAAGCAAGCCAACATCATAGATTCATAATATACAGCAGCAACGGCATCAAAAAAATCCACTGATTAGTAAAGAGTGAGAAAGGCGGTCATCAGCATGACAATGTCATTCCTCCTGCAGCCATATACAAGAAAGACAAAAACACAAAGGGTAAAAAAAATGCAGTACATAAAATCAGAATATTATAATTAAAAAAATTCACACCGTAGGAAGGGATTCTAAATCTACGTCATTTGGCATAATCTTCTTCATCAACTCAAAACACTCCTTCCCATCTTCTTTTAGATACCCATAATACTAATTTGGTTAGTAACAAAATATTCACAATGAGCAGTGATGCCCTAAACTTAGTCAATATCTTACAGCTAACCAAGCTAAATGATGACTTGCAAGCAACACAGGTAACGGGCATATCCGATATTCTTGGCCATCTTAGACTACATTGCAAAATAAGTAGTTTGTGACTACCAATATTTGAGGACATCAATTCTCTAGATTAGAGGTTGCGTTTTAGTTGAATAATTGGTATGGTAAGTGCCCCTTATACGAATAAGTGACGAAAGTTAAATTCCAAAATTTTCACAATGGTAGTGTTACCCTTGGTTATTATGCTTGAAGATCTTCACATTTGGGTTTTATAACATAATTGGCTGGTATGAATAAATGAGCTCCCTTCACATTTTGGTTTTACTGGTAAAATTTGAGGTAAGTGTGGAAAATGTTGAACTAAGTGAAGGATCCAAAAGCCAAAAATAATTACTTAATGCTGAGTTGCTCATAATATCAAAGCTGGCAGCCTATAATTTTTGAAAATTTGGAACTAAATTTCAAGACAAGTCCTCGATGATGATCCTCTTTCGTGTAACAGAGTTGGGATTTTTGAGTCAATGTGATAGTTCAATATACATAAATTTTTGTTTCTATGTTTCATTTGTTGGTAAATTACAATTATGGTGTAACTTTAATGTTATTATCTAGAGAACTTATTTCTGAATACTGTTTTACTATAAATCTATTTTATGTCTGCATTTGTTTTTTTTAATTTATTTTTTAATTGCAGGTTCATTGGTTCAACATTAGAGACATCTTCTTGAGCAGTTTATTTATTTACAAGTTTAGAGAGGACAGTGGTTGTCAGAGATGCTGATAGAAGCAATGGTGGTTGACGGTGATTGGGTAAGCTGGTGGCAGTAATGTGGCCGGTGCCTCATAGGGGAGTGAAAATTTTTTTTAAGCCCAATTCTCATTCCCTTATCCTATGATGAATACTCCCAACCAAAGGCCCTGTAAAAGTTGCACATGTGTGCTTAAGTTAATATCTTTTATTATCTGCAACAACGACACGTGTTGAGGCCAGTTGCACTAACGGAGAGGTGACCAAATGCCTTCGGCAGCTACTATAGATAGTTAAGAACCAACCACCACAAAGAACTGTTCTTATAACCTGCAGACGAGAGGTTTAGGGAAATTGCAAACAGGAAAATTTCACCAGTCACCTATAATGGTGTAACAGATCCTACGACCTTAGAGAACCAGATCTTGGAGTCGGAAATGCTGCTTTTTACTTAATGGAGGAAGCCAACCTTTTATGGTCTCAAAATGAGGCAACATTGGTAAGGATGGAAAAGAAAGTTTGGCAGCATCACATACCTTGGTCAGACACTAGTGAGGTGACAGTTTCAGAACCTTGTTTTTTGAGTCCTGATTGATTTAATCAGATCAATGGCCTTCCCCAGGGATATCAACTGTATGCAAAAGCTCTTAACCTGGGCTGCTTCCCTGGAAAATGGCTTGCAGAACTGTACCTTGCAGAATCCAGGCAGTCAACTCAGGTTGATGTTCAAAAGGATTGAGAGCAAGCAATCCCTCATCTTTGATATCCAAGCCATAGACAAAAGGGAATCTGATTGAGACAAAACTCTCCGGGGGCAAAATGACTTGACATCCAAGGCTGAATTGCAGCTGTTGTTCATGACTTGAAACAACTTCAGGTTGATGGGAGCCCTGCACAAAAGGAATAAAAGAACTAGAATTAAAATCTTAGGGATAGGGACTGAAGTTCAAGAATATCGTTATCCAAATCATCAAAAACCCTGTGGTCAACATTCAAGCACAACCTAGCAAAGCTAGTTAATCCCAAAAATTAATTAATTAATTAATTAATTAATTTAATTTAATTAAAAAAAAAATCACAAGTGGCAGTTGCAAACAGAACACATTCCTCAGTTAAATACAAATCAGCTCACCCACTATGCAGACAATTGTAACATTATATAAATCACTGGCAACACTATGTTACTATGTCTGCAACACCAGAGTCTTCAACAAGCAGATTTGGCTACTAGATGATGAAAGAGAAAACTTCTATACTCCCTTATCACTCTTCCACGAATAAAAGCTGAAACTCGCTCTAAGACGGCAGGGAAAATGATTAATAATAGGTTCTTTATAAGAGATAAGTGATGTCTAAACATTAGGTTCCTATTCCCATACATAAGATAATTTGCATGACTTCTACTCTATAGAATAAGAGTGAAAGGCAAGAAAATTTGAAGATAGGAACAAGATTCGAATAGATTTTTAAAATTAAACAAGTGTGTTTTCTGAAAAAATCCAAAGATAATGCCTCAACAGCACAAATGACAGATTTTCCAAATCTCAAGAGCATATATTGCAATCTGTTTAGCAACATAACGTGTAGAAGACAAAATGGAATAAATACAGGTCAGAACTTAATGAGCAATTCCAGAAGATAAACCACCTGATGGCATAATGTCCTACATTGGTTATGTTTAGTACTTAGTTCACCTTCGACCTGAACTTTTTCTACTTTTATCTAATTGGATCAACTTGCCTAATTTGACTAAACTTCGACGTTATTTGTACTCCAATCCAAAAGAAATATATAAACAAAATGAGATCTGATTTAATTCACATAAATGTGTGCTTCCCAAACAGTATATTCCGTAATTTACCAATAAGGTATAATTTGAATTTGATATGATCTACAGTAAGTAATAAAGTCGTCACATAAGGTAAACTAAACATAGCCTTTGCCTATATAGTATTTTAGTAAAAGTCTAAATACAATTAGGAGTCATTACATCAGCAAAATTGATAAAAATTATCCAGGCTTTGCTTATCCAGTATTTCACTTGGTACTCCCTCAGTTTCAAAAGGTTGGTTACGTATTCCTTTTTAGGTGGTTCAAAAAGATGGTTACGTTTAGAATCTTTCCTTTTACATTTCTTCATTTGGACCATTTCGATTGGTATATTAAGTTAAAAAAAATTATTAAAAAAAAAAAAAAATAGAAAGAAAGAAAGAAAGAGAGGTGATTCTTTGCTTTTGAAATTTTTTTGGATGAAGAAAAAAATCAAAACAAGTAATTTGCCTTTTCAAAGTACACGAGTCTTGCTTTAATTTATCCAATCAATTAAAAGCATCAGACCCCACTACCAGTTTTCCTTTAACGTAACCAGAATTATGAAATGGAGGGAGTAGTATCTAGGTACGATTAGGAGCCATTACATTAATGAAGCTAGTAAAGACTTTAAGTCAGATTAATGTAGTTCAAAGAGCCAATTGAGAAGGAAAAAAGATAGTTATCCTAAAAGTCAGAAGTGTAAATAAGGACCACTCTCTAATCCTTCTATATCTCTATTACCCCAGATTCTCACTCTTATTCTTTCTAAGCAAGCATCCAGAGAAAACTTATGCCAGAAAGACACTAAGAAGGTTAGAGTTATCACCAAGCAACCTAGTCCACGGACAAACACAGATCTATCTTCTATCTTCCTAATTCCTCTTCCATATAGGCCCATATATATCACAGAAATGACAAACTCATAAAATTCCATCATGTACCAAGAAATTCTAGAGCTTACAAAGATTAAGGCACTCTAATTCCCAACAAGCATGCTTATCGATGAAAACCAATGCATCGCCAAATACCTCCATATCAAAGTATACCAATTCTTCTCTAATCAAGAGTCAAGACAAAGCAGAACAGGTCCCAACACTCTATAATAAGTAGTAGTTAAAAGTTAAAAATCCAATCAAAAAACAGCACTAATTAATGTCTCTTAACCTATTTCAGCCAAAATAAATAAAATCAGCTGCTATTCATATCCAAAATTTCAAATTAATTGCTAGGAAAATAATAATAATAATCATAACACAAGTATGCAACAAAATCGCTTTGAGTTCAGAGACAATTATAAAACATAAGAGAGTAGTGGGTAGAAGCATCAACTCAAAATGGCACTCCAATATTAATGATTGAGGAAAATAATTAGTGCATACCTCGAATTGCACAACAGGGTTGGTTGCTAATACAACAGGAAAAGGAGGTGTAACCTGCATTTATAAAACACTACTTCACTAGGCGCACACATGAAAGTTTAACTTGTATGCAGACAAGATGTAGGCTATAGACCACTATAATATAATGTTGGAAAATTCAGCCAGTACTCATGTATAGCAACCAATGTCATTTCGTCACAATGTTTTTTAAACTAATGCGTAAAAACCACTGGAGTAACAAGACAGAGAAATGAATTCACACATAGCAATCATTTAATAATGAAGCAAACCATTAAAAGATAATTCTTTGAGCTAATCCAGGCAATTTTTTTTATCAATGGACACCAGAAATTAATCTGCAAAAATTATCCTAAATTATCGGAGTAAGACAACCAAACAATTGTACAGAAGTACACCTACATCTAATTCAGATCAGAGGAATTTCACATAGTTTACCTACCTAGACAGAAAACAGGAAATCACAATTGAGATCTTCTTCAACATATCCATTCTAACAATGTCATAAGTTAATCCTGGGTGCATGATTATACAAAGATTTTTTTTTTAATGCAGCAGCATCAAAGGTAAAAGGGGAGGTGCTTAGCAATTTTAGTATTCAAAAGCTACGCATATACTGTGAAAGGGAAATTAGTGAGCAAATGGAAAAAAGTTCATTCTCGTGTCTCTTTCAAAATCTTTGAACACATAGCCAATCGGAACAATAGGAAAACACAATTGAGATCACAATTGAGATCTTCTTCAACATATCCATTCTAACAATGTCATAAGTTAATCCTGGGTGCATGATTATACAAAGATTTTTTTTTTAATGCAGCAGCATCAAAGGTAAAAGGGGAGGTGCTTAGCAATTTTAGTATTCAAAAGCTACGCATATACTGTGAAAGGGAAATTAGTGAGCAAATGGAAAAAAGTTCATTCTCGTGTCTCTTTCAAAATCTTTGAACACATAGCCAATCGGAACAATAGGAAAAATTGAATGCATTGAGAAAATTCAGCAAGAATAAAGAATGCAGAAACACAGAAATGAAGAGTCTGAATTTCCCTTTCTGCCATTTTACCAAGAAAAATTAAATAGCTTCCATCAGCTATTAAATAAACTTACTGTGGACAAAAGTAAGAAGATGAACAGACAAGATTTTCATACCACAAAAATTCTCTGTAGTTGAGATATTGTTCCCGCAAACTTCGAACTTTGCCCATCCTTTTTATTCTTTGATGCCCTGCAATGTGGGCAATTCATGTATAGAGGTATGTTTCTGTTTAGCAAAGAAAAGGCAGGTCCATTATTCTCAACATTCAGAGAAAGCTGACCCTGTTGAAGATTTGTAACAGAGCTTGATGAGTTAAGAGATTGCTCTAGTGGCTTAGAAAATGATATGGCATTCACAGTAGTGTCACAGTCGCCCTGAGCTTCACTTGACCCTTCCAAACCACCAACCTTGTGCCCAAACGTAGAATTACCATTTGGAGATTGATGAGATTTACTGTGACTGTCACTCTTACCCGATTTCAAGGGACCTCTATGCTTACGACTAACATGTTCCACAGGACGATCTACTTGAGATTCTTCAGGCATCGAATATGGCTGCCCAATTTGGTTTAGAAGTTCCGGAGATATTATAAAACGATGGCCACGAGGACATTCATGCTCAAAACCAACATAAACTACAAAATGCCGCACAGGAGTAAACCAAGGCTTTTCTCCATTGGTAGTGTTAGTCTCACAAGCATTATTACTATCATCAACCTTCAGCGGAACTACAGTGCTACCTATATGCAAGAAAGGATTGCCATCGATATGGCCAAAATTGTTCACCCCAGTAGAATTTTCCACTCCAGAAGAGATCTCTTCAGATTTTGGGGATTGTTGTACATCAGTAACAGGAATGTTAAGCTGCTGTGTACTTGCAACTGTTACAGCATTCTTCTTAACACCTTTTCCTAGATCAAATGGTATTTGTCCCTTTGACTGTAAAGGGGGAAATGCAGAACTAGATGATGTTGATCCAGCAACAACCTCAGAAAAAGCTTTCTTCATTGTTGTAATTGGAAGACCTCTACCAAAACTAATTTTTTTAGCATCAGATACAGAATCAGTGGCAGCTTTTTCATGGTCTTCAACTCCACTGTGTGATTCACCTTGCTCCACCAGTGCAGCAGTTTTCATGTTGTCGTTAGCTATAGTTGACTCAACTTTTAAGTCTGGTTTATTACGGAAAGAACCTTGCCGCAAAGCATTAGCAAATGAAACATTTGAGTGCTTATCTTTCTCAAGAACAATTGTCCATTTTAAAAGGAACTTTTGAGTGTAAGAAAAGCCAGCTTGAAGCAAACCTTTAGAAGGATCATAGTACTGTGCACTTCCAAGGCGAACCACATTCCATGATGAAGGCTGTATAGGCGAACTGTCACCAGCATTTGGGAGTTGTAGCATAGGAAGTAGATTATCACAATCAGAAAATATATTGAATTTGCAATTAGCAGATTCAAAATCAAAAGGGTCAGCTCGTAATTGTCGAGAGCGACCACAAGCACAAGCATGAAGGAATACAAACCCACTACTATGCTCCTTGCCCATGACATCTGATGGAAGACCATCATTCTTAATATCATGCCTCTGGTGCATGCATGGCTTTCCTGTCAAACTAATAGAATCACATAATTGCCTTCCAGACTTCCAAATTGAGATGCATTCCTCCTCCAATTTTTTTCGGAATTCTTGCACAGAAGGACCTTTAACCATTGATTGGAACGCATACAGAGCCGTTTGCAATTGGGCCTCATGCTTTGACGTTGGATAACAGGGAGGTAAGTCTTTCAAATACACTTCCATAGCAGCTGGCAAGACTCTTTGGCACCATAAAGCAGAAAATTTTCTGTTGATCCCCTTCCCACTCTCCAATATAGATACTGCAGTAGCAGGTGGATCAGCACCTTTAGGGACAACCCCATCAGCAAGAGGTGGAACTCCATTTCGCTGCCGAAATTTCTTTCTAGTTATATCAGGTTCGTCAACAGAACCAGGCTTTGCAGACAAAATTCCTTTAAGAATAAGTTGGCTGGAACATAACCAGAGCTCCAAGCTTGGAAGCTCAGGTACACTATTTGCTCTACCAGAAGCGGTGGATGCCGCAGCAGCAGCTGCAGCAGCAACAGCAACCATACCTACACCTGCCACTGAACCACTGCTAGAATTTGAAACTAACCCCCCTTTTCCTCTCAAAATGTCAGCTTGTCTAAAAATAAATTCCTTTAGAGTGATAATGTCATCCTTACTTCCACTCTGACTATGACTTTCAAGCAACAAAGCATCAGATGTTGCCTTCCCACTTAAAACATCTTCAACAAGGCCCGTAGCAAAATCAAGAGATTCAGCTTTACAGATACTTGAGTTTTCTAAAAGCACAACAGCTCTAGATGCGTCAAGGGTTAGCAATGGAGCCAAGCCAGATAAAGCATTACTTCTGGACCCTACATGAGTACTACTTTCAGAGCCGCTAAGTGTTCGACATTTTTTAATTAAAAATCGAATCTGAGCTTCAATGGAGGATTGCAGTTTCTTACGTAAGCCACCTTCACATTTATTTGATGGACGAGAGAGAACAACAACTGAGTTTGATCCCTTCACATGAAGATTTGATTTAGCCAAGCTGCTGCTCAAACCTGACTGACTAGAGGAGGGTTCACTAGACTCCTCAGCCACAGCATTGGCATTTCCCATTTCTGAGAAATCATCGACAAAAGCAAAGAGTGTAACAGGAGTACACTGCCCAGGATATAGTGCAGTATATGAACCCAAGCTTGACATAGAAGATGTAGAATTGTTTCGGTTTGAGACACTGCTGCCTCTTCGTGGGGAACGATTCTTAGAGGAAGTTGCTGGTGTAGAAGGACGAGAAGAAGAAGATGAAGGTCTGGTAACTGAAGGCAATATACTTTGAGATTTTAAAAATGGCATCAAAGCATGTTTTGAAGATTGCAGCACTCGTAAGATTTTCAAGACCTGGGTATCAAACCGTGATCCCTCTTGGACGTAAATTATTACATGACAAACCTGCAATGACATATGAGTTCAGTTTTCTGCCTTAAGGTCTTAGAGAAGAGCTCCAAAGAAACAAAAATAAAGCTTATGCTTTCGAGATGCTTAACTAGAGGAATCAAAATCACAATTGCATCACTAAAACCGTTTTATATATCCTTTCGAAAAAGGCAATGTTACAAATAATAGAACCACATTAAATAGTAAAGTACCCCACAAACCACGGTCCAAAACATGCGAACAGGATCATGGTACGCATGTGTTAGGGACTTATCGTAAGTAAAATCTACTTTGTTAACCTTAATCATGCCGCACTCCTCGTTCATATTCTTCATAACACTACTCCTACATTCAACCCCTTGTCTGTCCACAACACTCATGAAGCTCAATTGCAAAAAAAAAAAAATACTCTCTTTGTTCCGAAAATGAGTTGCTTTCTCTACATTATGGAAAGATAGACAACAACACTAACATTAAAGAAGAATGCCACCTATAGTAAATTTGAATTTATCAAAATTAAGATTGTTAGCCAATTCATTCATATGAATTTATATTTTATTCTTTCGTTAACCAATTCATTCATAAAGTTCACCCCTTTAATTTCCTTTACAAACATTTTATGTTACATTCAATAGCTACTTTTACTATTAATGAATTAATCAAAAAATAACACAAAATTTCAAATAAAAATCAAATTCCTACAAAATTGCATAAACAATTAAAAAAAACTAACAGCATTATTGTTGAACCCCATGTGATTTACACTAGTGAGTTGTCCCATATTGGGGAAAGAGGAGATGTTGAACTAGTTTATAAGCTTAGGATTTACTCCTCCTATTACCAATTGGTTTTAGGATGGAACCTCCTTGGGCTTGTGGACCGGTTTGACTCTCCTCCTCCTTGTTGGGTTACCCAGGCCCATTTATCTTTAACATGAAATTTAACATGGTATCAGAGCCCAGGTTATTCGGGCCTCTTCTAAAAACTGGGTATTTGTCAAGCCACTGGTTAAGGACCTCTGTTGGATGTTCATTACCGACGAGGGTTATATTGTGCCTTCTGGTGTGCTCTAATTCTAAGGACACTCACTAGTGAGGGGAGTGTTGAACCCCATGTGATTTACACTAGTGAGTTGTCCCATATTGGGGAAAGAGGAGATGTTGAACTAGTTTATAAGCTTAGGAGTTATAAACTTCAAACAAATTACCCAATTCAAAAAAACAATAACCCACAAAAATTAAAACAAAAAAATATCAATTTAACTAAAAATTAAAATTAGAAAAAGGGAAAAAAAAAAAGATTGGAAATTTACAGTGAACATGAAGAGCAATCCTTGAAGATCTCCAAACTGATAATCATCATCAAAAGCCGAAGAACCATTGACCATAGCAGGGCAATTCAAAGAGCTGAATTGAAGGAAAACCAAACTATTTTGTTCATCATAGTAATAACTAATTCTACGGTTATTTAGCCAACTTTTTGCTTCTTCGGTGAGCTGGTGATGGTGGTGGTGGTCATCAATATGAATAGCCGTGTCGCGGCGACACGAGCCGAAAATGTTTGAGTCTAGTATTTTGTTGATGAGTTGAGAAATATCGGCGTTGCGGCGGCCAATGAAGCCGATTACAACAACGCCGGGGGAGGAAGACGGTGGTGGTGGTGGTTGTGTGGTGGAGGAAGGTGGTGGTGAGGGGGAAGAGGGTGGTGGTGGTGATGGAGGTGGAGGTGGACGAATTAGGACTCTCATTGAAGAAGGGTTTGGCTTGTTGGTGGTGTCCATGGTTTGTGTGTTTTTTGTGGGATGTTGGAATCTAATTTATAGTATATGTTATATCTGGCCGATTAAATTATTTGGGACGATTAGATATAGAGTGTAAGCGGAAAATATTTAATTGTTGTAATATTCTAAATAATTTGGAGTGGATTTTTTGGGTAGAATGTTGGATGATTTTATTGATTAAATAATAGATTTGTCAAGGGAGCATACATATATTCGGCCTATATGTTAGAAAAGTAATAGGACTAGGACTTTCACTTGTCTACTCACAACATTCAAGCCATTGTTCATAGGAGTTGGGCATGAGGCAACATTAGAGTTTAAACCACTACTAACAAAGTCTACCGGGGTTTAATAAAATCATTAATAAGTTCATGTAGAATTCGAAACTTTCCAAAAGGTTTCATGATCTTTTGTCCCTCCCTTGCAAGAAAGTTAGTAGCCTTGTTTGCAATCCTACTCTTCCATACTAGCTTAAGACGAGTTTGGCTTAGCGATTCTCTACACTCACATATATCATTCATCAGTCTTGTTTGCAGCCCTACTCTTCCATACTAGCTTAAGATAAGTTTGGTGAACAGGCTATCGCACACCTATCAAAAGTAAACCAAACAACACTAACTAATGTAGCTAGGGTAGTAAGGATCGAATCCTCAGGGAAGCAGTTAAACTCTATTAGTTCTAAAAAACTTAAACTGTATAAAGAGCCTTGGTCGAGAAGTATTGACTAGCTAACTAACTATTAACTAATTACTGGAAATGACGAAGGATTAAACCAATAAACTAAGCCTAGGGTCATTCGGGTCACCAAGAACAACTAATGGATTCACTAACAAAGATCGTTCAATCTCACAATTATCATCAAATTAGGGCTCACTAATTCTCTCGAATCTAGACTCCCTCGAAACTCATCTAGCGGCTCTCGCTCATGGCTAGACTAATTTCGCCTATTATTCAGTGGTCTTATTGTGGTATTTTTACCTCTCGGCATCAAATTCAACAATTACCAGAATTACAACTAAATCTGCGCACAATTCAATTGTAAACAAAGAAACCAATAATAGGAAATTGACTACTAATTATGGGATTGAAACAACCTAATTTAATTAGTCCATTGATTGATCAAGGTTTCCCTAACCCTAGAAATTAGACTACTCACTCATAATTATGAAAATTAAAGCAAGAATAGTTGTAAAAACCCTAATTGAATTCATGAAGTAATGAACAATTAAACTAATTAACATAAACAAATAACTAAATTAATTAAACTAAGAAGACTAAAAAGCATAAATTAACTAAAATAAAGAACAAAAACAGAAGAATTACCAAATTGAAGAACGAATCGAAGACTTGAATTGAATTGAAAATCAAAGTTATGAACAAAAACCCTAATTTCCCCTAAATTAATTTGAGAGAGAAAAGTGCTTAATTCTATATCCTAAGAGAGTAATTCTAAATTATGAAAAGCATAAGTTGTTTTGCCTAGAAAGTCGTGCCTAATGTACCCAAGTTGGGCTTACAAAGCCTAAGTACGAAGAAAATAAAAGAAAAACAAAAAGTCGGGAAAAATCGTCTGATGCGGGCGCATAGGAGGTTTATGCGCCCGCATCAGACTTCCAGAATGCCCTTTCAGCTGTTTTTTCCTTAAATGCGCCCGCATGTACATATTATGCGCCCGCATAAGAACGTCAGAAGCTTTATTTTGCTTTCTTTTCTTCTTATTTCTTCATGAGTTCTTTAAGACTTGTTTTATACTTCTTAGCACGCATTTCCATGCATCTTCATTCTTATCCCGTCTAAGCTTTCCGGCTTCGTTCCGAGCCTCGGTTTTCGTGCCTGAAATTACAAAACATACCAAAACCAGCATAACAACCGTGGATGATAAAAATCAACTAAAAAGCTCTAAAATTGCCGGAAATCAACCAAACTTAGCGAGACACTTCAAAATAGCTAAAGAACATCAAATGAGCTAAAATAAAGTCAGAATAACAACCACTAGGCATAAAATTGACTCGAAANGCAACCATTAGGCACAAAATTGACTCAAAACAAGGGGAAAAACACTATAAAAACCACACATATCATTTGGCGCCATTCTCTCCACTCGCATACATCATTCATCCACTATTAGGGAAGACGGTAATATTGTTGATAAGATCAACTAGCACTTTACAAATCTAGTTATTGCTTCTCCTCCACATTTCTCATAAGGCATAAGCAACGAAGATGTTTCAGGGGATCATTTATAGGGTTCCTAGGAAGAAAGATTGCATTTGAGTCACTTTATCCAATCTGCAGATTGAATAGGGTAAGAAGTGTCTTAACAGAATTGGTTTGCTCTTGAACAACTAAGAAATAGGAGGTGAGGAGATTCTGCGATGTGGCAGAAAAGACAGTTAGGAGAGTGGAATTGGAGTCTTTGATTAAGAAAAAAGTTTGAAGGAATTGTCTCCAAGATGGTAAGCCAAAGGAAGAATTTGATTTTTGGATTAACTAAGAGGGACCGCTCCTAAGAAATATTTGGGAGAGATGTAGAGAAGAGAGAATTCCAACTGTGGAGATATGTGCTATGGGTATCAAATTTAGGGCCTTTGGCAAGGGAGTAAAAAGGAAAGTCTGAGCCTGAGTTAGGAATAGAGAGTTGACTTATAGTGTTGCAAACTTTGGAAGTAAGAAGTGGATTCTGTTTAAAATTGCTGAAGATGTTTATGTGTCGCATCTTTTTTAATTATGTCAATGATGTCTTACTCTTTTAGAAGCCAACTCTTGATAACATTACTACCATTAAAGAAACCTAGACCATTTTGGGGATCTTTCGGGGCTTAGGGTCAGTTGCTTTAAATCACATAATTTCTTCCCTAAAAAAGCCTAGCTAGACCCTTGAGAAATCAGTGTTTTTTTTGCTCAAATTCGAGCTTCAGTTTCATTTGTTAAGTATCTTTGTGTTAATATATGTCCTAATAAATTAAAGCGTCGGGATGTTGACTAAAACAAATGATAGCATTCGAGGTTGGCAAGCCAAATTTATTAACTTATCTGGTAGATATACTCTTATCAAGTATGTGATCAACTCTTTTCCCCTCTATTCCATGCAAACTATCATCTTCCTACTTCCATTTCATATAATATAGAGAATTCTTGTATGAGGCTTTTGTGGAATAAAGTGGATTGCATACATTATTTGTCAAGAATGAAATGGGATGGGGTTTTTCAACCTATTAATTTAGATTTAGGGGGACACTAGAGATGAGAAGATTGCTTTTTGGAATAAAGCTTTTATGGCTAAATTGGTTTGGAAAATTCTTATGGAGCCTTCAAAACTTAGGATTTAAATTTTGCTTTCTCATTATCTCAAATCTACCTCTTTCCTTGATGCTACACACTCAAATGTTGCCTCTCCCCTATGCAACGACATTGTTAAGGTAAAACTATTTTATTGAAGGGGTTGAAAAGGAGGATTGAAAATGGTCAGGATACTTCAGTTCGGTTTGACAATTCAGTCGGAGGTAAACCTTTGTTTTAGTTGTTACAATTGTAATTCCAGATTACATAGGTTATTGGAGAGTGTCTAATATCATAAAAAACGGGGAATGAAACACTAGTTTGCTTATGAGATGGCTTCCTTAATCTGTTTTAGATTCAATTTCCTCTTTCCTCCTCTCAAAATTTGCGAGTATTAAGGAATCGTGGATATGGAAGGAATGCAAAATTTGAGTGTTCACCATCAAGTCAGCATATCATCTCGTTATCAATCATACGCCTAATCCCTTATCTCCCTGCCCTTGGTCATGGAATAAATTCTGAAAAATTCATGTCCCGGATGTTGGCTTGGAATGTAGCTCACTCTATTCTTCTTGTTGGAGTGGCTCGATCTTGCTATAAAGATTAATAATTTTGATCCAAATTGTAGTCATTATGGTTTAAAAGTTGAGAGTAACATTCATATCTTTCGTGATTGTACTCATTGCTTCCCTCTATGGAGTATGATTTCGACGCATGAAGCTTAGTCCTCAAGGTTTTAACATGTTCACTTTTGTCAACTCCAACTAGCTAGATTGGATTTTCCTTAAGTTAAGGGCTTTTGCTAGTTGGTAAATTATGTTCGTTGTGTGTTAATGACATCATTGGAAAGAACAAAATCATGTAGTGATTAATAAAGTTGTCCATCGATTAAGCTATAGAGCAAAATATTTGTTGAACAATCTAACGACTAATAAGGTAACTTTTCAGGGAAAAGAATAAGGACAAAAAATTGGTTGTTATTCATTGTAATCCCACTTGGAGTCTTCCAAGGAAAGGATGTTTCAAGATCAATACTAATGCAACATGGACTGAAAGAGTTGCTACATGTGGTGGTGTTCTTCGAAGGGATAATGGAGAGTGGGTAGCTAGTTTCACCATCAAATTAGTTGCTCATTATCCAACTGAAGATGAACTTCTAACTATTAGATTTGGGTTGGAATTAGTGAACAATGTGAAGATCAATAATTTCGAAGTGGAAGTTGATGTAGAAAAGATTAAAAACCTACTAAAAAAGGGTGTTAATTATGGTCTACATTGTCTTGACTTGCTGTTGGAAGATGTCGCTTTAATGTCGAAAAAGAACCCTGATGTTAAACTCAGAATGGAGGGTAATCGAATTGCTCGTGCCCACGCACATTATGAAATGACCATGGGTCTCTCAAAGGTGATTCATGCTGCTCCACCCACCGCTATCCTTGAGGATTATGAACATGATATTAGGGTTATTGCTCAATAGGGAGGTGTTTCCTCAATTGTATGATCGTTTATTTTGGATCCTGCTTAGTACTTACTTGTTGTTGTTTGTTTTATGTTGCTTTGTTTGTATTGTTATGTATGAACATGGTTTTTTTCTCTTTTGGATAAGATAGTTAACTTGTTATTAGAGAAGTAATAAATATTGAAATGACCCTTATCAAACAAGAAAAAGATCACTAATTATAAATATCAACTAGTATAATACATGTGCGAGACACAACTTAATTACAAATTTATAATTAATCAATTATATTGAAAACAAAATAATTATTTTTACTTTGATAGTTGTTCAAAATTAGATTTGCAGGTTATTATATTTTCTTACAAATAACTACAAATTATATTATAATTTATAAGTCGTATGTACTAATAATGAAACAAAAAAAGTATTTAGTATACATACACTAAGATATAAATTATTATAACATATAATATAATTCAATTGAATACGTTATTATTATTGTTAATTATAATTAAAATTAACAATAATACTTCTATTATTATTATTATTATTATTTCAATTTGTTCAATTTTTTGTAATAATTTTAGTTTATTTTGGTTACAATTTAGTTTATTTTAGTTCTGGTCATTTTTGTGTTCAGTCTGATTTGGCTATCAGAACTCATACACTTTACCTGTTCAATTACCAATAATTCATATAAGCAATCATCTAATTTAACAGATAGTTTTAACTTTTAACCCAAATCGAAAGTTCTACTCCCAACTCCCGTTATAATTCATAGTTATCAATGCTACAATTTAACATATCTACGCAATCCACTTATAACACAATCACCAAGCCACTCACACAAGCAACTCCAAAAATCACATTTTCAGTTCAAGTTCTTTTAATTCCGGTCAAAAACAATTCAATTAACTCAACGCATTACAAGTAAATAACACCCCTAGCCACAATCTAACATATCTACACAATCCAACACAAACACTCATTACATTGTTAGTTTGTTACCTACTCATGCAAGTAGCATTAGCAGCCATGGCAGCACACAGCATCCTAACCTCAACTCCAACACATTACTCAACACTCTCTCTCCTCCCTCCTTTCTCAACACCCACTTCACTAACCTCATCTTCCTTCAATGGCATTTCCTTCAATCCTCTCCCCAAAACCCCATCTCTTTCTCTCTCCTCCTCATCTGCTTCTTCTAAACCTCTCACCATTGTTGCTGCTACTAAGAAAGCTGTTGCTGTTCTTAAGGGTACTTCCAATGTTGAGGGTGTTGTCACTTTGAGCCAAGAAAATGATGGTATATTATTATCTTTACATTTTCAATTTAAAGATGTCATTTTTATTGGTTGTAATTGCATTTTAGTTTGAATTTGATTGATTTTTTTGCTGATTATTGGTTTTTTTTGTGGGTTTTTATTGATTATGTTTTTATCAATCACCTCAATTTAAAGCTCTCATTTTTATTGATTTTATAACTGCTTTTAGATTAAATTTGATTGATAATTTTGTAGATTAAATTAAAGATGTGATTTTTAATGGTTTTAACTGCATTTTGGTTTGTATTTGATTGTTTTTTTTTTTTTTGATGATTATGGAGTGTTTTTTTGTGGGTTTGATTGAATTTTGTTGTTATCAATCACTTCCATTAAAGCTGTCATTTTTATTGATTTTATAACTGCTTTTAGATTAATTTATTTGATAATTTTGTAGATTATAGATTGTTTTATTGTGGGGTTTAATTGTTTTTTGTTTTTATGCATCACCTCAAATTAAAGCTGTGATTTTTATTGATTTTTACTGCATTTTAGTTCAAATTTGAGTGGGAATTTTGCACCTTATAGATTGATTTTTTGTGGGATTGAATTGATTTTTGCTGTTATCAATCACCTTGATTGAATTTGTCATTTTTATTGATGGTAATAACTGCTTTTAGATAAAATTTGACTGAAATTTTGTAGATTATTTATTGATATTTGTGAGGTTTAATTGGTTTTTTGTAATGTTGCTTACATTAGGTCCAACTACTGTAAATGTTCGGATTACTGGACTAACTCCTGGAAATCATGGATTTCACTTGGTTTGTTTTCTTCTCTCTTTCGCAATTTGATGTGTGAAACGCTTGTAACCTTTATTATGACTTTTGGGTTTTTCGGGGTTTTTGATTTTGATGTTTTTGGCCACTTTGTGTAGCATGAGTTTGGAGATACTACAAATGGGTGCATCTCTACAGGTTTGAATCAATTTGTTTTTTAAATTTTTGAAGCCTGTTTTTGTTGATTATGTCTGGTGTTTATATAGCTGGTATATTTGATATCAAATTTGGTTAATGCAGGTCCTCATTTTAATCCGAGTGGCCTGACACACGGTGCTCCGGAAGATGAAGTTCGACATGCGGGTGACCTGGGAAACATTGTTGCTAACACAGAAGGTAAGAGGTTTAGACTCTAGTTTTTTTCTTTTTCTTTTTTTTTTGTATAATTGAATTTGGAGAATTGTTGTTTCTTTATTACTTTGACTAATTTTTTATTATTGTTGTGGGAATTGATGATTGCAGGAGTAGCTGAGGCTACCATCGTGGATAATCAGGTATTGCTTGAGTAACTTCTATTTAATAAGAATTTTACTATGAGAGTTTCTTTTTAAAAATGTTTGATGCAGTTCCTGTCTTATTGAAACCATCCATGATCTTGTTGTGATGCAGATTCCATTGACCGGACCAAATTCCGTTGTTGGTAGAGCTTTGGTGGTCCATGAACTTGAGGATGACCTTGGAAAAGGTATTATTTTCTTATATATAGTTGAAAATCTGGCCATTTTTGTATCGTTTGTGTGTTTTAGATGGTAGCTTGGCTCAGTTACGAACTTAATATTTCCGTTTGCTTACAGGTGGTCATGAACTTAGTTTGACAACTGGCAATGCTGGTGGAAGGTTGGCGTGTGGTAAGCTTGTTGAAAACTTTGAGCTTGAATTTTTAGCTTTTCAAATATTATTGCGTTGAATGCTTCATTATTAGTGATTAAGTTCTAGAACTGGTAAGTTTTTTTTTGTAGCTCTATAAATTTACTCTTTACTGTTGTTTTTGAGTGATATAGGGCAATGCTTCATTGAAAACTTCGTCAATCCATGCTATTAACGTCACTGCTTCAGAAAACTTGCTTTCATGTTTATATTTTCTGTTGCATTCTGCCCTAGTTAAGTCATTGAATCCATGTTCCATGTGTTGTTTTAAGAGGATGAGTTTATTCATGCAACATTGGGTAACTGGGGGATAATTCTGAATTTTACCTTAATCAGACAAGAATATGAGCTAAGTTTTCATTGGCCTTTTTGTGAAGTCGGGTTAGGAATATTTTAGTTCATATATTGAACCTTGTTAGCATTTATCCTCTGTCATTTGAGCTGAGTTGCTTCTGGAGTATTCGTATAATTGCTCTTTTATGGTGCTTCCCTGCTAGTAATGCTTCTTGGAGCCATTATTAATTGTATAGAGTGTTCTGGTCTTTAAAGTTTGTGAATAGATTAGCTGTGGAGATATTCTGTGACTGATAAAATATTTTGATAATCTAATGACATGATTTCTTCGCATAATGTATTCATTTAATAAGCTTGTTGTCCCCTACACTTCAGCTTTGCAGAAAGTGTATATGTTTAGGTAATTGTTAGACTTCATACTGGATATGATAGTGTCCAAAAGAATATCTGAATAGAGCCTAACTACATCTTTTGACAACTTATTTTAGAAGAAGCTAGTGGTGTCAGTGAAATAATAAATTGGATATTTCTCATGTTCTTTCATGAATTCAAGTATAAATCAAATGCTTTCCTCAACTTCCCATCAGATTCTACCTATTCAACTTTGCTTAATTTCATGAATTCAAGTATAAATAAATGTGTATTTTCTCTTAACTTCCCATCAGATTCTACCTATTCACCACTCTGTCTTCCTCCTTTCTTATAGGGCTATGAGATAGAATCTAAACTCTCCCTCTTTTCTCATGCCTATATTTACTGATGGGAGCTAGCAAGTGAGTATAGTTAAACAGAATGCTGCAGATCATCTGTAGTTTACTTAGGAAGTTCCTGCATTCATAATACAGCCCCTGGTCATAAGGACGTTTTGTGGCTTTGGTTCTTGTGGCCTGTGAAAGCATTTCTGTCATTTGTCGTACTGGCCTATACACAAGTTTAATAAAAAATAAGCTTTCCTGCTATTTGATTGAATAGAGAAATGTGAATCAACCACCCAAAGCCTTACTCCCACAAGTGGGGTTGGTTGAACAAACTAGAAATGCTATCCTATGTGGTCATCAACCAATCTTCCCCATTTATTGGTTGCAAATAACTGCCACATGCTCATCCAACTTTCCTCCAAAGATCTAATACTGATCCTAAGCGTTTGCACACATCCTTTTCTTATATAGGTTATCAATCCCATTTTGAATGAGGGATTGGATACAATTATCATTGGACATAAGGTTACCTTTGTCATTTCAAAATTTGTAAACATGGATACTTGAATAGACATTGTGAAGACCTTTCTAATGAATTGCACAAAATTCTTGTGCTTAGTTTTAAACGGCGTAAGGCACATTAGGCGCAAAGGGGTCTTGGACTCTAGGCGCAAGGCAAATACGCGCCCTTTTTGGATAAAATGCGCACTTTGAAATATGGAGAGTACAAGGCAAAAAAGAAATAAAACAAGCATACTGACCCATTAAGAGAAATATATTAGTATATTACAGTTTGAAGGCCGTGAAGGATTAGAAAGAGGTGCAAAGAGAAGAAGAAAAGGCATGAAGATTTAAGGCGCTAGAGTTGCACGTTTAGGTGCGCCTTACCAGCGCCTTTTGGACTGCGTTGCGCCTGCCGGGTCATTGCGATGTGCTGTGCCTATGAGCTCGTCTTGCGCGCTTTTTAAAACACAGTTCTTATGGTACATCAAAAGTTCAAAGCCTTTGTCTTTCGGTCTTTCCTGTTCTACCTAATATACTTAAACCAAAACCTTCCTAGGTAGATTTTTGTTCGCTCTTTAATTTTTAAAAATTTGTTTCTGTGTTTTCCCCTTTTTCGTTTTTAATATTATTGGGGACACAGCCACAACTAAAGTGCGTAGTGTTGGGAAGGTCGGTCAGATGCATATAACCTTATCGTCTTGTCTAAATGTACGTTAACTGTTTAGAGTAGCTAATTCATTGAAATCTTAGGTCTTGATTAAAAAATCATCGACTTTTAGGTTGTTAGCTACTTAGCTATGGCACGACTGCACATGATAAACCACCGTTGTTGGACAGCCATCGAAATTCGAACCAGATTTGTCATTAATTATCCAATTTCTGCTTGTTGGTTGTAGAGAATTAGATATCCTTGTCTGATATGAATAAACATCCTGCTAGGCTTAACTCATTGGAGTCCTAGAGGCAAGGGGCTATTTACAATTTTTACTTCTTCACTTACACCTACGGTTGACAAATGGGTTGGAAAAGTTGGACTTCAACATACCTGAAGGTGGAGTACATATGAGTATGACCTTAGTTGGTAGTGGGTAGAATTTGTTTTTTTTTTTTGTTGGTGGGGGGGACATACTTTTTTTACCTGCCATGGCCTTCGCATAGGTGGTGGATTCATATATTTACCTAACCTTTTGTTATATCCACATGAAATTTTGATTCAATTGTCGGGGAGGGGGGGGGGGGGGGGAAAGGGGTTATTTACAATTTTACTCTTCACTTACACCTACGGTTGACAAATGGGTTGGAAAAGTTGGACTTCAACATACCTGAAGGTGGAGTACATATAGTATGACCTTATGGTATGGTGGTAGAGTGTTTTGTTTTTTTTTTTGTTGGTGGGGGGGGGGACATACTTTTTTTACCTGCATGGCCTTCGCATAGGTGGTGGATTCTAATTACCTAACCTTTTGTTATATCCACATGAAATTTGATTCAATGTCGGGGAGGGGGGGGGGGGGGGGGGACATGGGGGGGGGGGGAAATGGGGAGGGCG
>PYUH01003988.1:830836-852525 GCA_016808085.1 Suaeda aralocaspica | reverse complement strand
GGGGGGGGGGGGACATTGTACTTAACGGCCTGTAAATAGCTCATTGATTAGACATAGGCCGATCATGCATTTTATGCCCCAACTAGCATAAGATCTGGATGTCTCGTGGCTTATTTTACTTCTAATTCTGTGAAAGGAAAATTGGTTGACGTCACTTCAATGATGCGGTTTGCATAGGCGTAAAGTGTGATTTATATTCTGCTAAGTGTAATAGCTAATCTGAGATGTGAAGGAAGTTTACAATGACAAAGATACTTAATGGAAGTTTTACATAAGATTAAAATGGCTCTTTCGATGAATCAGCTGATTGGAAACTCCATGTTTTGTAGTTTATCTTAAACCATCATCAATTCTATTATACTGTTGGGTATTTCTTTGTCAACGTCTCATCTGCTTATCTGTATTGTTCTCTACTTCCCTTTTGTGATGCTTCCTGTTTCAGACTCCTCTATCACTTATATAAAAAGGGATGACCATGTGGGTGGAGCGTGCCTGTGGGGTGGAGTAGTGTTGCAGTGTTGCTGATGTGTGTGTGTGTTTGGGGGGTGGGGGGGGGGTGTTGTGGGCTTGTATCTTATGGAATTTACGCTCTAACGAACACCTAATTCATCTTAAAAAGAGAAGAGAAAAAATTATAAATTCAGGACATCTGTGATCTGTGTTGGAATTATCATCTTTTTATTTCGTTTATTTGGATGCCACACTGGCATGGCGTCTTGCTAGATTCACACATTAGAGTTGGGAGAGTACCTTATTACAGTCTTGCGATTTGTGAATTGGTAGTGCTTAGCTCTTTATTTAAGGCTCTAAGCTCATCCACAGTTGAGATTTGAGACTATTTCAGTATTTCCCAAAGTTTGATTAGTGAAGAGTCTTTACTCTCCCATCATTTATTTTTCATTTCATGTGCTGCATATGTCTTTAGTTTTCATTTCCATCTATTACAGTTGCGTTAGGTCATTATGAGATAAAACTGGATAACGATTCCAGACTTAGGAAGGTGACATATTTATACGATTGCTTAAAAGGCATATTTTTTGAAATACGGGTGTACTGTATCTAGTAAGGGTAAGGTTTGTCAAATATAGGAATCTTCTTAGTGGAACAGAACATCCAAAACACTTGGATACAACAATTTCTCCTGCTTCCTAAAGGTTTGAGAATATATACACCAGGAATTTTCAGGAGGCTTCTTTTCCTTTCCTTTAATATTTCATCATAAATACGTCAATTATTGTATGAGTAGTTATTTTTATCCTTATTGCGTAATTTGGCAGATCAAATCCGATATGTAGTTATTTTTGTCTTCAGTTAGCCAATTGTAGCAGTGAACTAAAATTTTTGCCTGATGTTACTGAACTTGCTTCTCGGGAACCCTTCAAGCCTCAAGGAGCTTCACCAATCACCACAACCTTCCTTGTATTGTTTTATTTTTTATTTTTTTTACTTCTTCTGACTACAGATTTGCTTGGTTATTTTCTGGAACTACGGGAAATGCAAATCATCAATATACGGACAACATATACTTATTTTGAACTTTGTTTTTTTGGATGTAGGTGTCGTTGGGTTGACTCCTATATAATTTTATCATCTCAACGTGAGGCTGGAGATGTCGATGCAGGGACTGCCGGTGTTTAATGAACCATGAACTTCCATCTTACCACATGTCCGAACCTATGAGATATGATGTATCATATATTCGTCTCCCTTGTCATTGATTATGTATCGTATATTCGTATCCCTTGTCATTGATTACATTTATGTTTGTTGGTGCTAAAGATGGTTCTTGATTATACTTTGCATTAGTACACCATCCTACTCTATGAGAGTATACATGCACATATTATTTTGCACGTTGGCGAAATGGCGAATTTTCCTTTCTTGTAACTGGTTACAATGCATGTGGCTGTTTTAGGTGTGCTCTTAAATCACTAGGGCTATACAAGCAATCTACATTCTCCTATAGGACATTAGCACAAGCAAACGAAATATTCTAACACTAGGTCTTGAAAATCAATTTGTAATTTTTAATGTAGAATTCTGTTGAAAAGTATAAACGAAGAAAACTTGAATTGAAGTACCTCATAATGTCCTTTTTTTCAAAAATAAGTTGATCTCATTTTCCATTAACTTGCCAATAGAGGATAGTTCATCATTGTTTTTGTTAAGTTGAGTGTATTATTGCTTAAATGAACTCTTGTTGAAGAATCAAGTCATGTTAAAAAGGATTGGTATTAGCTTCCTACAATCTAACTCTACTTTATTTATCGATTGACAATGTGAAAAGGGGCACTTCATGTTATTCAACAGGTTTTAGATCACTAGGTATAATTAAGCGGAAAAAAAATTATTTAGTTGATTCAAAATGAGTTAAAAATTTAGCTTCAAATCAAATGAATAAAGATTTATCCTTCTAGTTGTATCATATAACATTTCGTGAAAAAGTGAATATAGTAATGCTAAATCTTATCTATCGTGATCAATGTAGATAATTTCCCCTAATAGAAATTAGAATCGGTTAAATAATCATCTTATAGAAAGGGAGAAACATGAATTTGACTGACTTTGGTACGCCACTAATTTTGGGTAGTGGGTGAATTTCATTTTTGAAAAAGTCCACATAAATAGTGGGAACTTAGTTGCGTACATGTACACTAAGAAATTAGGAAGTTCAATGCAAGAATAATACGAACATAAACCATCATTTCACATTTTAGTTCCAAACTTCCAACACACTACTTAAGCACATTGTAAGTTTTAACATGCATACAAGTCTTAATGGTCTTAAACCAAGTACGTTGTACGCTCACGATTCATAGATTCATAGATTCATAGAACTATATTAGAAGCATAGAACATTGGAATTTTATGGGCTTATTGAAATGTGATTTTTGATATTGATTGTTTAATATATTGGATTTGTTATTGGTCAAGCACCTAACTACGAGTTTAAGAAAAACTACAGTGTATACTACCGAAGTATGATTAAGCCTGACCGGTTCTAAATTTTTATGATTCGAGCCAAATCACCTAAAGGATCATAGTCGGTTTTTGTAGACCATTAGTGGTTCCGAAATAGTTTCAAGAGTATACTTGAAGTTTCTGCTTTGTGGCTTTGAGAGTAATAACCCTTTGCTATTTTTTTCCTAGACAATTGAAGATATTTAAAAAGAAATTAAACTTGCATATATGTTATAACTCACGAAATTTTTTATTCTTTCACACTTAAAAATACAATTACACTATCCAATAAAATTCAAAGACGCCATCCATCATGATAAACAATAAATATAGATGAAGAAAAACATGTATGTGACGATAACTAACTCAACTAGCTTAGCATGGTAAATTTTCCTTTAATTATCCCTAACTAATACAAAACTTAGCAAGAAATTAAACTAAGCACAAGCATTCTAAAACAATATTCAAGTCCAAGAAGCATTATAATAAGTTAATAACACTTGGAAGCATCACTTTGTGATGGTTTTTTTAGAGTTCCATTGAATAAGTACAAATTAATTAATTTGACGAGATAAACAAGTACTTAATTAGGTTACTTGTTTAACTCAAGTTGTGTAATATTAAGGCAAATATATAACAATTATCAAATTAACCAAGTCATCTTAACTAATGACTTTGCATTAACAAATTATTAGAAGGGTGTTTAGTTTATTTTATTTTTTTTATTAGTATAATAAAATAATAGTTTATTTTTGTACTAGTACAACTAACTACAATTGCCTCAACTCCTTTCCTTGCTACCTACGTGTGTGATCACTAAACACTCGCTACCATCTCTTTTCACGCGCACTCAAAGTGCGTCATGAATCATTTAGTACTACCAAGTGTCCCTCTAAAGTTAACTAAGAATCCTTCTCATTGTTAAGGAAGCGCACACAATCAACATAGATAAGACTCTACAATTATCTACTATTTCCCGATTTATGTATTATTTGTGTGTCATTTTTTCGATTCATTGAACCTAAATGTTTATAAATATGTACACTACAACACTAAAGTGTTAGTCCTAAATTAAATTTATAAATACATAGACTAACAAAATGAATTACTTTTTGAAAAAAAAAAAAACACATGTACATTAAAAACATAAAAGATAAGTTTGTTTGGTTCAGATTCATCACAATGAACATAAGTAAAATGTATGAGATATTTTAACAGCTAATAAAACTTTTAAATAATTTATATCTAACTTACTAGATTATTAGAGTGACATTAAATTTAAACTCCACCTGATATCGAAACAGAAAAAAAAAAAAAAAGAGAGTGGGGTTCCTCACCAAAAGGGCCACTTTTGACTCTCATCATTTCATATAACCCCTTGTATATATTCAATCTTTTTCCTCTCACTTAAAGTTGCATATATATAGCCTCACACAAACACACCCTTTTTTTTTCACTCTCCTTACACTCACTCATTTCCTTTCTCTAACCATCTCTTCACACCAAACGTTATTTTTATTTTCTTTTTGATTCTAATATTTTCACTCATGGGATCAACAGAAGAAGAGTTCTCAAGTTTCACCACCAAAGGAAGGCGAACCAAGCGTCAACGATCAATCCTCGCAGTCTCGGCTTCTTCAACATACCCCGGTGGCACTAGTGGTGGCGTAGGTGGCTCATCAGATAGCAGCACGTATTCATCTTCAACCGACGAGCATGACGTGATGAGCGACGTGACCACGACGGAGGAAGAAGACATGGCTAATTGTCTTATACTTTTAGCACAAGGTGTACAAAAATTAAAGCATAGTAATACCAATATCGTGAAGTCCAATAACAAAAGTAGGCCAATCACCACAACCACAACCAAAACCGCCACCAACACTAACAACAATAATAATAATAATAATAATAATAATATTATTATTACTAGTACAACAACAAGTACTAGTAATAATAATAATATTATTGGTCACTATGAATGCAAAACATGTAACAAAAGTTTCTCCTCTTTTCAAGCATTAGGTGGTCACCGTACTAGCCACAAGAAGATCATCAAGCCCACCACACCTCCCATCATCCCCACATCCACCACCGTGGAACTTAACCATCATGATCATAGTCGTGACAACAACAACAACAACAACAACAAAGCCTTAGTCCTAGACCAGCACGATGATGTAATGGACCGTCTTATATTGTCTAGTACTAAAAAAATGTTATTTAGTCACGAAGATAACAACAACCTGAAAGCTAGGGTGCATGAGTGTTCCATATGTGGGTCCGAGTTTCCATCAGGGCAAGCTCTAGGAGGTCACATGAGAAGACATAGAGCTGCTGCTACGTCCACGAGTAATAATCCTAGCCGTTCGATGATGATCAACACTAACACTAACAATATTACGGCTTCTACAACATCAACGGTTGTGATTGATACAGGTGGGCCCCGGAATATTCTTTCATTAGATCTTAACCTTCCAGCTCCTGATGATCAAGATGATCAACGGCGTATAATTAACGATGATGATGGTGTAGATGAAGTTGATCATCACATGGAAAATACCAAGTTTGTTCATCACCATGTTCTTCCTACTCCTGCACCTTTAGTGGATTGTCATTACTAAAAAAATGGAAAAAGAAAAAAAAAATACACATATTGATTTTTATTTTTTTGTTATTATTATTATTATTGACTTTTTAAATTTTTACTGTGAATTATTATTGGGTATTTGGTATATTAATTTTATTATAAATACATATTGAAAAAAATATCATTATTTTTTGTGTTTTGGTCAAATTTTTGAGTTCATTTTTCATTTTTATTAGTTAAGTTAATTTTTTGGAGGGTTGAATTGAGTTTGCTTAGCTTAGTTATTGGTTGATGAGTGATGTTGCATAATTAGATTAAATTAAATTAAATTAAATTAAATTTTAATTTTAATTTTAATTTAAATTTATTTTTTTTGGTTGGATGACAAGTTTGAATTCTTTCCTTTGAGTAAGTGGCTAGTATTGGTGGTTGCCTTTCATTCACGAAAAGTGAAGTGATGGGGGCATCTACTTAATTTAAATTTAATTTACATTTTTTATTTTTTTTGTAAGATGAAGTTTACTTTCTATTACCTCTTTTTCACTTATGCTATTTGATTGTTATTTTAGTTTTGGTTGTTTTGAGTATTCCACACTTGTCTAATTTTAGGTGTTGCACAAAATGTTTTCCCTAATTTTGCACCCAAGTAAAGTTATTGTATATATACTATACTTTCTAATCACTTGCAAGGAAAGTGTGGTATCAAAACCAATTGTTCACACTATGTTGCATTTTTTCTTTGTTTAGTAAGGAAAAATGCGGCATTCATTGTTGGGTACGTTAAACCTTTTCCTACTCTTAAATTGATGTCGTTCGTTGGAGGAATTGATATAAGGCGTGATTGTTCCGTTTATTTTTGGAATTCATCTACACCGTTTACTACATAGATAACGTTTATGATTGTGACTAGTAGAGTATAATATAAGATTCTGTATGAATAGTTGCATTTTCTAGTCGGATTCTTCTTGTAATCTTGATAAACAGTAAATTAAAACCCTAAAATATATAGAATATATCGATGTCGTTGGTGGCCCAAGCTCGATCTACATACCTAGTTGTCAAATGGAGTGAGTGAGTGAGTAGTGTGATTGATGGTTAGTTGTACTATTAGAGTGTAAAACAAAGGATAGTTAGTTATTGCAATAGAGTGGAACAACAACAACAACAACAACGAGTAAGTGAGAGCATTTGAGTTGGAGTGGTGGCAAGGTATGGTTGGCCAAAATGATTCTTGGCAACAACATGCACACACACCACAACAGAAAGTCGTGGATTAGGTTCTTTTGTTCTTGATTGCAATAAAAGCTAAAAAAAAATCCACTCATTTTTCTTCTGTCCTTTTTCCCCCTCTCACTCTCTTTAATTAACATAGTATCTCTTTCCTCGATCTATATTTTAATTACTCCCTATATTATTATATGACTTTTAACAGTGTTCATTATCCAATGTCGTACATAATATTTTGACTTTTTTTAGTTATGTTATACATAAAGACAAAATTATGAACGAAAGACGAACTTATTAGATTCATTTCAGAAAATACCGTAAAAATATCAAATACGTACGTATTCGCAAATGTATAAAGTACATAACTTAAGAGAGTATTTTTGATCGAGCATAAGTTTAGGTTTCATCAAAGTGGCAAAGAATAAATGGATAGGAAAGCTGAGTTGGTAAGGGACCTCCCACATGCATGCACAACACACACTACTAGCTCACACCGCTTTTGAGCTAGTAACCGCCTTCTTACTTAATTCCCTTTTTTTCTTTCTTTTTTTTTTTTATACGAGTATTTATTTTGCTTCCACTTAATTTCATGCCTTTATTACTTCTTTGATGTCAAAGAATAACAATAATAAAAATAGGTGAATATAACATGTCATTTATATTCTTTTTGTTTAATAATTTACCCCCCCCCCCCCCTCCACTATAAATAAATTAAAGAGCATATTCTATAATGCTACTACTTGTTAGTATTTTATAAATTAGTCAAGTCAACAAGTAGTTTAGGGTAGGAGATATTGTATGATATGGTCTACTAATCGGATTGTGTATGCAATAGGCTCATAGTCCTTTGATGCGTTTTCTTCAACTTAAACTTCCGAGTATTAATTAAGTTTTGATCAAGTGTAAATGAAATTTTGAACTAATCATGTCGAAACTATTACCAAGTAATATTTATTTTTTGAAAAAGCGTATCAATCAAATTCTATAATAAGTTTAGATTTGAAAAGAGGAAACAAATCTGTTCTTCGTATTACCTTCTTATTATTAAACCTTAGTTATATTGTCAAGTAGTGTAAGATATTGGATATATGTTTTTTTTATTGTTTTTTATTTTTATTTTCTTATATTATTTTAATATGTTATTTTGGATCAATAATCAAATTAAGCACTTCGTAATATCAAATAAGAGGCTTTAGATATAGCAAATCAGAAGAAATTATTAAAACAGATAGGGTATCATCAATTATGTAAACTTTACTCGTACTTCACTACTTTGATCATGGTGCAAGAGTAAGAGAATAACTAAATATAAACTAATATTATAGATGAATTGAATGTAAATGAAAAATGTTGGACCTCAACTAACATGCATGCTAGCCAACCACTCAATCTCATTTAGTTTGAAATTAAGCCATCTAACTTGAAAATTATTGTTAAAAAATTGTTCTTATACTCCGTATATGGATGGGTTGCTATTATTTAGCTCAAATATATCTTCACTAATTCTATATTGAATTGGTAATCTACTTGCTTTGTCATGTAGGCCTTTCTTGTATATATACAATATTATTTTAGTAATCGATCAATTAATTAAGGATCATAGTGATGGTTAATTTGCCTATGCGCGCGATAAACCTACATTGTAGATTAAATATTACTGATATCAAAAATTTCTAGTGTCATCGAAACTTTATATATTAGTCATCATACCTTATTTCCACTCATCAATATATGTGAGACGAAATCACTCATGCCTTAGCAAAAACTGACTCATTCTAATCTACCAAAGCGCCGAAGCGGCCTTTAACAGTAACATTGTTTGATTATAATATCTATATGTATAGGGAAGCTTTCTTATCCATTTAAACAAAAAGCGACCATAAAATCCAAAAAAATCGTTGTTAACCTAGAAATTGTATTCATAAAAATTGAACGTAGCCTCAAAGTCCTTATCCTCAACTTAGCAACTACACCTTCAATCCTCAAAAAAAAAAAAAAAAAAAAAAAAAAAAAAACAGAATAAAAAGAGTGACATCAGTTTATACATGTAGTAGTACATAATAACTACATATATACTACTAGTCTTCTACTACTTACAACAACAAAATAATGAGCAAATTAAATTAAAACCCCATGTTCCCTACCACAAATATTAGTTGTCAAAAAATAACAAAAAAACTATACCAAAAATCCAACTTGGCTTCACTAATTGCATTAACGTAACCCCAATAATTTGGAGGAAAAAAAAGGAATAATCAATCAATCATTCAATTTTAGTTAAATATTCTAATCTATCATATCATTTTACTCTAATAAAAACAGAAACTATTTCTTTCTCTTACCAAAATTTGGCACATGCTTTTCATTAATTAGACAAATGAAAGTGTTTATGATCAACCAGAATTAAACAAAGAGTTGATGAGTTTAAGTCACTCACACTCACTACAACTTAATTAATTTTTAATTTTAATTTTTTTTGGGTGCACAAAAAGTGTTTGTTATGTGCACGTTTTTAAGTGAATGCTGTCATGGTAGAGAAGGCATGTGGGCACGTTGTTGCGTGAAATGTCCAAATTTGGGCGGGCCATTGACAATTTAAGCATTTTTACAACTAAATTCAATCCATACATTCTTACCATGTAAAGTAGTAGTTGGGAAAAATAGCTACCTGATGATTATTTCTCAGTCTAATAAGTGAATTTAGATTCGTCGTTCGTAATATTAATGATCAGGTAAATAAAACATATTTCAATAACTCGTATCAATTATTCATTAGTTGACGTCAATATTTTAAGCTGTATATAATTAATGTGTGATATGATGAACATGCTAAGATTTTGTCGTTTATGAGTGTTTGGAGTGACAAGCTAAGGTACGAATTGAATTGAATGGTGTAGAGATAGATGTTCTCATTCAACGATAATTTTATAAAGTGAAAAAAGTTATAATTACGTGACCAGGCCAAATGGTACGGTGTATAAGAGAGGGAATCGAGAGTATTTTAGTAGAAGCCATGGAGAAGTGATGATTATTATCTTACCTCTAATCATTGAATTGGTATTTGATTAAGATTCTTTTATTTCATTCAAGTAAGAAAGTGATCTTTTAATCACTACTATATAGGCTACGACCCTTTAGAAGTGGCCTCCCAAATAAGCAAAAGAGACTTGCAAACTGTCTTATTACTTGGCTTGCACATAGAGGTCATCATCTAAGCTAGCGCAATATTTGGATTTTAGAACACTTCATAAGTGGTAGACGTACAACATTAGTGTTCACTAAGTCAATAGTATAATTTTATTACTTAGTGAAGTGCGCTTCATCCTCCTTCCATGATACCGGCCTACTTAATTATCTACTATACTTTGTCACAAAAATAAGTTTAAACTTTAATTTGAGCACTCCATTAAGGTTAATTAAGTCAAGAAGCCTAGTATTATTCAAAACTTTTACTCCCTCCACTGTCTTTTTAGTCATAACGGGACATTTCACTTTTCATAGTTATCGATTTAACCAAATATAGCAAAGATAAAATTTTGAAGTCCTTCAATTATGGTAATGCACTGCCGCAACACTATATCAAGCATGCAATTCTCCGGCATTTTGATTTTATATGCTTAACATGTCAATTGGTTGGTAGGTCAATAACGATTGATCTAGCTAGCTTATTCCCAGCCTATTTTATCCCGTGAATCTTGCCATATGTATACCTGCTGTAGGCCGGACTAACATTGTAAGTTAATTAGCAAGCTTATTAAAAATTGATCATGGCATAAGAAGAAATCTTCAATAGATAGTGTAGTCGTCGTCGAAAGAGATAGACTAAGAACAGTACTCTTGATCAATGCCCAATAGAAAAATGTGTGTTTGAGAATGTAACCGCAAGTAGAATTGAGCTGTGTTTGAAAACGATTCACTTGTAAATCAGCTACAATAATAGACATCAAAAATTAGAAAAATGATATTTATAGCCCTTAGAATTGCATATAAAATATATATAAATTAAAATGTTAAGTAAAATTATACATTTTTTACTCTAATTTATGCGTAATTTTGTCATACACTCACAAAGTATAACATAAACCTAGAAGGTATAGGTAGTAGTAGACTTGTTTAAGTCTCAATCCTTTGTGAAATTCATATGATTTCACATTTTAATGCAAGACTCTATATTGTAGTAATATTTAATTTCTTTATCCAAAGAGGAAATATTCATGCTCAAGTGGTGAGTGTGGCGTGCCACTTTAAATTATGAAAATATGATGCTAACACACACCGGTTGATTTGTAGGAGTAACATTTCTTTGGTCAAACAATCACTTCGTTAGATCAAAAGTTAGTTCATGCATCGAAAACTAGTAAGTATTAAGAAGTCAATTAAAAATACTTAACATTGCACAAAAATGAGTAATAAAATGTTAAGTGATGGCAGTTTAATCAAAGAATAGCTGTTTAATTTGACACTGTTAGTGGCACAACTCAGGATCTTGTTTTGGTGGACATTCAAATATATGTCCACCAAAGTCAAACATGGTCAAACCAATAAAAATGCGCTACCTATTAATTTAAAATATTTTAGTTTTCCTATTTTTTAATACAACATGTAGTATTTTGTATAGGTAAAATTAATTATACTTTAGCAATACAATTTAAATATAATAGTAAAATTATACATTGTGATGCAGTATACGGGATATTATACTGAACGCTATTATACAATACTTTAAAATTACATACAAGAAATTATACTACTTAAATTACATAATTTAACATGTAAATACATATTGAAAATACATAATTTAAATTACATAAAACAAATTATACTACTTAAAATATAATATACAATTTAATATGTGTCATGTTCTCATTGGTTTGACCATGTTTGACTATGGTGGACAAATTTTTAATTACCCACTATAGAATTTTCACACAACTCATTTCTACATAATTTTCTACAATTTGATCCCTATATTAAACCTTGATAAAATAATGTACTACCTCCGTTTCTTATTAATTGCAACATTTGAATTTTTTATATCTCAAAAAAAATAGCCAATTGTTGCAATTAATAAAAAATGGAGGTAATAAAATACTCATCATAAGCACGTAGGAAGATTGACGACTCCCTCTCTTACTAAAATTAATTAATTCATGTCAATGTAAGTAGAATATTTCATAATAATATTATTACCATTAGCAATTAAATGTTAGTACCACTTCACTTACAATAATCTTTAAGCATAGACTATAGAGGGAGAATTGACTTAAAGGCATGATTACCAATTCGACGCGCATAAGCTTGGATTAGTTAGTTGGAGTGAGAATAGTAGTACAAATTGAAAGTGACGAAACATTGTGACAACACTAATGCTTGTAATTCTTAACTACTGTTACACGAATATACTTGAAAGCTAATTAAAATAAGCGCAATTTGGTGAAGCTTATTGGTTATGGGTAATCACTACTTCTCTACCCAACGAGTCTAAATTTGTTGTTTCATATTTTATATATCACTTGTGTATCAATCATCTTAATTGATTAATTTTAAATAAGAGTTCAGAATTTAAAATGTTTTTTTTTATCAACCAATAAAAAAAAAGTGACACGCACCTAGTCTACAAAAAGTCGGACATCAAATTTGGCCTCCTACTCAACATAACTTTTTTTTAAGGGCTACTCAACATATAACTTGATTAACTAAAGTTTCGTTTAGACTTTAGACAACATTTCTTCTTCTTTTTAATGATATCGATCGGAAATATTCAAACTTTTTTGTATATTTTACTAATTAACAAGTTTTCACTAAGATCGTCTTATTGGTAAGACTTCAACTATTCATGTTCCCTCATAAGAGAGCCTGTATAGCTTGAAGTGTGAATGCAATGCAGCATGGGCCTCTCATATTTTGAGCTTAATAATTCCACTTAGAAAGAAGGGGTGGATGAGATTCGAACACGTAATCTTTGTGTCACGCTGGCTCCTGATACCATATTAGAAGACCAACTCAGTCAAAAGCTTAAGCTGATAATTAAGGCCAAAGAATAATTTATATACTCTATCATCAACTATCTAGTGGTTTTACCAAATAAGACCATCTTTTATAAGTTTTTGTTATTTTTGCTAAAAAAAAAGATGGTAATTAGGATATTCATTTGTATGAAGTTTGTTAATATGTTGCACTATATTACGTTTCATTCTTCTGTTTTGGTGCAATTTAGTGAGGTATATTATTTGTTCATTTTTTTTACAAGAATATTATTTGTTCTTTGACAGCAAGTGTGTGTTGTAAATCATATGAATGATACTTAAGTTTTGTGAGACTTTAATTCAACAAAATTTGAGTCATTTATTCTTGACAAGAAGTATGATTAATCAAAAGGGTGAGAGTTATTCATTGACAATTTGCACGATGCATTAATTGATATAAACTTCATTATAAAATGTAAGCCAACAGAAATTTGGCACCTACAAAAATGCAATTATAATAGATGGCATGCACGATACCCGTGGAATCTAAGTTTTTAATTTTTTTTAATTTTTATTTTTATTTTATTTTTTTGAGGATATCCTGAAAGGCTGAAACTAGAAGGGAGGTTTTTAACGTTTAACTACTTGAGATACCCCCTCTCACCGAGGAAACTAAGTGTCATAGTGTCCTTGTGGAGTTGTAAGTAGTGTGGAGTGAGGGCTTGGGTGTCATATAATATAGTTGCCCAATTCATACATAATCAATTAAAATAATAACCTAAGTCCTTCTCATCAACATTGTCAAAGTATGAATCTGAAAAAAATATAATTAACAAATTTATCTTCTAAATAAAGAGATAGTTGCATGAATATATAAAAATCGTGGAAGAAAATTTCTAATTTCAAGTAGATCAATCATCGATAGGTGAAAAAAAATATATATAATTTGATGTGTCAATGTATCATACTCATTGACAATTGGATAGTTAAGCTCAAGGTGAGAACATGAAAACGTAAATTAAATAGAAAAGAATAAAAGAGTAGTCTAGTTTAAGTGGTTAAAATGATAAGAGGAATTTCGGTATAGGTACTCCTAATAAAATAACCAATTGAAACCTAAAATAGTTAGTAGAGATTATAGGCTTATAGTAGTTATATTTGAGCCTTTAAAGTAATTGTTTTGGTGATCAACTTTTGTGATCCACAATCGCAAAAGTCCTAGTTAATTCCCCTTTCTTGTGGAATGAATTTCCACCAAACTAGGGTAATTGGGTAAAGATGACTTGAATTAAACTCCTCAAAATCATCTTAAGTTTAGATTAATAAAAGTCATCATATACTCATGGGTAGAGTGATTAGTGAGGACTGAGGGGTTGAACAATATTACTAATACAAAAATAATTATTAATTAAGTTTCACTATCAAATTTGTTAAATTAATAACATGTCCTTCTCAAAATTGTAATTTTTTTATCAAAAAAAAAAAAAAAATTGTAATTGGAACTCAAATTTTCGTGAACTAAAATGAAGAGACCCAAAATGTTTAGTTAGTTGTAAAAAAAATATTTGAATGTGTAAACTTTAGGTCACTTTGTTTTAAATTTTTAATATTAATAAGTTGTGTTTTGGAGACTTCATGGTCTATTAGAGGAAAAAAATTGCACATGGAGATTCAAGCTTCTCCTAATTAATAATGCAAGGTATTGTAATTGGATACACAAACAAACTTATATTGAAATGTTCCTAACATAAGATTGTGACACAATACATTTATCTGAGGACAAGTTAGTATATTAATGGTCGATAGCTTTAGTGATAATGATGGAACGAGTCTAGGTTGAATCGTACTTTTAGGGTTCGCTAGTATGTAAAGCTCGAGTAAGGATTTGCTTATGTGAGGTTTTTTTTTTTTTTTTTTTTTTTTTTTTTTTTATCGATAACTTGTTCTATTGTTAAAGAAGTGAATTTCTTGATCATTGAAGACGCCTTCTTTTGTATCCCTGTCTCACCCGAGTTGAGGTAAGTTCAAGTTTCTATGTACATCTCAAACAATATATACCTTCCTCCCTTTCTCACTTGCACTACTTGAAGCACTAAACTTTACCTAAAATTTTCTACCAACCACCCAAAAATAGTGGTACTTAGTAGTTGTACCCAATCAAACTACTAATCTCTACTTTCAAAGATAATGCCAAACTTTCCCTAATTATCTTTGTTTAACCTTTGAAGGTATTGAAAAAAAAAAACAGACAGTTATTAGCACATCTTGTGGTTAACTAATCTTATCCTGGATTTCAGGCAGAAGCATGAAACTTCTACATAAGTTATTATGAAATGGGCCCCTATAGTGTCACATAGCTTAAGTGAATCAGTGAGTGTGTGCAGTGTTCAATACTCAACACATACACATTACATGGTAATAAAAAGAGTTGCTCTCTAATTCTCCACTGTATTAAGTATGCAGTGGACCGTTGGCCGTGGTGTCAAGAGGGTTAGACACCGGTTATTGCTCGGAATGGACTTGGAAAAGTATAAAGTCGGATCCAATTCAAGCATGTAGGACTCATAATTGTCTGGACCTGAACCTAAACCTCTGACTGAGGGATTAGGGTTAAGCCATGACGGATCAACACCTCATATAGTAAACCGATTTGAAACATCATGTAGCCAATTAGACATGACCCAGGAGGCATCAACATACCATAATAGCTTAGTAGCTAAAGCAATTTAATCTTCAGTTCACTTGAACTTTCCTCTTTTATCAAAAACATCATGCTTTTGTCATAGGCCTTAAACTAAATTTATAGATTCGATGTTAATTCTACTTTTTTCCTCCCAAGTCTCGACAGTGCTTGAGGCATGATATCGCTAATTTGTAGCCAAAAATACATAGCCAGAGTTTTATCTCTATGCAGGACTGATAGCAAAGAGAGCAATGCGAGTAAAAACATACAAATATATGGGAGAAAATTACTATGGAAAAAGATTAACAAAACAGATGAACAATAGAATTTAGCATGGCTAAGCTAAATTATCTAGACAAGGAGAAGTTACAGTTCTTGGTGCATTATGGACATCTACAATTTGGTACAATAGTAGTATCTCTCCTGCAAAAGACCAAACACGGAGACGTGAAACACAAAGTGAGGAATCAAAGACTAATATTACCAAAGCGTATGATGAATTATCTTTCATTTTTAGCATGATATAGTGATTTTAAGATGAAATGTCAGAGGGCATATTTGTAGCTGTTTGCCTTTTGTATCTAGAAATTTGAAAAAAGGATGTTCGACAAATTCCACAATCATCTTAACTTCATTAAAATCCCGTTTCTTTAAAATGGACCAAGACAGATAAGTTTGCATACCTTTTGAACGTAATCAAAATACACAACATTTGATAAAATGCTCTGCAACAAACTTCTATCAGTTGGCATACACAGCTAAGCGAACCTGAGCAGTGACTTCTGGGTGCAGCTTCAATTCTGCAACATACTCCCCAGTTTCCCTGATCTCTGGGATATTAATTATTTTTTTATCCACATCCCTAAACCACAAGAAAAATGAAAAGAGTAAATCAGACTTAAGAGGGATCAACTTTCAGTATTTCACGAACTAGAAATGCTGCCCACATGTAGTCTCATAGAAGAGTTAACAAAAACATTTTGGGATGTGCCCAAGAGTAAATCAAGTGTAATTATAGCAGTGTTAAGTTCTCCCTCCCTACATTGTTCTCTAAAACGGAACCCAAGACCACCCAAAAAAATTTCCTCTATAATATCTATTCCTTAAAGCAAGAATAACAGACAAACTAACTTTATTAAGGCACGTTAATTGAGCTCTTTTAGAAGTGTCGGATGTGAGTATTTGGCCAAGTAACATATATGAATACTTAACAAAAATTTTGCATAATTTTAGTCAAAAAGTGTCATACCAATGTTCAAGGGTCACTTTACCAAAACAAGCAATTGAGATGAAATGAAGAGTTGAAGAAATACAGTTAATAACGTTGTTACAGAGATAGTATTTTCCATGACATGGTTAAGCTAGACAATAGACTTTACATTCTGCAATCGGAACTTGCTTAGCTTCAGCCTTTTCAGGGCTCTTAAGTTTTAAAGACTACTGGTGCGGGAAGCCTAGTATTGCAACCTTAACAATGAGGTGTGGTCAGTGATTAACATTACCTTTGAAGCTGTGCCTTGATAATGTCAACAAGATCCTGTGCAGTCACACTGCCAAACCAGCCGGAAAAGGACTGCTGATTAGGTACAGGGAAAATCAACTAAGCAGGGCAAAGCAAGATGCTAAACATGGTTCCTGTTACCTTCCAAAAATTTGTTTTCCTTTTCCACCCTTACGCTTCACTTTGAAAGCTCCAACAGTTTCAAAGATCCGAGCTAGTTGTTGTGCCTCTTCTTTTACCTATTAATAAAAATACACGAAAAACATTACTACATTGTTATGAAAGACACATTTTTTAAATTAAGTCTTGCTGGACTATGAAATGAGACAATTAAAAGTTAGAACTTGCATAGCAATTAGAAATAAAACATTTATCTCATCCACTCTAAATGACTTTTTTATGACTGTAAGACTGACGAATTCGATTCAGCAAATGCACAAATGCACAATCCAGGTATACTTTATGGGAAAACAATAGATATACAAAAAGGATCACCAAAAATATTGAGTTATGAAAATGACAACTCACAAACTACGATAATGTATGTTACAAAGATGTATCAAACTAACCCTTTTCTTTTCAGCTTCAATTCTCTCTTCTTCCATCTTCATCTCCCTTTAGCATCAAAAGCAAACAATTAAAATGGGTGCACTTGTAAGGTAACACTAATGGTTGGTTTAATAAAGTGTAGATGTTTAGTTCAAAATTGTAGCCGTTCCTCAAGCAGTCAAGCCTACAATTCATGCAATAAAATCACAAAGATATCTCCCCTGATCATAGATACAAAGATACATAGTTTCAAAAAGATCCACCTCAAAATGGCAAAATGCATTCTACACTTTCACAATCCAATGGTCCATGCACGACGAAAGGCACCATCAGCGCACAGCTTCAAAGGAACAGGAAGTATAAACGCGAAAGAATTGGTTCACACGCTCCACCATAACTAATCTCCAATATCCATTGTTGATAATATCTAATGTCCATATCCCTTATATTTGTGACATATGATTAACTATGCAACAACTAACCTACTCAAGCTTATATACTCGTAATACAAATATTTAAATTATGATGATAATGGAATCACGTAGAACATGGCACCAAACCAAGCAGCTTGAAAGAAGGCACATAGCCAGAATATACTAGTATATTATAAGAGAATCCAAGACCCGAGTCACTGAATTCGGTCATAGACCCACATGATCATCCTTTATCCCTTAGTACCACTTTAGTTAGTAATTAGTTGATTCGAAGAGGTGTCACAAACTCGATATACACGGATACACCACAGCAGTAAGAATTCAAAACTACATCAGTTTTTTTGTATAAGAGTTCATCAAAATTAGAAACAACCCTAGCAACTATGGTCTAGCGCGCTGCGAATACTCAGTACAAAACTATAAAGCTGGTGATCACTAGTTAAGGAACATAACATCACCAACGTAAAGTAGTAAAACCACTCAACAGCTATACAAGTTGCCTTAATGAATAAAAACCACTCTTTACCACAGTCATATATTCATATCATCCAAGTATTAAGCATAATTCTAGCATGAAAATAAATCAAAACCAAAGAAATCAAATTAAAGCAAAACAACAATGAAGCAAATAACAAAAATTTCAATGTTAATTAACAAAATTCAATTTAACAAAAGAAACTTACTTAAGCAATTGTGGGGTAACAATTTGAGCTTTTCCTAAAGGCAACAAGAAATTCCTGTAAAATCCAGCTCTTACATCCAAAAGCTGCCCTTTCTTCCCCAAATCTGGAATATCATCCTTCAATATTATCTACACCCCAAAAAATAATTAAAAATTAAGACAAACATATATTCAAATATATAATGAAATTAATTATCCAAAACCCACAAAATATAATCACCCAAATCAAAAACCCACAAAATAACAAATACCCAAATGATAATTAAGAACAAAAAACTTCACAGAAAAAAATATAGAAGTAAAAAATTTCACCTTGCGAATTTTCTTGGTTTTTTTAAGGGCAATAATGGGGAGCAAAACTCTACCAAATTCTTGGGATTTGTGAGATTCATTTGAAGTTCCTGGAAAACTCTGAAAAGAAGTGCTCCATGAAAGTGAAAGAGTTGAAGTTGCTGATGACATTGTTATTGTTGTGGAGGATTTTGTCACACTGATACTCTTGTTTCTTCTTGTTGTAGTTGCTTTATTATCTGTGTTTTAGAGTTCGAGAGTAGAACCTTATCTTTGTAAGGTGGTCCTAAACTACTAAGGGTATGTTTATTTCAGTTTAAAATCCGTTCAGTTCGGTTTTTCTCTTATTTTGCTATTCATTAATCCTTCATACAAAACTTTCAGTTCAACTCCAATCAGTTCAGTTCAGTTATTTTCAGTTGAAGTAAACTGGCTAAATACCAATTGATTGTTGTAGTAGTGGCAAAACTGGTAATTGAGATTATTCGATCCGCAAGGGGGTAAGATCGCAATTGAGAATTGATTTGAATCTAACCATTTAGAATTGAGCTTCGAATTTAGTTTAGCCCAAATGGTAAATCATAGAACAAAAAAATATATGTATTGAATCGCCTCATACCCAGACCAAATTGAATTGATCTACTCTTAAAGTACAATAAACTATAATTTTTATTAAAAATTGAAATGTTTGCGCTTTTTCAAAGTTTGTTCAAGTTAATACGGGTATAAATAAGTCACACAACATGTTGATGCCGAAATCCGCTTTTACACATTTTTAGGACAACTTAAGACTGAGACATACACAATTAACTAAAAATAAAGTAAGTTGTGACAAAAAAAAATAACAATAAAGAATAAATCAACGTGATGACACAAAAAACTTTGGAATAAGGTGACAAATTGTGAGTGGTTTTGAATCTACCAATCCACTATAATATAGGCGTTATGTGTTGTTAATTACAAGTGCAATGATTAAGTTTCTTCTACGCATCACATAGTTTCACTGTTTCACTACTTATGTTAGAGTTGTGCTCAACATAAATGTTTATATTTAGTGACTTTTTGCTAAGATTTCATTAGTCTTAAATAAGTACCCTATCCGTATTACTACCTCCGTATCATATTAGTTGCAACACTTTGACATTTTTCCTTTCTACTTTATGTTAAATCATTATAACTAATATGATATGGTGGTAGTAAATTAGTAATTACTTGTTGAATATACATAAAAGAGAAATCTCAAACTACTTGTTATATTTTCTTTTTTTGGATTGTGGTCCCCACAAACATTTACAACTTAATTTTTATTTTGTCAGTCTGTTACCAATTTTCTCTCTACTTTATCTTTAATTTTGTCATCTTCTTTAATACGTTACTTTTTTTCTCAATCATTCTATAAATTATGGTCCTCATATATTTATTTTCTGGCATAAATATCTGGTCTGAAAGGTTATGTAGTAATTAAATAAAAACTGGGGGAGCTAAATATAAACATACTTTCACGAAGTATAGTCCATTCGAGAAGTTTTCAATTTTCTTGCACTCTATAGATCATCGACTTGTGTAGCTTTGACTTTTGAAGTCATTGTGATTTTTAAAATATGTTTAATTAACCATTACATGAAAGTTGGTAGTATTTTGATGTAACACTTTCACCAACACTATTACTATTTACACTCATTGTCTGATAGCAAGAATGAAGAGAGAAGAGTATCATTATCAAATTTTATTTGTACACTTATTAGTTATCAACGTATTACCAATTTCAAAATGAGTTAGGAATTTTACTCTCAACCCATCCTTAGGGATCTTCCACTAACACCATTTGTTCCATATATTCAGGGAAGTATCATCCCTGCCCGTTATGAGATAAAATCGGATATAGGAAGGAACTTTGCACGCTAAGACCTGAAGTAGCATTTGAGGGACAAGAATAAATCTCATCAAGAGCAACGAGGCAATGAGCACACTAAAAGGTCCTATGCTGCACAAGTAAACAACCATCATCAACATCATCTTCTCGAAGCTACTCCTATTATTCTGGAGTTCGATGCTTTACGAAAATCCATGTGTTTGGAACAAAATTTTGGCAGACTTTACTTCCACCAATTCTAATAACATTGAATTGTTACAATGTTACAGTACAATAATGACATAATCATCTACATTACGCACATATACAATGTCAGAAGTGTAGTTTGGCAAGCCTATCTACAACTTTCTTAAAGCTATACACAAAATTGTGACTCTTACTTGACTACTCAATGTCCGAGTGTACATAATCAACAAACACAAAGTTCTTCTGCATCTCATACAAAGCATAAGCAATGGCAGCACTAATAATGCCAAGCCCAGCTAGGATTACTCTTACCTGCAATGATGATGGAATACCTGCTGTTGTAGCCAAAATCACAGTTGCGCCAATCAGTAGTTTCTGCCATGTCTGGAACGCTTCATAAGCTCCTTTACATGATGAACACTTTTGAGTGTGCTGCTCAAATCTATCCATCATCTGCACATAACAGAAACAATAGTACATGACAGCATTAGAAGTCTTATCGAGAATATATGTTATTCGGACTCTTCACTTCACCGGATATGGGAAACACACTTGGACTTTTCAATTAGAGCCAGAATCATGCAATTTTTATTTTTTTTACTTTTTTGTGGCAAGAAGTTGTGTTCGACACTTGACGTGTTGCGTAAAACAGTTCTAAGTTATGAATAAATTTAGAACACTGACGACAAAGACTCAATATCAACACATACATCAAATATAAAAAAAAAAAAAAAAAAAAAAAATTA
>PYUH01003988.1:777645-829078 GCA_016808085.1 Suaeda aralocaspica | reverse complement strand
AAAAAAAAAAAAAAAAAAAAGAAATTGATTATTAACCCCACATATTTACCAAGTGATGCAGAGTTATTCAGAAGTGGTTTTGTTTCAGTTACAAATCAACTAAAGCGATTCACTCCTCTATTCAACTATCCTTGTATTTTTGTAAGTGAATGACCCAAACAACAAACTAAATATACAGGTTAATGAAGTTGCCATTTTGCATTATTCACTCTTCTTGCAATTATCTGAACTTCATGTTAACTCAACATAACCCCAATATGAGAGGGTCAATTAGCCAAAGCTTTACACCGGCAAAGTGGGGTCAATTACATGGACGAACAATGGTATTCCATGTGGAAATGACAAATATCCTTCCCTCCATTCCCTTTAAACAAGTGTCACCTATTTGGCTAATCATGCTATCCAGCCTTTTCATATCCCCCTACTCCATTCCTTTGAAATCAATGCCTTTTACATCATCTTCACTCCTCGACTGCTACTTATATCACTGTAACCCTAAAACTATCTTTCTTAACGGTGGCACTTCACATGCCAAAACCATCATGATCATATTTCCTGACGTTGTCCTCAATATCTGCAATGTAACTTCCCTTTGAAGATTTCCATTCCTCAACCTATCCCTTAAAGTGTTTTCAGACATCTCGAATCATATTCCCAATTAAGTAAAATTTATTAGGTTTTTTTTTTCGACAATTTTTTATTCAATCAAAACAATCAAGAACTATTTACCAAAAAAAGATCCCCCATTGTAACCCCCTGAAATTCCCCTAAATTAACAATCTTTGGTTTCCAGGTTGTTATGTAGCCTTCCAGCAGAAAATTGATTTCTATCCAAGGCGCAAACCGAGTCACAGCCATCACATATTTACAACTTGCATACAAATGCTTAACTGCTTACTCACCTCACGTTTTGACATTACAGTGGATGGTAAAGGCTGTTGGGTAAGAGAACCAAACCATTCTGGTTGCCCATTTCCATGCCGTCTCAGCCAACTTCGAAAAGCCAAAACAAAACGATCTGCCTGTGTTGGGGTGAAAGTAATTTTCGTATACTGTGCATTGATATCTTCAGAATCCTCCATTGATTTAGAATGAAATATTTTTTCTTGGCCCTGAAGAACGATCATGTCTCCGTCATACACTTTGTTTGACGTCCAATGCTCATACCATCTTGGCATCACCTAAACCAAGCAGAACCATTGGAAAATAAGACAAGTCACATGATGTAGCATTTTAAAAAAAAAAAATATTTTCCTTGGGCAAGGAGATAATCAAAGGAAGTGTATAAAAAGAATAACAAATGCTAGAGACATTTATAAAAACTAATACTCCTAGTGCATACTAGGAAACAGCAGAAGTATTCGTAGAAAGCATGTAGAAAAGTGGAAAAGTAGAAATACTGCAACCTTGTTGGCAAAGTCATAGCATGTAAGCTAATATGATTATATGAATGATGCAGAAGCAAAAGTTAGTCATGCTTACTACTTTGCTATATAACACAAGTATATTACAGGGGAAATCAAAGACCAAAATCATAAGCATTATTCACTCACCTGCCACCAAGAAGGACCTGGCACTGTCAATTGGAAAAAGTTACGAGCACTACAAACAATTGAACGAGTCTTGCCAGGCGCCATTGGTATGTTGAAGGAGCATATCCAGATGGTCCACTTCTGGTCACCAACTATAGGAAGCTTTGCGTCGATCTCTATCCTGAACCCAAAAAGAAAAAAGAAAATTTTGTAACATCCTCAAAACCACTAATTCAGTATAGGCACATGATTGTTAATTGTCTCAAACTGCATGAAGAAAGATAATCACCATTCACCAGTCAAAAGGAAGCTCAATGACTTTATGATGTACTTCACCAATATCTTATAAATAAATTACACAGTATTGCTTTATTAGTAGTTGCCTACAATGTCATTAGCAATTTAGCATCCCATAAGTGTTATACATGAATAATCAAAATAAAGGTAAGGTGATGTCCAACATAAATTTCTGCAAGTCTCCAACCCTCTGCTGTGGTGAGAGCCTTTTGCTACAGAATTACAAACAGCCCTTTTAATAGTTATTATAATACCCTTGAAAAAAATCAATGACCAAGTCACTTATAGCAACAGACGCATTCACACATGAAAGGAACTTGTCCACCAAAATTATCATTAAGATGACCTTTTCTGGACACAATAGCTTCACTTGTTTTTTATGAAGTCCAAAAATTGTCGCTTTACTAGTGTACTCACCTTCTTAGGCTTTTCATTTTTTCCTTTTAACAAATCGACACCATTGTATACATGCATCATTTAGGATAGGAGTTATATACAAGTTAGTACTATATGCTACTGCTGTTTTAGAAAAACAATGGGTATGCCTTTATATCATGATAAGAACAAAAGTTGATTTATAAAATGGTGAAAATATCACCTATGTCATTAGATCTTAGTTTATTTCTAGGTTTTTAACAACGCATACGAGCTTTGCCAAAATATTCTCACACTATATTCTAACATGGTCAACTATTTATTACAAGTACTTAAAACAACAGAGAAACTATTGACAAACTTACTTGTTCATAGAGTAACAAGGAGCAACGAATTCAGCAGTAATTTTTGGGTTATCATCATTCGCTCCTGCAAAGCCCCAGGGGCCACTGGATTCAACCTTGAAAGGCAAAGGCTTGGCTCTGTCCCTCCTTCCTGTAACCTGGAGTAGTTAAATGTTAGATGATGGTAAAGTAAATAAGGTAGTTGGGTTGGAGACTTAACGAGAGCAACAGAAAAGAAATTTCAGCTCCTACGCAATCTTAATCACAATTATTTGATTCTCACAAAGAATATTTCCTATTCCACTACGAGCATAACATTTTCTTAAATGTCACAAAATAACCGCTGCAGGATTGGGTCATCAGATAGTTTAGTGAATAAATTATAGAAGGTATGTCCAACTGTTAACCCTATCGTAGGAAAGCAATTCATAGAATTCATCATCATGTTAAGACAGCAATTACCTATGATATGATTTATAATAGCTTCCCATAACGGTCATTAGACATGTCAGCAATTCAGAGGGCCAACTACGATTTCCTACAAATCCATTATGTATGTTTATTAGGCATTAAAGATTTTGTAGAAATGGGTTTGTTTAAAATCTCTTTGGGTATGTCATATTGTCATTGTATCCTCATTTGTGATAACGGTTGAGAGCAAGATCACTAAAAATTAAGAACAAGAGGTTATTGTCATTGTCAGAATCTAAGTCCTAAGAAGCTCAAGTTTCGTTGAACAGCTTGAAGATGCATTTCATAGATTGCAAAATTGTACTGTAGCTTTAGGAGCATTAGACATGTTCAGTCAAATGACAAATTAAGTAAAAACATATAACAAATTGAAAAGTACATTTCAGAGTAGAACGTTTTCACAATATAGCTAGGAATTAGTTTGAGGAACAGAATTAGACAGGATCCTCAGTTATATAATTAGACCAGTACAGACCTTGTGATGAGCAAAGTCAATGTGTGAAGGATCCGAAACATTCTCCATCAGAGTGTCATAACCGTAATACAAATCACGCTGGATTGTTACAGTAGCAAACTCAGGCTTGCCAAAGTCATCCGGCAACCTAACCATCATACAGTACAACCCCACATCAGCTAACTAATTTACGAATAAACAATCAATTTCCTACTTAATAAAATATTGATAAGTACCACCATATACAAGAAACATCACTCACTCAATAGAATGGAGAGTATAATAACTAATCTTACAAAACAAGCATCTAACACATAATCTACTTAGTCATACATAATAGAATAATAAATATAATATACAACATTATCATAAGTTAGTTATAATATTAAATCTTTCTTTAAGTTAGTTACCTAGGAGGTTGAGTGACATTAGCTTTCTCCCACCCGTTCTCATCAGGCCAAACAAAGAGCAAGCCTTGAGACACCATAGTTGGCAGCTTTGTGGCACAAGCTCTGGGGGACTTCACGGCGCGAGCTTCCGGACCCTCCGATTTGGCTTGAGGGATCCGAGTACACGACCCGCACCCATCAAAAGACCAACCGTGATAAGAACACTGCAAATCCCCATTTTCATCTATCCTCCCTTCCTAACACATCAAAAACATATCCAAAAAATCTACATCAACACATATCCAAAACATCCAAAAATGAAACCAAACTCACTGAAATTAACGAACATCAGAACTTCAGAAATACCCAATTCATCAAATCAGTTAAAAATACAAAAAGGCAGAAACCCAATTCATCAAATCAGCTACAAGTTCGAAGAAGATGAAAGCCCACTTCACCAAATCAGCTCAAATTTTAATTAATCACAAAACCCAATTCATCAAACCAACTTCAAATCCATAAGCTGAAAACTTTCATCAAATCAACTCCAAATTCAGATACCCAATTCATCAAATCACCTCAAAATTGATATAATCATGAAACTCAATTCACTGAAACAACTCAAAATTCAAAAAAGCTGAAAACTTTCATCAAACCAACTCAAAATCCAAACACCCCAATTTATCAAATCAGCTACAAATTCAAAAAAGTGGAAAGCTTTCAACAAATCAACACAAAATTTGAAAAAAAAAAAAATGAAACCCCAATTCATCATATCAAACCCCCCAAAAAAAACAAAAACAAATAAAAATAAAATTTCTTACAGATAAAGGAGCTAAACGATGAGGGCACTTATCATCAAAAGCAACCCACTGATCAATCTTTCGATCAAACCACAACACAATATCACGACCAAGTAACTGAAACGGCGTCGCAATTCTAGGGTTTAAGTCTTCAATTAGAGAAACAGGGTACCAATGATCTCTCCACGTAAACTTCGAGGATTCCCCTGTTTCAATTTCTTCAGGTGAAACGTCGTCGTTTAAGAAAGAGGCTAATTCCTTATCTTCTTCTGAAGAAGGAGTGGTGATTGTGGTAGAAGTGGAAGGTGCAGTCACGCGCAACAATGGAGGTTTTTTGGAGAAAGGGAGGAAGTGGGGTTTGAGGTGGTGAGAGAAGGGAGTTAGGAGAGGAGAGAAGGGTTTGTTGGGGAAAGTGGTGGTTGTGGGTGTTGAGGTGGAGGAGAGAGAAAACGCCATTAATGGAGGTTTTTGGAAGGTTTTGATTGATTGAATGATTGAGTGAAGGTGAAGTTTGTTAAATGGAGGTTAAAAGAGATGATTGCGTGTAAGTAAATCGTATTACAAGCTAGAAGCCTAGAATAGTCGTGAGGAAGTTGGAGATTCCATGAAGATTTGAGGAAGATGATGATGATTGATGGCATTTGGAGTTTGGAGTTTGGACACATGTTTTTCATTTTCTTTCCAAGGTTTTACACTTGACACATGTGGCTTTGTGGCATGTGTGGAGGAGGTGGGGTGGTGGGGGTGGAGTATGTTTTGTTTACGACTTTGGTGAGTTTGTCTTGACAGGAGCTGAACTTAATAGAATTGATCGTATTAGAGTTTCTTGATTTGGTTGGAATGGGTGAGAATTTATCATACTTGATTGAAGTTTATTTAGTTTCATGGGTTAGGTGATGGTGGGGTGGTGTTTGTGTTCTCGTTGTGATTTTCATGAATTATGTGATTGCAGTTGAACTTAACAGAATTGATATTGTAATGGATAACTCAGGTGATTAAAATTTTCCTTCCAATTTTAGAAGATTCTTAAATTGATTCTTATCATTCGTCCTTGTAATTCCCTCCAATCGTACTTGATACAAGATAATAGTAAAAGTTATACTTTGTAATAAAGTAATCAGCAATGTAATGAGAGAATTTGTCTTTATAGCTAGAGTAGTTGTAGTAATACTAACTAAAACGTTGTTCTTTTACATGGATACTCGAACTTATTATGAAAAAATTTTCTAGTTATAGTTAGGTGATCCAATTTTTGATTAGTTGGATTGAGTTACGAAATAGGAACTTGATTTTTATGTTATTTGTGGATTTTATTTGTGATTTAAAATTTATTATACTCCGTTTTTTTTTCCATAATGGATACAGACTTTAAAACTGCTTACGAGGACCTTATTTGGGGGTAACTAGATTTGATATAACTTAAAATAGATTTCAACTAAGAAGCTTGAGTAAGATAATAATTAGCATCAAATTAAAGTTAAACGACTAAATATATAATTAAGAAATTGGTCCATGATCTTAAACATTTATTATTTAATTTGGATTTGATCCAATGTTTTTATAAAAGAAATTTCAATTTACACTAAATTCTCTGTGATTTCAAAGGTGTAAGTGGTACTTGTGAAGTTTGTGGTAATCCACATCCACCATTGTCATTAATGACAAATAAATGGTGACCATATTGTGAAAATAATTTGCTTAAAAGTTACCCAATACTTTGAAATCAATTATGATAGGTTTGAAATTCAAAATAGTTAATAAAAACAAATAAATTAAATGATATAGACTGCCCTTAATGCTATGTTTAAGAAGACTAAAATGAAAATGTTAAGTCAAATCGCACATTTATTACACTAATGTGAGGGGGTTCGCCTATGGACGCATGGGGGGAGCAATTATCCCTCTAAGCATCTCTCTTAAAACAACAGGGTCCTAAACAGCCTCACGGATTACCAAGTACGGGGTTTACGAATATCCACGTGTTAGGCTTGCACGTGAATGCGACATAGTGTATGGTCGGATGTGTAGAGAGTTCTCTTGGATAAGAGCATATTTGCATCAGAAGTAAGAGTTGCCAGCATATCTTTAAGTTAAGAGCATGCAAAACCAAATATTTTCGATCAGGGTATCAAAAAAACTGTCTTCTAACTTCAAAATATTATTCCAAAAAACTACTTTATGGAATGACACAAGTTTTCAACACGATATTTAGTCAAAGGTTGTGTAAAAGATCATATTCGAAGTAGATTTTGAAATATAAGTGTTTGAAGTGGCGAAGGTTGGACTGTATTTTGGAGAGCAAAAATGGAAGTGTTGGAGTAAGAGAGTAAGTGAGAATTGGTGCCTTTTGTGTTATGAAATTGACACTAAATATGGAAACTAGTGTTAAGCATGTGCTATGGCGCATTTAGGGTGTCAGTTACGTACGGACCTCCTGCGCCATGGCGTAGGAGATCGTGGATAAGTGGGTTAGACCAGTCAACCTGCACTACGATGCAAGAGGATCCTTGCGCTATGACGTAGGAAGGGAAAATTATTGATAATAATTATCATTTCATGCGCTGTGGCACAAAGCTCTTACCGTGCTATGGTGCAGATGGAACGTGGGTTGATGGAAGTTATGAACATCTTGCGTTATGGTGCAACTTGCTTTGTGCGCCATGGCGCAGAAGATGGGCGATAACTGCCTTCCTACACTATGGTGCAACATGCATCTTGCGCCATTGCACAAGAGATACTTGGGATGTTGGTATGAATGGTTTGTGATAGATACGCTGTAGCGCAAGATTGCACACGCATGCACCATGGCGTAGCTTGGCCTGGTAAATATTGTGTGTCATGCGCTATGGCACACCTTAGCTTATGCGTCATGGCTCAAGGTGGGCATAATTGGTTTGCGCTTTTGGGCTTTTTGGCACGATTTTCAATATTTTGTTCCAATTGTCATAGCTCGGGAATTTGTGCTCGATGTTCTATTAACAGTTCAGTGCATGACAATTAAGGTTTGGAGGATCACCATTGCTTCTTCATTTTAGAGAGATACGATTTAGTGTTTACAACTGGTATATGTGTGATTTAATCATTAATACCTAAAATATTTTCATTTCAACCTATGTACATTCTAACTTTCTAGCTTAGGTACATACATACGAGTGTCAACCTCCCAAACTATGGTAAAGTATAAAAAGAAATTAACTACTCGTATACTCCTAGCCTAGTTCAATCTACACAAGATAATAACGGAAATCAAAGATGTGTAGGCTCAGAGCCTCCCGTTAATTAGGAGACTAGGAGAGTGATTAATAATGTTTTAAAGATCAAAGCAATAAGAATGCAGTTTAAAAACTATTGGAGGATGTATTATATCTTTGTGATATATTTGATATGCATAAGATATATTAGATAAATATTTGACAAGATTTAGGAATCTTGATATCACATATTAGGCTAGGATATTGTCTCCAAGGGATCTTATATATATGCCTCTATTGTTTGTTAATTCATTCCCAAGTGAATGAAACCAATAACAAAAGTTTTAGATTTCAACAAAAACATTATAATTGTAGGAGTAAATTAAGGTGCAACATCCATCATTCAACGTTAGAAATTGGTAAAATGGTAAAGAGTAATGAGTTCACGATCTACTCGATGGCCACAGTTTAGTACTTACATGTGGTATATTTTGAAAGGATAATGATAGAAAATCTAGACAAAGGATGAATTGGACCAAAGATTATAAACTACCTGCCAAAAGACATTTCTCCGTTGTGGTCAATGAATTTCAACCAACAATGTTTTGATGGAAGTGCACGATGTTCAAACTAAGTTTGTTAAATAGAGGCCTGTGCCGCACCGATCAACGACATATGGTTGATATTGGATGTTCCGCCTTAAAATCATATAGTAATAAAGGGAGTAGTTTTTCAGTCTTATACAGTGTTTAACTTTATCTTTATTCACTAATGTAGGATGTGAGTTTTAACAAGATTGATAATAATTTGGAAAAAAAAATTAGGCTCAAACTTCAAATTACCTTCATCACATAAAGCAGGGAGAAAGCTTAATTGACTTTGCAAGTAATCCATCCTTAATTGTGAGACAAAAAAAATAGAATAATGAAATCTTCTCATCATTTTTTTACATTCTATTAGTAGAGGGTTAGCTATCCATTGGATAGATGTATCATTCTTCGTCAAGTAGTACAAGTGTGATTGGTAACTCAACCAAATATCAAGTCCATTTGATACTACATCAAAACTATTTTTTTTTTTTTTTTTTTTTTAAGATATATAATCTAACACATTTTCAATAGCTCATACTAATCTCTCTAAGATGCATGAAATAACTCGAATTAATTTAAATCAAACCATGCTAAAACTAGCAAGAAATAGCTGAATGCAAAGTAACGAACCTTGGATTAAATTGTTGAATTTCCAATTTCAAAACAACACATTTGCTAGCAAATGTGAATCATGTAATGAAAAACCATTTGGAATCACACCATGCCATGGATAAATACAACCTACAAAAAAGGTAGGGCTTTCATCAAGCTTGTTCATCCAATTTGGTAACTATTAGGGGTAATCAAAGGTATATGGCCAACAAACAAGGCAACATGATCCATGAGCTTATCCTTCTTAGAGAAACTAGTTCCACAAGAACAATACCATTTGATTTCGCCACAATGTTTCTCATGAGTCTTCAAATCCGAAAGCACAGAATACTCTTTTGTGTTGCATCTCTTACACACAAACATCTTAGGACAATGGCTCCTCTTGTAGTGATTTTTCACACACACTATTGACTTCAAGGGTTGAAACTTGACATGGTTCTTGTTCCACCTACATCCCTCATGGGGGCATGAATACCTCTTTGGCGCGCTTTTTTCATCACCATTGTAGATGCTCAACTTCTTGCTCAATGTGTTGTTATTGCTCATCACTAGAGTACTTGACTTGTACTTTTCTCCATGAGCTTTCATGTGCATCCTCAAGTTGGCCTCTCGCTTGAACCCTCGCCCACATACTTGGCAATAGTGGGTGTACCTTGTTGTATCGAATGCAAAAAGTAAAAAAAAAAAATAATAATAACAAGAACATTAAAAGATTTAGGTATGTGTTACACGAGGCCAACGACGTACTATACATATTGGCTACATTATCTATATTTATATTCACGGAGAAATTTTACAAATCCAAGGGTTTGTAAAATACATGCATTATATATTATCACAATAGATTATGAAGCAAAGGACGACACAAATTCAAGACATATTCTAGCATACCTTGCAAGCAAATCCGCTGCATTTAGCTCCACCACTTCATGACCACCCTCGTATCTTGTACCTTCTATGGTGGTGGTTGTGGTTGCGGAACTTGTTGTTGCATTTGTAGTCACTCCAAAAGTTATATCTTCTATTAGACTATTATTGCTATTGTTGTTATAAGTTGTATCATCATGTAATGACCAATTGTATAAGCTATTTCCCTCTAAAATGGGAAATTCTTGATCATTTCTTTTATCAACTACTTCAACACTATAATGGTTTAGTCCATTATTCTCATGAGTTGCTTGTGTCGTCGACTTAAAGGCCATTTGTTCGCAGCTTAGCATCATAACTGAGGCAGTTTGGACAATCTCTTGGACCAAATTCGCCATGCTCGAAAAGGCCATCGATGATGTCAACTCATCCACCATAGGTTGAGCAAGATAACTATTATTATTGTTCATTTCTTGTGTAACAAAGATGTTAAGAAATGACTCAACTTGGCTAATCTTCTCCTTTAATATCAATAAGCTTAAATTAAGAGACCTCATTGATTGTGCTTCTAATAACCCACCATTGAAGCTAGCATCAAAACAAGGGAACACCTCTTGAATCATCTCTAGAAAACAAGGTCACTTGATCGAAATATTGAATCTTATAACTATATAGAGTTTAATATCAATTTATGTGTGTATCTAACTATGCTTTAATTCATGCTAATTCTTCTAACAATTTGATTCTTGTTTTAAGGATTTTGTTTGATGAATTTGGAAAAGGACAATATGTTTATATTTTAGGGTTCTATATTAAAGAGGCTGTAAATATATGTAGTTGAGTTTATCCCTAAATATTACCTCCCTTGGGTGTCTAATGACTAATGGAATATTAGAGTAGTATACTATTAGTACGAGGGAATCCTTTGCAAGTTCACATTACTTTTTTGTTTTATTTTATTTTATTTATAATAAAAGAAACTTTTTGTTCATGGGGAAGTTCAATGTATATTTACTCATAGGGGACTAATAAATTATAGAGACGGTCTCCTGTCTAATCGTTTGAAAGATTAATGAGAGTTGTCAGCTTAAATTTTTTTTTAAATTTTCAACCTTTAATGTTAAGAGAATAACTTATATGTGAATCCCATATTAAAGAATGAGAGAGAATTAAGCTTTAGAGAGGTACTTCTCATATTACCAATTGATTTTATGAAGGAACAACGCTAGATTTGTGTGTGGTCATTATTTTCTTATAAACCTACAACTAGGCCTAATGAGTAAGGGCTTGTTTCCGATCCTATCCAAGTTGTTGAAATTGCAGAGTATAGATGGGCTCACATGTGAGGAAGGGTGTTAAGAGAAGAAACCTACATGTGAATCCCAAATTGAAGAAGAGAATGACTAATATATAAGATTATAGGGTTGCTTCTCATATTACCAATTGGTAATTATAGTCTTGCTAAGCTTGTATGTGGTCATTCTCTCTTCCAACGTTGATCGTATAACTTTTTATGCAAGAAACAACTTTGTGAAGTAAAAGTTTAAATCTTTTTGCATGTTATAAGTTTGTTTAGACGAAGTAAGATGTCCATGTATTAACCCCATGAAAACAATAGATAATTAGTGTTAATTATAAGTATTATTTCATCTCTTTAATAAATGTGGTTCTCACTATCTATTCCTATATTTGTCTCTTTCCAAAACTTTATAATTATTTTTTATTTGGCATTGATACTTTGATAGGCTGTTAATCGTCATCTCTCACGTATCATCAATTTAGTGGATGTATTTTGTATAAGAAACATGACTAGCTATTATTACTTTAAAATTAGTAAGAATTATACGATGAAGAAGAATAAAAAGTACGTGATTTAATTTTTTACAGTTGTTTTTTTAAAGGTGGGTAAGTGGGGTTACATGACTTACATATAACATGTACTTTTATGAATTAAAAAAAAAAAACATGTACTTTATGGAATACTTTGGTGCAAGAAGTAGCATGATCCATGCATGCAATTGCTATAGATGGATCAACAAAGTGACAAACCAAAGAAGTTAGTGGATAAAATAATTAAAGTAGTTCTTCTTTTTTTTTTATATGCTCCTTTTTACTAAGTATATTTTATTGCATAAACTTAATTAATCACAAAATAAACAATACTTAAGCATGCTTGATGTTTGTAATTGATAAAATCAAGCATTTTAAACATCTAATTTTTTGATGGATTAATTTAAGTAATGCTTTGTAATTGGACTTTTGCTCACACTATCATGGAGGTTGAATATTATAATGTTATTCTATATTAAGTTGTGGGGGATATCAAGTTAATATTTGTTAGAAACATTGTGTTTACATGGTGGCAGTTTTGTAATTTTTGTTGTAGTGTAAGGGTAATATTTTTAGGGATATATAACAAGTATTTGAAACTTGTAGAATAAAAAGACGAAAATACCTCCAATATTTTTTTATTTATGTTTCCAACAAATATTAACCAACAATTCTCCATAAGTTGTGGCCACAACAAATGACATTGTGATATTGAGGTGACACGCGATATTGCATTTGGAGTAAGTGGATATAGATTGAAAATTTGTAAGTTTGACCCAACATTTTTGAGTCGTACAGTTGAAATCTAATGATGAAATAATAATAAATTCTGTTCCAACTCTCTTTACTATGACTTGTGTGCAAATGGATATGGACATGTATGGAAAATGAACAATTTTGTAAAGAAATTAAGAGCGTGAGACCTAATTGACTAGTCATTATAGTAAGTTAGCTAGGAAGTAGGAACCCTATTTTTTCCCCTATGTATGCCTTTTGCCAAAAAGTTTAATATGTTAAAAACAAGATGTCTATAATTAATTTAAATGTTATTAGAAAACGGAGTGTAATTGTGTTTAATAAATGCTTAACAATTAATGACAATGAGAAAAAAAAAAATTGAAGAAAATAAACAACGAAAGACAGAGATTTAAGTGATTCGGTCATATTAGACCTATATCTATCATATCCACAAGTTAATGGATCGGAGAAAGGAACAAGAGAATATACAAGGTAAATGCTCCATCTTGACCCAAAATAAGCAATGCTTGAGAAAAAGATAGAGCATGCACCTTAAACAATATTCCATAAGCCTTAGCTACTAAATAACTTCAGGCAATCAACAAACAAACATATTTCATAACTTGTGAACCAATGCAGCCTAAACAAAAAATTTGTACACGTAACAATCACACAAACGACTTAAATTGAGAGTATAATGACACGACGTATGCCAAGCATGCTTATCAAAATTGAACAAACTCTCTTCAAACACTTCATCTAAAAAACAAACCAAAAAAAATGTAACCAATTCTAGAAAATAAAATTTACATCAATATTTTCTGAATTGCAATTGTACTTAATAAATCATAAAATTACTTAATTGAGATAATAAATATAATAGAATAAAAATTATCTACTACATTACCAATATTGATAGCTACTTTATGACAAACGAAAAATCAAAGCAATTCAATAATATCACACATTCCTCATGAAAATCAACACGGTTTTTCATATCACTAGCGATCTCAAGACGACACTTATCATGAAAAGATCGTAGAAACTACCACTCTCCAAATTAAAGCTTGTAATTTTTAAGTGCAGTATCAAGATCGACATTGGAAATATTTGCGGATTTGTCCTTATTGGACTTGTTCTCATTCATCTTCTTCGATTTCCAACAATATGCTTTGATATGACCTTTAGCATGACAATAATTATACACTTTTCATTTACCAAAGCAATGTATTAGTTTGAGAAGGATCGGATTATTAAAAATAATAACCAATTTATTGTTAGTTAAGTCTATGTGCGTTAAGACATCCTTAACATCATTCAAACTCAAACCATCTCTATCGACTATCGTACAACAAAGTATCTCAAAAGTGTTTATATATATATGAAGGCCATAAGGAACATAACAACTTAATAGTCATATCCTTATCATCAATCTCAAGTCTGATGTTTTGAAAATCTATAACAATAGAGAAGAATTTATCCAAATATATGACTCAAATGATTTACTTTCTTCTAGACGAAGAACATGGAATCTAGACTTGGGTAATGAACGGTTGGTCACACTTTCTGTATTATAAGGTGACTTCAACTTCAATCACTATCTCTTAGCAGTTGTCTCCTTGACAGCCTCTCTCAAAACTTCATTAGAGAGACATAATTATTGAATTGCCAAAAGAGTGTTTGATGTCATGCCTAAAAACTTTTTTAATACAACTTAAAGAGCCTTATGAAAACCACATGGAATCAAGATGACTTTCATATTCAATTTCCATGTACCAAAATTCAATTGCCTAGCTATCAAATTTCATTTACATAATTGGATCAAATTTGTGTACAACCATCTGAGTTATGAACCTTAAGTTCTTAAAAAATTTGGCTATGATACAAATTCATTAGGAACCAGTATACAATTGTGTTTGATTAATTAATCCGTATTTGATTAAAAACAAAAAAAGAAAGCTAGTAATGGACGACTAATGGCTATTTCAATCGCTAACAACTATTCTTATTGCTACAACTACTTTTGTCAAACATTGCCTAATACATTGTTTGGATACAAGGAAATGGAGAGAAAAGAAGGGAAGGGAAAGAAAAGGGAACAAGCCCCCTTGTTTGGATAGTTAATTAGGGGAAGGAGGGGGAGGGAGAGATCCATTTTCCCTCTTCCTTTAATAAGCACTATCCCTCCAACATTGGACGGATTTGGGAGGAAAATGGAACTTCCTTCAATTCCTCCCTCCCTTTCTTTCCCCTCCCTTTCTTTCCCCTCCTATTTCTCTCCCCTCCCTTTCCCTTCAAACTTGTTATCCAAATGATGCGTAAGTGATTTATCTGGCTCATGTATATATATTCCATATCCTAACAGGATTAGTGGAGCTTTAATTTGCTTCCAAATCTCTCCAATTTAGAAGGGATCAAGGTTATTAAATGGAGAAGGAACATGGATCCTTCCCTCTCTCTATCTCCCTTTTCTTCCTCCAACAATTTATACGGACAAGGAAATTATCCTACTCCTTTTCCCCCCTTCCTTTTCTTCCATATCCTTTATCCAAACAAACGGTTAATGTTATTATTTCACTCTCTTTAATTTGTTCGTGGTTGTCATTTTCCTCCCTCATTTGTCTCTTCTAAAACCTTTAATTTGTGCTAATAGTTCATATTTGAATTTGCATAGATAGTACATTTAATCGTCATGTCACACGTATCAATTTTGAACGTTTCGATCGAGTTCAACGTAGTGGAGATAGTAGAATAATATTACAATACAAGAGATGACAAAGCTCATAGTCATTTTTACCGAAAAAGTAATCGTAGCTACATATTAGTTAATAATAATCAATTAATCATCTTGCATGCATGGAACACACGCCTATTCTTTTTAATATTTTGGGGTGATTTGGTAATGATTGACATGGGTTTGGTCGAGGTCCCTATTATCATAGTAATCCCAACATATTAACTGCCTAAACACTTGAGAGATGGGGTTGAAAGTAAGGGATCCATACCCTCGATGCTTGAAGTTGGTAGGAATCGATTACGTGACCTTCCAATTATAAGTTAAACTCTATAAATATATTACGTATTTTTAGTACGTTGCGTACATTCATATGCGTCGAGTAATAACGTTCCTTTTTTCTTATTTTTCTATATTTTTCCCCTAGAACAGGAAGAGCTCGTTATAAAATCTTTGCTACTTAACAAAAGTAAATAGAAATTACAAAACTTGTGATTCTGAAACTGTAGACTATAGTCAAGCATAGATGAATGATCAGACAAGCGCAATCTAAATTAGAATAATGAATTTTGAGACTGTAAAGAATAGATTCCGAATTAGAATAAGTTTTGAGTTGATGAATTCAAAACTAAAGATAATAGAGATACTGAATTTCGTGTGAATCAAAATTAGAATGGGAGTTAAATTCTAAACTAAACATTATAAATTTCAAATGAGAGTTCATGATTTCTAAAGTAGTTAAGTAGAGATAATGACAATTGTGTGATCAAACTCAAACTAGAGGCATTAGATACTTGTTAATTGTTTATGCCAAAAATCGCTTAGAACGATCTTAGGTTGGGACTACGACGGCTAGATGGATTGTGCAATTCGTTGAATAAAGAATAATAATGCAAAGTATAAAAACGAAAGAAATTAAAGTAGACAAGACACAATATCTTGATGACGCAGAAAACCCAAAGGGGGAAAAACTGCGGGTGGGAGTAATTCCACCGTTTCACTATGATGAACGTAAGATAAACTTTGCTTAGAGTACAATGCGAGTGATTTGACTTAGGAGTATTTTTCAGTGAGCTGCCCTTGTCCTTGGACTGATTAGTGAGCTGAATTTATAGCATTGAGACCTAGGAAGCATTCCCAACGGTCTTCTTAGGTTAGTAACCGTCTTCCCTAAAAAATAGGAAAGCAGTTTCCTTCTTTTTCTCCACGAAGTCTTATCTTTGTCCAGGTTCAATGTACCTTCCCAGTAGACTTGTTCAGCCCTTTGAAACTGCTGAAGAATTGATTTGAACTATTCAACGGTCTCCATGAATCTCGGACTAACGGTTACTGACTCGTCTGGGGTCGAGTCTAGTCAGGGAAAATCGACCATAACATTAATGATAATGAATTTTGTAACTAGGGATATTCGATTCCAATATATTGATAAATTTTAAGCCTATTTACACGTATTGCATCAAACTACCAATGCTCTACAACAATAACGACAAAGCCTTATTCCCAAATTAATATAATTACTTGGCTAATAGCTTAATGTATTAATATAATAAACAAATAAATCAAAGCTTGTGTCTTCCACACGTCAAAGCACTACCCCTAGTAAACTATAAATTGACACATAAATAATCACTTGCTAGTGTATTTTTATTTAATTAGTTGCTAAGTACCTAATTAAGTTAGACAAACAAATGGTATTAAAAGTTGAGAGACTAAAAAAGGGCATTTTTAAGAAGAAAAAGAATATTTCAAGCATATGTCTGGCATAAGTCTACAGTTACAACTACAACTTTTGGAAATTATTAGTCGAAGTTGAAAGTTTGAAATACACATCAAAAGGACATAGTATTCTTCTTGTTGGAATTGTTTTAAGCTCTAAAATTTTTAACTTCTCCCCCACTTGTGTTCGTTGCTTACATGATTTGGAATCCCATTTACATCTTTTCCTTGATTGCACTAGTACTCGCTCCTTATGGATCAATATCTTTAATAAGCTTAATATTACTTTCACAAATCACCATTTTTTTTACTACAACTTGGAATTCATGGATAGATCTTAATATACAGCAAAATAACCATTGGAAGATGATTTTCACTATTGCTATTTGGCATATTTGGAAAATGCGCAACATGATTGTTTTTGGTTGCAAGATGCTCCATTTTGCTTCTGTTTTCAATCGTTTCTTTTGTGATTATTATGCTACTAACCGTGTTTTTCAGACTAATATTGTGAAGCCAATGATAGAAGATCATCTACGTCGTTGGAAACCTCCCCAACAGGGATTTTTCAAGCTAAATGTTGATGGAACTTGGAAGGGCCATTCCTCTGCTGGAGGGGGTGGTGTTATTAGAAGAGATGATGGGAGTTGGTTTATTGGGTTTTCTGCTTCTTTTAAAGCTTCTAAACCTCTCTCTGCTGAGCTCCAGGCTCTCATTCATGGGTTAAAGGTTGCTTGGTCCTACAATCTGAAAAATTTGGAGGTCGAGACGGATGTAAAAGCTATTGTAATCATGCTTGATGCTGCTTCTGATCGTTTAGGGCATGAATTGCTCCATCTGTTTGATGAGGCTGCTTCATACATTAAGAAACCTTGGAATATAACTTTTAATCATGTGAGACGTGAGGCTAATGAAGTTGCTCATATTCTTGCTCAGCTGGTTTATTCTATGGAGGGTAGTTACAAGGAATACAGGGTTTTTCCTCTTGCAGTACAACAGGCTTTCAACCTGGACCTGCACAATGTGGGTGGCTCTTCTAGAACTAACAATAATCACTGATTTTTTCTCTTGTTATCTTGGGTACTGTTTCTCCTGGTGTATATGCCTCTACTACTATGTTATGCACTTCCTTATGTTCTGTGCTATGTCTTAGCTTATCTCTTATGTCTAATATTTCAGCAACTTTAGTTATCAATTATGCTAGTTTTGCATTGGTTTTATTAATAGGTATCCTAATCCTAGGTACCTCGGTTGTATTAATAAAAGGAATTACAAAGGTAACACTTTGTATTCCTCTAATGTCCACAATTTTGTTGTAATTATTGGACTAGGTTGTTCGCGGTTTCATCATCCATCTACACAACTTTTTGGATGGATGATCTTGATTCCGATTATATAAATAAATAATCTCTTCCTTTTGTGTTAAAAAAAAATGGTAAAGTGTTAGTTGAACTTTGATATACTTTTCCATCACTTTAGTGATAATTAGAACCACTTATACTGAGTATATTCTTTATAAGCAGGAGATTTTTGCTTCTCACCTTCTATGATGAGGCGTGATATACCAATACTTTAGTTGATCTAGAGAAGATTTGATTTTTTTCCTTATTTTAAATATACGTGTAGTAATTTTGTTTTGAAAACATTTAACTTGAATAGTTACTGTGACTTGATAACATCCATGTCTGCCTTGAAAAAAAAAAGCTTATAAATTAAAAACAAAATGTCATCCTTTGGACCAGAGTAGCTCTAAATCTATATTTTCTCTTCTATGGTTCATCATTGTATATAGAAGAAATGGAATAGTTAATGTCGTGATACACAATTTCCAATAGCAATTTGTTGGTTAAGTATTTTCTTATACACTCTCTGCCTTTCTTTACTTGCTACATTCACTTTTTCACATCTCCCAAGGCACAACTTATAGAATTAATATCTCAATTTTGATATATTAAGTAATTATAAAAATTAGATATTGGAAATTATACTCCCTCCGAATTTTTTCACTTGCTACATTTACCCGAAATGGCAATCCCACATTACTTGCTACATTTCTATTTACGGAAGTGGGTCCCATTACAAAATTACAAAAATGCCATCGCTTTAGTTGTCTTAAGGATTATAATTAGGGTTTAATACAATAAAACCCTCATTTAACCACTCCCTCCCTTTTTTAATCAGTATTCTCTCTCTCTTCTTATTTTCTTTGTCTTTTGGCCTTCTCTCTTCTGGATTCTTCTATTCTCTCTCTCTCTCTCACCAAACGCCATTTTTGTTTCTTAGATCTCCTTTCACTGCTTCATCTTTGTCTTCAAAAATTCGATTTTAATAATCTACTCTATTTTGTGAGTTTTATGATACCAATTTTCCTCATTTTCGTTGTTTCCTAAAAAAAACCCAAATTGATTTGTGTTTTGTAATCCTCTGTTGCGTTCTGTTTTATGTTGTTGTGGTTCGTTCTTTAGGTGTAATGGATCCTAATAACCCACCACCTGAGGAATCATTTAGTCATTGGCCCATTTATTCTGAATATGTGAAGACACCGGTGCCGAAGAGTGAGTTACAAGATTTATGGGAGAGGTTGAGAAAGTATCATGAAGGTTCACAATCATCTTCACATCAAAGTGAGGAAGAAAATAAACCTGAAACACGTCTACACACACAGCCTCAACCACAACCTACACCAGCAAAATCACAAACCCCTCAAACACCCTTAATGGGTGGTTCTGATCTCGTAGTGGAGGACACCCCTGATCGTCCTGGCTATGTCGAACCAGATTTAACACGATTTTCATTGGAGGGGCGACCAATCACAAGGAAGAGCCTCAATAGACAGCTACTTGAAGCTCCGCCATCAATCCCTCCTGATTATGACTCAGATGAAACCCAAGAGCCTGAAAATTGGGCTGAATTTAAACTGAATAACCCTCAATTCTTCCATAACAGAGCTGATCCAAAACCTCCTTTTTATGTTCCTTGATAATGAATTACTGTGATGTTGATCATTGTATTGGTGTTAAGTTTATGTTTGTGTTTGTTTATTTGCAGTGTTGCATGTTTTGATTTTTGATGTTGATGATATTTTGATGTTATTTGGATGAATATTCTGAGGTTGATGATATACATTGCCTGGATTTTGATGATATTTTGATGTTGATGATATTCTGATGATATTTTGATGAATATTGTGATGTTGATAATATATATTGCGTGATTTTGATGTTTGATTTTGATGTTGATGATATTATGATGTTGATGATATTCATGATATTTTGATGAATATTGTGATGTTGATGATATATGTTGCGTGATTTTGATGTTTGATTTTGATGTTGATGATATTCATGATATGTTGATGAATATTGTCATGTTCATGATATATATTGCCTGATTTTGATGTTTGATTCTGATGTTGATGATATTCATGTTCTTTTGATGAATATTGTGATGTTCATGATATAAATTGTCTGAATTTGATGTTTGATTCTGATGTTGATGATATTCTCATGTTGATGATATTGTGATGATATTTTGATGAATATTCTGATGTTGATGATACAAATTGGCTGATTTTGATGTTTGATTCTGATGTTGATGATATTTTGATTCATGAGGGGGTTTGGAATGGACGCTTTGCTTACCGAAAAACAAAAATACTGTAAAAAAAGACATGGAGGCTATTACCTCAATTTGAATGTGGCTTTGTCAGGCTACTTGTTTTTCTTATCGACAAACACCACTAAGTATTACATATTGTGATGAGGCGTTCAATAGACTTAGGTTCTTGCTATTGAACTGTCACCACTAAATTCTTGAATAAGTGATGAGGCGTTCAAGTACTTGAGCATAAACCCATTGAGCAGCCACCACAACATTGTAAAACTTTGTAATCTTTGTTGTTGGTTATTGTCTCCATTCAATATGAGCAAATAGCCTCCATTGAGGCGCCCACCTATGGTGTACATGCCATACCAACTAAATAAAGTTGTTTGTTGAGGTAGTCACAATAGGGTGGGACACCGGACTCAATGATGAAAGTTTCCTGAGAGTTCAATAATCCCCACAAAATATTCATTTCACAATTACAAATTAAATCCTTACAACTGTCTGATTGTTGGTACCATTTACAAAATGTGCTTCTTGTACCATATCGTTACCTTCTAACATTCTGAGTCTTTACATTTGTTTCTAAACCAAAAGAGCTTAGCCCTACTTTTCTAAACCAAAAGGGGGTCTAAGCTTCTTTACAAGACTAACCCATTCTACTATTGACTATTGCTAAAGTAGTTAGTTACTTACATATTCTAAGTCACCAATTTCTGCGTCTGAATCTGTTTCATCATCCTCATACTGTTGTTTGCAAAAGTTGTCAATGTTACCATGTTCTGACCACCAAAATGCATGATCAACCAACTCCTTGTCAGTTGTCATCTGAACTGGAAGTTTACCTTGTCTGTCCAGTCCAGCCTTGTTCATGTGAGGGAGCTTGTAGTTGTTATTTCCATTGCACCTCAAAATCTCGATCATGCAGCTCTGTAAGCTCAAAAAAATGTAGTTTAGCTTGATAGGGTCATAAGTGTTGGCCCGTAAGCTTCTTATACTGCCTCAATTAATTTTATCTTCATCTTTGTAAGTCATTTGTTCCTTGATTGCTTGAATGCTCTAAAAAACCCCAAGTCTAAGATGTCAAATCAGGGCTTTGTGCAGGCTGGTTTATTAAGTGAATATGGAACCCATCTTTGTTAGCCTCATTAATGAAGTCAACATCATCAGGTGAAAATGTGAAATGTGAGGTCTTGCGTTATCCTATTGAATCCAAATTGTTTTACTACCATAAGATGACCACTTTTCTCTGATTGTTGGTAGCAATTGCTCTAAAATTATTTTCTTAATCACCTCTTTTGTGATGCTTGTAGTGGCCTTTGTTTCTACTGTGCCCTTTTCTCTATTCTTTCTTGTCTTCTTTGTTGCAACTTGGTCAACAAAGGCTAAATACCTATTTTCCCATCCCAAATTACTTCCTGTGTTCCGGGAATAATATGGGGTCTTGCTACTGCTCCGTAAAACATGATTTTTTTTAATAAATCTCTTGCTCTTACACTTCCTATGTGGTCCTATCTCTTGTGGTGCTAAGTAATATCTTTGACTGATTTTAGAGAAACAAAACCACTTTTCATCTGTATGAAGAATGTTGTGCATTCTGCTGAACTTGGGTATTGTTTTGATTGTGTGTGGAATGAATGCCTTGATAACCCATTGTACCCTTGCTATAAGATGCTTTTCAGCTAAGTAAGGCTTCACAGTGTTGGTGTGTTTCTTAATTGTACCCCTTTTGACCATCCTATGCAATGTTGACTTGTGAATTCCTAATGCCTTTGCTGCTGATCTTATTGTTGTACGCATACATAGTGGGGTGCTCATGAGTTTTTCAATGTCAAGTACAAACAGGTAAACACTAATTACTTAATGATGAAGTTAGCTGAGAGTAATTCTACCCCCCCCCCCCAAACAATCTTCTTTTTCCTACTGTTTTGAAATGGTGGATTTTAAATCTAAAGCTCTTGAATTTAATGTTTTTTCATGGACTTGGGAATTTTGTTTTTTGGTCAATAAATGAGCATTTAAAGCTCAAAAACTGCTTATATATGGAGCAGTAGCATAGGCTATTTTAAATTTTGAGGTTTTTTCAATTTGGCTCCTGATTTTTTATACCCACCAAATTTTTGGTGGGACTTTAAATTTTCATAACTATTTCTCCTTTTTCCCTTCACTTTTGGCGCCCAAAAAGGGTGGATTACTTTGCTTAATTATTTCTCTTTCTTCTTATTACAAACCAAAAAGGATGTGGTCCCTAGTTGATTGTGTCTTGCCTCAATTCTTGTTCCAAGTTGCTATGTAGCAACTAATAATCTACAGAGGGAGTACATTGAGACGAATCAAACAAGATCCCATGTGACTATATTTTTCATTACGCATTAAACACAAAAGTGAGTCAAAGTTACAACGTGAATAGCGCTAAAAACACTAATGTAGCAACTAAAAAAAGACCGAGGGAGTACCTACTATAAAGTGCTTTAATTGGTCCTTGTTTTAAATCCTTGAACATTATTGAAACATAAAAAAAGTCAACATTATATCAATATATAGCTAGTGTTCTCGATACAGGTGTGCAAAACTGGATATCAGAATTTTTCCAATCCGAAAATTCGGATATCTGGATTTTCGGAACCTAAAAAATTGGTTTCGATTCCGTTCTGGAAAATTAAAAATTTTGAAAATCTGGAAAATTCGGATTAGAAATCCAGATATCCTGTTCCGGAGTATGCACTAAAATTTCTTCAAAACTTACATTTATGCCCTTAAAAATCCAGATCAAAAATCCAGAAATTCGGAAAAATTAGAAAAATCGGAATTCCGGATTTTACTTTCCTTCGGATTTTGAAATCGGAAACCAGGGCGAATGAGTGGATTTTTAAAAATCGGGGAGCTGAATTTTTAAAAATCCACTCATTCGGCCTGGTTTCCGATTTAAAAATCCGGATATTCGGTCCATTTTTCTCGGTCAAAAAATCAGATCGGGTATCCAGATTTTCAGAACGAAAATTCAAAAAACCAGACCGAAAATTCGAAAACAAAATTTTATGCATAGCCCTGGTTCTCAAGTATAATTGAGTAAAGTACATAAAAGGAGAGTCCGGAATATTCCAAAGTTAAATCTGATTAACAAGAAAATGATTATGGGCATGTTCGGCAAAACTAGTTATTGTTGTGGGCTGTTAACTTTTGGGTAGCTATTAGCGTTTAGGTAGCTATGTTGGCTATCAACTATCAAATTAAAGTTGTTTATAATATGAGTGTTCGGCAAAACCAATTATTAGAAATACATAAGTAATGAATACCATTTTTTATATATTATAATACAGAGTAATAATAATATCAAGCTATATATATGTAAGATTGGTATTTTTGGAGAGTTTTTAAGGCGTCACATACGTAGTTTGTAAGAAAATATATAATTATCAACTTTTGACTCAAACTTTGATTTTAATTTATTTGAGAATATTGTGCTTTGATTAATTGTCAAATATTTTATTCTAATGTCAAATATTCTAATAGTATGATATTTATGATTCTAATTGTGATCATTTGACATAATTATTTTTTAATTGAATCAATTAATATTATAATTTGAGGATACTACTAATCAAAATTGAGTCAAATGTTAATTATTCGCGCCTCAGAGGTGTTGGATAAGCATGCTAAAAGTGAAAATAATAATTTTAACCAAATATTAATTACATCATGAACATGCATGATTTTAACTTGAATTTCCAAATGAATTAGGAAATTATTTAATACTTATCACATGCCCCAAGGACGTTCATTAGCAAGATCGTTATTGTAATTATCATAATACTATTAATTATTAATATGACTGTTTACAATTTGAGCAAAATAAAATTCTCAAATACAATTATTACTACTCCCTATGTTCCTTATTTTTCTTTACATATGTTGTTTTGTGATGTTCTATATTTTTCTTTGCCAAACAACTTGATTAGTTGTTTTATCAAGATGGACCCCACACATCACCCACTTGATTAGTTGCAAGTTGTTTCTTTTTCATCAATTATTATCCCAGTTTGACTCCACTACTATTATTATATCATATACTACCTTCGTTTCCGATGTCTATTTTCTTCCGAATCCACGTAGACTTAGACGTCAGTTCAGATCGGCAAAGTAGGCATCAATGCCTCTGGCCTCGTAGAGACGCAGGATCGAATCTGACGACTCAAGCCCGATAGGGCGCTATTCTTTGTTTGTCTTGTGCCTGCGCTATCAAGTCACGTGCCAGGCCGTTAAGGACTTGGTTGCGCTCCTCCACCTCTTGGCAAAGTAGGCTGATGGGAGTTCGGTTCTGTCTCCCTCTCTTTCTTTCCTTTCCGCTCTGTGGCTTTCCTTCCGTTCCGCGAGAGTAGCAAATAGCTGCAACAATTGGGTATTATTTGTGAGATATAAAGTATTCAATTGTTGAAAACAATTGGAAACAGAGGTAGTATCATAATGACGAGGTGAATAGTGACAGACAAGGAAAATAGGGAACGGAGGGAGTAATACACTAAATTGATTATGTGCATTTTGTTTTTCTCTCATCCTTTCATGAGAGCATCTCAAATGGTTGACTATAAGGACTCGCTTGCAAAAGAAAAAAGCTTTTAAGCTACAAGCTCAACCATTATAGAGTAAAAGAGGTTGTAGCTGAAAAAAAACCTTGTAGCTTTGGGCTACAAAGTTTTGGGTCCCATATAATTTATTTTACCTTTTTTTCAAACTAAAGAGGTTGTAGCTGACCATTGTGGAAAGAATTGAGTAAAAAGAATCATATTAAAAAGTTAAAATAATACGTGGGGTCATTTTCAAGCTCCAAAGGTGATAGACTTGTAGCTCACCATTATAGAATGTTGTAGCTTGCAAACCAAATTATGCTAAGAACTAAATTTACATGCAAGTTTAAGGATCTTTTATCAAAGATCCATTCTCGAAACTAATATGCGTGATTTGTTAATCACACTTCTTTTAAATATTTAGCAAATGAAATTTGGTTGAATTCTATTATGACCTTGTGGAATATGAAGCCACTTGAGATGAACTTGGGCCAACTACATACTAATCTTAACCATTTTGGGCTTTAACCATTCTTAAGTTGGCGGCTTAGTTTAGTTAATTAATAAGATTTGAAACTCGTGGGATACACGGGTTAATAATGTTTTATTTTAAAAGATTAACTAAATTTATCTAATAAAAAATAGTTTTTTTTATATCTAATTAAGGGCTAATATTATTCTAATTGACTTTCTAATATTTTCAATGAATATAAAATTAATTATTTGATTCGAAATTATTTTTTATTCTATTGAAAAAGCAAATGAGCAATTATTATATTCTTAAAGAATTAATTTAATTGAACATGATTGATTTAAGGAAAAATAAAATCCAATGTCGCGCGCTTATTTAATTAAAAAGAAGAAAAAAAAAGTTTTGCTTTATGGGAAGTGATTAATTTATGAGATGAGGCATGAAAGTAGGAAGAAGGTTAATAATGTTTGTTGATAATTTAAGAAGATAGTTTTGGGGTGTTGTGTGTGTATGTGTTTGGAGATGGAACAAGAAAGAGTGGTAGCCGCTTTAGTCAATACTATAGATGTGTGATCACACCCAACACAGAGGCACACAGCTTATAATTGCTAGTCCAATTTAGTTAGATCAACCTCTATATATAGTCATTAATAATAAAGATTTTTTACATTTTTTGCAAAAACATTGAGTCATCATCTTTCTTGGAATTGAAAATGTAATTTTTCATGAAGTTGATCCTTATTATCACCAACATTATTATTATTATTATTATTATTATTATTATTATTATTATTATTATTATTATTATTATTATTATTATTATTATTATTATTATTATTATTATTATTATTGATAGGGTGATGACCAACAAACAAGGTAACATGACCCATAAGCTTATCCTTCCTAGAGAAAGTAGTCCCACATGAGCACAACCATTTCCGATCACCACAATGCTTCTCATGAGTCCTCAAATCCGACAACACCGAAAATCGCTTCCGATTACACCTCTTACACACGTACATCTTAGGGCAATGACTTCTCTTATAATGGTTTTTCACACAAATAATTGATTTCAACGGTTGAAACTTAACATGGTTCTTGTTCCACTTACACCCTTGTTGTGGGCATGAGTACTTCATAGGTGCTTTTTTCGTGTTTTCGTCGTCTTCAGCCTCTTTCTTAAGAGGGTTGCTTAGGGCTGCACTTGACTTGTACTCGTCGCCATGTGCACGCATGTGCATCCTTAGGTTGGCATCTCGCTTGAACCCTTTGCCGCATATTTGGCAATAGTGTGTGTACTTTGCTAGTAAATCTTCTGCTTCCGGCTCAACAAGGTCGTATGCCTCGGCTATTGTTGACCTCTTGTTGTTGCTGGTGCCATGCGATTTCTCCCATCTTTCCGTGGTGGCTATGGTTGTCGTGGTCGTGGTTGTGGTTGAAATGCGAGGTCTAGTACTAGGACTGATGTAACTGCTGTTACACATTACACTTGCACCGTTATCATTGTACCAATTGTAGTCGTAGCTCTCACCTGTATTGCATGAAAACATGCATAGTTATAAAACAAATTAAGTAGACTATATGTGTACAAACTATGTAATAGTCTAAATATACTTATAGTTGATAGGTTCTTAATAATTTTGTTACTTCGTATAAATATAGTTATAATTTTTGGTGTACGTAAGTATTACCTGTTTGAGGTGAGCCAAGGGTCATTTGTTGGCAATTGAACATCATTGAAGACGCGGTCACAACAAGTTCTTGGACCAACGTGCCAACGTTAGCAAAGGGCACTTGAGCCGTGTGATGAGGGCTTTGTTGAGTTAATATCATGCTTACCAATGACTCAATCTCCTCAATCTTCTGCTTTACAATTGAAAGACTACAAAGAAGAGATCTCAATTGATGAGGTTCCGAACTTGTTGCAGTTACACCACCACCGATGAAACTAGCCTCCAATACATCATGATACAATTGACCACCCTCGGCCTCACCAACCAAGGTGGTCGGAAAACAAGGTATTGCCTCATGAATCATTTCAAAAAAACAGTAACAAATACAACCCTAAGGGTTATATACTTGTTTATAGAACAACAATAATCTAACAACTAGTTGTTTGATTGCTCCTTTTTTGTATGTGATATGCATATACTAGACCTATAAAATTGGCTAGATGATCTTTCTTAATTAGATCCTTAAGAAAGTTGGCTGTTTCATGCGTTTGAAAGTTTGATGTTTAGTTTGTATAGACCGTTGTGAATAGAACCTAAGAGTAAGTATATATACATTATATAGAGTGTGGTCAATTATTGTATATAAGTCAACTAATCAACTATATTAGTATATTAGTACTACATAATAGAATCAGTTAAGTACATCCCTAAATGCTACCTCCCTCAGTTAATAACATGTTTTAGTAAAATGATCACATTATGACATAGGATTTAAGTTTGTTTAAGATTTTCACTAATACATGTTAATTTATTTTATAACTGGGCGGCTTTATTAATACGAGTACTTGTTAGTTGTTACATGAAATGGCTATTTTGGGGGAATCAGCTTTGTTTTGTTACTGTTGTAATTATACCTAAGCCCTAAAATATGATACATTATTGCATTAGTTTAATAAAGTTCATGTCTATTGTTAGTTTTGACAAACAATAATAATTAAATTAGAGATAAGTAAAGTAGAAACAAGTATAGAGAGAGTGAGAGACAAGTAGAGAACACGCGATTTTAGCGAGGAAACCTTTCCTAGGCCCAATAGGAAGGAAAAAACCTCGACCACTAGGGATTTTGACTCAATTCTCTTTTTACTAACTAGGGCCAACAACTCTGTTACAATCCTAGTTAGTACGGACTTCTCTAAGTACCACTCAGTACTTGTTCTCCCTGAACTAGTTCCCCCTGAACAAGTTCTTCTCTTTCTCTTTCTCTTTCTCTCTTGGTGGCTTGGCCAACCTTCTCTATTCTCTAAGTACAACTCAGTACTTCTCTATTCTCTAAGTACAACTCAGTACTTATTCCCTTGAACTTGTTCCCCTGAACGAGTTCTTCTCTTTCTCTTTCTCTTTCTCTTTACAAGTGATTCACTCAAATCACTCTCCCTTCCCTGAACTCAAGATTACAGACTCATAAAGTTGAACACAATCCTAGTACAACTGACTCTTGTACCTAGTCTTGTATGCTTCCAATGAAGTGCGTAAGTCTTGGTTAAATTTCTTCTTTTCTGATCTTCAGTTTTTATAGTGAAGTTACAAGTAGGGTTTCTCTGATTTCCTTCCTTGTTTTCACGCTTCATATCTTCACCTATTTCTTGGTGAATATTCTTCATAAAGTGAATTTAGATTAATTCTCCATCTAAATTCACATAGATTTGTTACCATAATCTTGTGTATATCTTTTCCAAATATATTCAAAGATCTTTTATGGTATCTTCTTAGAATATATCTTCCATATCTTCTCAGAATATACTTTGAAGTCTTGTTGTCATATATTCTCTGAATATTCTCAAGTGTATAATATAAATCTTCTGAATTACTTATTAATTATTTCGATACGTACTTGAGACATCTGAACTTGAGACAAGTTCTTCTGTTGGTACAACGGCTACTAATATATGTTTATCTTGACATCAAACAAGTAACCCATTAGTAGTATGTGTTTGTCACCATCAAAACCCCTAGNCACTATCAAAACCCCTAGGGTCAACATCTATCTTCATGCATTGTCACCATAACACATACATGGAGACTATCATGGACCAGCATTGACATATTAATTTACAACGTATGTTCAGATTGGATGAGCCTTTGATAATATCAAGGTACATTGTTTCTTTGGACCGGCCTTTATTAGGTTTAGATCTATCAAAACTAGGTCATATTAGGGCGATGATGACCAATGAGTCTTTATGTTTCGATTTGTCTTAGAATCGGATATATGAGATTAATTTTAGGTTAAATAGTTTGGATTACCAAGGTTGATCAAATAAATATTGATTTTAGGTCAAATCTTTGTATTGTGTTGCTTCTACTCACATCTTAAAAAAAAAAAACAAAAAAAAAAAACTCTTTTCCTCACATTCCCCATTGTTTTGTAGAATACTCTCCATAGTTTAATTTTCTCACACGTTTCCAACCCCAAGTATAATTTGCCATCGGGTTGTGCGCGTCCGTTTATGTCAATTCATTTATATAAACATTTCAAAGTACATAATTCAAAGAGGACCCATAAAATAAACTTGTGTCGTGAAAACCCTTTTATATACATGTGTTAAAATCCTTATCCTAGGCCTTGATCTCATTGTTCTATATTTTTTTTTCAGTAAAAATAAATTTAATAAATTTAATTAAGCCCAGTTAAGCAAAAATCAGTTTCAATCCTTAATAGCTTGTTAATGATTTTAATAAAAATAAGTTCATATCAGAAAAATAGGTTTCAATCAGCAAAAATAAGTTAAGAAGGACAGACTCTAGCCTCCTAATTTGATGCCTTATCATCATGTTGTGTCAGTTTTTATCAAATCTACCCATATGTGACAAAGACGAAACCAAAATAAATAAATAAATCTAAAATTTAGAGATGAAATGCTAAATTGGTCAGTACATAAATTTTAATAATCCCTTTCCATTGCAGTCTCTAGTCTTCTATTGTCTCTTTCAATATTTTTATAGTGATGCATTAATCTAAAATAGAAGGATGATAAGCGTCATTACTCACGTATTAAAATTAAAACTTTCAACTTGGACGTCATCGATCAAAGAGAAGACAAAGTTATTTGTTATATAAACTAATGGAATTATTTGAATAGAAGAAGCATGCACTCATGCTAATTTGTGATTGTTTGGTTGCACCCTCACACTATCTTTGATGGAGACCAAGACTGCTGAGCACTTTTTTCAGCTTGGATCACACATTATTGATTTAGTTTATATGCAACGTGTTAGGGAGATTTCATACACACTAGACCAATCATAAACCAAATCCATAGGGTGAAATTGAGGCCTAACATTAAGTTTCAAATGAGAGATTCCCTGTTAATAATTGTGAGTAATCACATAGTTCTTTCATACTTCCCCAACTCTATATTGATTGCAACGCTTTGACCAAAATTGGTTCAGATAGAGCTTTTTGTTAAAGCATTGCAATTAATATGGAGTTGAGGAAACTATACTGACGGATTCACATCATATCACGATAGAATCTCATGCATAACAATGCAAATCCACTTCTGTTAATTGTTATCATTAATTTGTAAGATGATATAATTCCATTGCAATATGATATATGTAGTAATTCCGTCGGACTGTTAAAAAATTAATCTATAAAAAAAAAATTTAATATCCATAAAAAACGTTTAAAACTCATCGCAACTTTCCAGGGGCATATAATTCCGTCGTAAAATTGGGCATTTCCTACAAATTTTAGTGTCTGTTGCAAAAATCCCATCGCAAATTAGCCTTTTTCTTGTAGTGAAAAGTGCCTTTGCATCTCTTATTCGATTATCCCGTAAATTTTGATTGGTTTCACTGGTGCCTCTTAGGTTCTCCGGACCTTTGCTTAACTATAAAATCCACATTTCTTGGGAATTGAACGTAGTCTTCATCTTCATACTCTAGCTAGTTTTGCTCACATCTTGGGAATTATGTCTTATGGTCAAAAATTCGACTAACTGTTATACCATGTTAATTTACTATCATATGAATCGAAGACATGATGAGAATATTTGTATCATTTAGGGATGGAAATCATTTGAGCTTGGGTCATGTAGAGCATCACACCCATCCGTCACCCGAATGCATCCATTCATCACTCGTGGGTGAAACGGACAAATTGAACAATATAATAAACAAGTGTTAAAATATATAAATTATAAACAAATACTCCCTCCATTCTTTTTTAGTTGCAACATTTCACTTTTCACACTTGCCGAGACACATTTTTAACAATTTATAACTCTAATTATATATTTGTATAAATTATAAAAAATATATATATTAATAAAGTGAACATCAACACGAATTAAACGAGTTCCATATTGACTATATTCCTCTTTATACATTGATCATAAAATTAAATCAAAGCTTAAGAAAAGAATAGTGCACATTTCAAAATGTTGCAACTAAAAAAAACGGAGGTAGTATATAATTTCATTACAAATAAGATGATAAATTCTTTAATAAAACCTTATTATAAATTAAAAAACAAAATTATTATATAATTATGTATTAAACGGATGATGGATGAAAAGACTTCACCCGCACCCATTTCAATCATCGCTCACATTTCATCCATTTAATGCGAATTTTAAATTCGTTTCATAAAGCGGGTCGTCAGGTCATCAGTTAGAATGTCCATCCTAACCTATGATGGACTACCTTATCAATCAAATCTTTATTAATATCTCTTATAATTTTTTGCTAATTTATTAATTAAAGATATTTAACATATAAATTGCACATTGGTAAACATAAAAAGTTAAATAAAATTCAAGAAACGGTTTGATTAAAATTTATACGAGTCAGAGTATAAATTACTTGTATGGTTACAATTAAAATTTAATAGTTATAAAGTAACAAGCAAGTAAGAAAAAATGAATAATACAGCTAATTAGTGAAATAATTACAAAAGAAACTTTGGAGAGGTAATTGATTACAATTTATTTTTATAAAATACAAATTGTTGTGATGAAGACGTTTTGAAACACTAAACCAAATAACCACCATGTAGTATAGGGCAAGGGATATCCAACAACAGTAAACTATTGTTGTGATCTAACTAAGGCAATTTATCTTGATTAAGGGTATTTTTAGGGTTTTTGAGAAAATTTTAGTTAAATAAACTAAAACTATAAACTACAACTATCATCAAACAAAATATTAAAAGACGTTGCTATCAATGAAACTATGTCATATGACGCTCTCCATTGAACGTGACACATGTCACTCTTTACAAGAGTCTCATGTACAAGATTATCAGCACAAATAAAAATACAAACTATGTGTAGCTACTAAGCCTACTAGGTATCGAACATATGGCATTTGAAACGAAATGTGAAAGTTTAATCAACACTCCATATTAAATCTGATGTTAAATGCATAAAAAAACTATGACACTATTATTTTTATCCCAAGTCCTATATACTCTATAGTTGTTTTGCCTTTTAAATTAACAACTTGTCACATTACAAGTTCCAACCCTTGCAATCTAGTTTCGCAATAAACAAGAAACATTATGAAAAACAAACAAACGAACGCATATTTGATGATCGTAGTCGACCCGGGGCATTGCCCGGGCCAAAATTCTAGTTGATAGCTAAAAGCAAGAAAATTATATCTCCAATTAAACTATTCACTACAACTAACAAAGAAACTAAGCCTAAATTATATGGTTCGGGGTTTATGTTGTTTTAGGGGATTTACTCAACATAAATCATGCCCACAATTGAAACTAAGGGAATGAGATTACCTCGCTAATATATATAAAGTAATGTTGTTCAAACTAAGGGAATGAGATTTTCACGCTAATATAGAAGGTAAAACAGCATTTATGATATATGTTAGACAAATCAAGTCACCTACAATACGTGGTAAAAAAGGAGGGGGGGGGGAGGGGGAGAAAACAATGTGAAACCGAGATTAGTTGTTCGGAAGCCGAAATGAATGATATAATTCACAGTTTTGGAGGGTTTTAAGGTATTGGGAAAATAAATTGTTGAAAATCTTACATCATGCTCTTATGGTTGAAAGAGTTCCTCCGAGCAATCTATAAGGATTTGAAAGATCATTATATAGTCCCGGAAGAGCAAAAAATGCTTTTGTTCCTTTTTCGGTAATCCTATGAAAAGGGAAGGTAAAAAGGTTTTAGAGGCCAACATCGAGCATGGGGCGTCATGGAATCACATACAACATGTGGTAAAAGAAATAAGACGAAAACAAGTCAGAGCGAGACAACCCTCGGTAAGGAGAAAACAAAGGTTATATTTCATAAATATTGAGGGTTCTACAGTCCCACAAAAATGGCCGAAATTCTTACATGATGCTCTAATAGTTAAAAGAGGGCCTCCGAGCTTTCTGTAGGGGTTCGGAAGCTCATAATACAGTCTCAGAATAAAGAAAAACAATTTTGTTCCCTTTTTAGGTAATCCTCCGAAGAGGGAAAATAATAAATATTTAGAAGCCGAAAGTTGAGCGTGAGGCGTCCTAGAGTCACCTACAACATGTGCTAAAGAAAAGGACAAAAACAAGGCGAAGCCTGCGACAACAATCCAGGAGCTGTAAAAGAAAAGGTTATAATTTACAATTTTTAGGGTTTTGAAGTTTGGAAAAAATATTGTCGGAAATCTTACATAGTGTTCTTACGGTTAAAAGAGATTCTCGGAGCAACCGGTAACAGTTCGAAAGGTAATAATATGGTTTCGGAAGAGCGAAAACATTTTTATTCCCTTTTTCCGCAATCTTATGAATTGAATAGAGAATGTGACAAGGTTTTAGAGGCTAAAATCGAGTGTGGAGCGTACTAGAGTCACCTACAACACATGGTAAAACAAGACAAAAAAGCTCCTTGGAAGGCGAAAACAAAGGCTAATACATATTTTTTGGGGTTCCGGGTCCTAAAAAAATAGCCGAAAAATCTTCCATGGTGCTCTATTTGCTAGAAGAGGGCATCCTAGCAACCTATTGGGATTCGAAAGGTCATAACACCATCCCAAAAGAGCGTTTTTTTGGCAACCTTTTGAAGAGGGAAGGTAACATGGTTTATAGACCGAAATCAAGTATGAGGCATGCTGGAGTCACCTATAACACGTGGTAAAAATGGGGTCAAAAATAATACAAAGCCTAGGACATCCCTCTAATACTCGAAAACGAAGCCTATAATATACAGTTTTTGGGGAATCCAGGGTTTTAAAAAAGAATTGCTAAAAATCCTATGGTACTCTTATGGTTAAAAGAGGGCTTCCTAGCAACCTGTAGGGGTTCGAACTTTCCTATGAACTCAATCACATATTATCTCAATATGACAGGCATGAGGTTTATGATGTGTTTGTAATCGTTGTCAAATTATTTAAATCACTTGTATTTTTAGGAGTTAGTGTAAGTAGTGTATTTATTTCTAAACACTAAAGTCATTTTTTTTTTTTTTTGTGATAGGAAGCCACAAGGTGAAAGGTAAGAATCGATCTCAAAATCTCCTAAAACTGAGAGGAAAGGTTTTCCATTTAACTACTTAAGCTACCCCTCACTTTCTCGATCACAATAAAGACAATATTATATTGGATTTTCCAAATGGTAAATTGAATTGTTGTATTTTTCAAATGGTACCCATACCTTATCTTTTATCCATCCAAATAATACCACTAAGCTAACATCCTAATTCTTACCGTAAGCTTACTGTTAAATAAAAGGTTTATTGTTGGTTTATTTCATTTATGATTTTCAATGTTGGTTTTATGAATTATGATTACTCGTGTAATTCAGTTAGTCAATTCATTGTTGTAATTGTACTTGTAAGATTGTGTAAACTCCTTTGATTTGGGTGATTTTCATTGATCATATTTATAATGTTACAGTGACAAAGGATATAGTTTCCTAAATATTATCCTAACGATATTATAAATATATCCTACTTTACATAAGATATTATTTCTAAATATAATATCATAAAGGAAAAATTCATAAATATAATCCCAATTATGGGCGTTCACCTAATAAAAGACCGAACTTTGATTAATCCAAAAATGGACCCAACTTTCATGCTCATTTACCAATTTTAAACCCTCCTAAATTTTAACCTGTAAAATCAAGTAAATCTTTGGAGACCCTGGACGGTTGCCCCGTTTGCCCTGCCCCAAATACGGCCCTAATGGAAGAAGAGGGAAAACATTATAATACGGTGGGAAAAGCAATTAAAAAAAAAGGAAGGAAGGAAGGAAAGCAAAACAAAAGGGTAGTTAGGTAATTAGAGTAATGAAGAACTTAAACATTAAACCTTATTAACCCTTTTGTTTAACGAAAGCTTACACAGTAAGATCTAATATGTTAGTTATGAGTACCGTTTGAAAAAAAATGTTTGTTGTTACTATTTGGAAAATCCTAATTATATTTCAAACATTTTTATCTTATAATTTTTCAAACCGTATATCACACGAGTCCTATACGAATTTTAAGGCTAAGAACCACAAGTCCACGACACACCATAAAAGGTTCATTTTGGCCCAACTAGTCCACCTTCTTAAGCCGGGATTTGAACATAAAAATGTTAGTCAATAAGAATTTAACCACCTATATGTAGCAAGGGCTTGTTTAGAAGTAAACGCCAAGGATGAAGGGTTTTCAAGGAATAAAGTATCCACACATGCAAAAATTTAAGTATATCATGTATATGCTTCATCTTTCATTCATTCAAAATCACAAAAAGATCCTACTACCAATCTACCATAGGGATGAAACTTCGGTCTACGGTTTGGATTATTGTCCAATCCAAATCTAAACCAATATATTTCGGTCTTTGAATTTGAGAACCAGTTCAAACCATATTTCATATCAGTCCAATCCAATATAATTCGGTCTTTTGATTTAGGATCCAATCCAATATGAAATTTTTAAACAACAATTGTTCAATTTACAATTACTACAAGCCTACAACCTCACAAAGGCACAATTTCAAAAAATAGTGTCATTACAAGATTAAAACCTTACAAGGCCATTAATTTTGAAAATTAGGAGTGAAAGAAATGAGTATTGAGTTTTAGGGTTATGACTATTGGGCCTAACAAACATTGGGCTTAAAGATATATACTTGTAATAATTCGGTGTACGGTCTCAAACCGAGGACCGAAATGTCAAAATCGAGCCCAAATCGTAGTCTGAATTATCAAAAAACTGCAGTCCAAACCGCACCAAATTAAAAAATAATCCAATCCAAAATTTTAAATTGATTTAGTATAATTCGGTGTTCGATTTTAATCCGAATTTGTTTCACCCCTTACCATACCAAATATTAATCACTATATAGATAGTAGATCAAAAAAATAAAAACACACCTTTAACAACTTGCCGAAATACATTGGTATGAGTGATCATGTGAATGAAATAATAATGTAGAATTAGGTGGTGGTGAAACAGAAGCATTAGTCAACCACCCATTAAAAGCAAACCTTTGTATAATGGTTAAATCAAGGAATATGACTAAAGTGACTGTGTTGGAAAACCCCATCAATTAACTTAGCCACTTGCTTATTGAATTCCTTCATTATTAAGCGTGTGAGCGTGTCATGCATTCAAATACTCGGGTATAAGATTAACAACTTTGACTTCTACCCTAACATTACTATCTTGCTAACTAACGCATTCAGGACGTTAATTAAGCATTAAATTAAATAATTTTCTAAAATGGTATTCATTTGGAAATTCAAGTTAAAAACTTAAAATCATGCATGTCCACGAAGTAATTAATACTTGTTTAAAATTATTATTTCCACTTTTAGCATGATTATCCAACATTCGGGTGCTTGAGTGTATAATTCCCTAATAACATTTTCTAACTTCAAAACTTCTAATTATACATCGCCAATCAATTGTGCACAAACACTTTGTCACAATCTTTTGAACATCAACCCTATACATTATTGTATCACCTATCCCTTTAGATTGAAATGAACTTAATTAATATGGAATGAATTAAACTGAAATTAATTAGAGTGGACTAAAATTAAGTGTTTGCAAATTTATTGACAATTATATTGAATTAGAACAATTCAAAATAAGTTCAAAAGAACAAGACCACCTATATATGTAAAGTTTGAAAAGCTTTAGATTCTAAGCAAGTGCGCGTGCATATTTGTTTGAAGCACAGTTTTTCTGTTGATGGGATCGAACTTGACTTCGTAGATGGCTTGTAGTGATGAGGTTCAACTTTCGTAAAAATTGTAACATAAAATTGTTATTTCCTTTATAGTTTTTTTATGAGAGAGAAAAAAAATATATCCAAAGTGTAACCAACTTAAAAAATAGTGAAAGTATATAGATGTGGCATTATTGTGACAGTGTTTTAAAGAAAATATCCTTGTGAGCCGAGGCTTTATATACAATTGACCTAAAAAAATTCATGGTTGAAAAATCTATTGCAACTAAAAATGAATGCAAAAAACATAAATAAATACAACCTCAAAAACCAAAAAGCAGCAGTTTGTTATAAATTTGTCTTATGATGAGTTACCAATTATCCTATGTTATTATTGATTATATGTATTCATTCATATACATTCACAAACCAAACAAATGTCCTACAGATTCTAGTTGTATTTATCAATTAATAATAATCTATCATCATGATATATAAAAAAAATAAATGAGACAGTCATTTATATAATAAAAATCTCACCTACTAAAACATCAATACATTTTTTGCTTGTTACATTATTTGAATATAGCCAAAAAGAGTTGAAGTAAATAAATTAAATTAAGGAAAAAAAAAAAAAAAAAAAGAGAAGTAGCATATAAATATATTCATATTTCTAATTTCCTATACCCTAGAACTCATGCATCCTCCTAAATTGCATAAAAATATTAAAATTCTATTTTTATGATATACATTACTCCATTAATATAATAATAATAATAATTATTATTATTATTATGATGGACCGACTTTTCCTTCATTACCAGCCAACATTAAGTACTTATCTTTTCGAGTAAGAGAAGTACACTCAAAGTCCAAAGCATGAGCAAGTTGTTGTTGCAAATTATTAGCCACTTCAAAGCATGATTTTCCACCAGAACAACTCATTTCATGAGGTACTTTCTTTAGCACATGTAGATAGTAAATAGGCCTTGGGTTCATTAAGAAGAATATTGGGTCCAAACATTTAAGCCCACTTGCTGTTGTGCCATAAAACATGCTCACTTTTGTGTCCAATGCAACCGGTACTATCTCCTCGGCTAACTCCGCGAATAATGAGCTAAACCTTAGTAAGTACGGTTCCCTACATGTGGTCCCCTCGGGGCACACGACTAGGTCACCCTCCCCTAAGAGCCTCTCCATCATGTCACCGTCGATTTTCCGATCACGAGTTAGTCGGACGGTCTTAATCGGTGCGATGATCTCGGATGTTTTGCTTAGACTATATGTGACTGCGGTCAAGGGTTTCTGAAGGCACACCCCTAACATAACCGGGTCTAAGAGTGTCCTATGCGTGCACACGTATAGGACACCCTTAGGACGTCCCGTGAAATTGTTAGGGCACGACGACCCCAACAAAGATGATACATTATCTTCATGGGTAAAACCCTTGGTCCTAAGCCTAATTCCACTTAATTGGCCTACCAAAGTGGACAACTTAAAAGGCAAGTAAATACCTACAAGAAGCCTAAAAATGGCAAGAAAAATTCCTAAGGGAAGCCACATGAACATGCAAAGAGTTGCAGAAGGTGTTGGAAGAAAGGCTAATCTTCCATCATGAAAAATTAAAGGCTTTGGATATTTGTCCCTTGGCATTATTATTGTTGTTGTTGTTGTGTTATTTTTGCAGGTTTTGTCATCTTCTTGCAGGTCCACAACATATGCCTCCTGCAACAATATTTAAGGAAACAACTTTATATTAGTTACTACTTACTATCAATTATTTCATTTCATTCAATTCAATGTTTATACATGTTTGGTGTGTGACAAATAGATCAATAATCTTTACTAGCTACATGCATATATTATCATATTTTATCAATTATGTGAGGAAATTATATAATTATTTTCATAAATTAAATATATGATCACTAATTTTTTATTGGTCAATTTATATATCAAAGTAACATGTCTAAAATTAACATATATGAGTTGTATATGTACCAATGATTCAATTCATAATTCAACAATTAAATTTACATGAACCACCACCTAAACAGAAATTAATATGTTGATGTAAATAGAAGCAAAATCAATATTAACTTTTCTCTTTGTTACTCACTCAAAGTAACATGTAGCATCAAAATTAGCATCATGAATATATGATGAATTGCTACTAATTTAATTAAAGATTTAACTTCTTATTTCTTTTTGCATTTATATTTTCTAATGCTAGCTAACTAGCTAGTCACCATTAATATTAAGTTCTGAAATATATATTTTATTAGTTGCGTCAGAGATTCATCATATCGCCTGTAGGGCTCAGTTTCGAAAGACTGAATATGGACGTCTTACGACCCAATTTTTTTTTTTTTTTTTTTTTGGAAAAAAAAGGAAACAATAAGAGTATTTTCTGGACATTAAATAGAAATAAAGTCACTCAATTGTTTTCCTATGTTCATTCATGCATAATTAATGGACTATTTCTTAGAACCCTTATTTTAATCAACAAAACAAGAAGCTAAAGATTGTGGCTGTGGGCGTTGTACTTGCGCAGCAATTCTGTGACTCTACCTAACTTTTGACTATACTATGATATACACTTTCCTAAACATAAGTTTCATCCTTAAAAAAATTCCATTTAAAGAAAGTAACTAACAACAAGTTGAAAAAACCACTAACTACTTTATTGTTTGCCATTTTTAACCTTAATTATATTTTTTTGTATAATCGCCGCATGATATGAGTTATAATAAACACTCTTTTAAGGAAAAAAATAGTACATATTAATCATATAATTTTTGTGGACCTACAATTTTGTTACTAAATACGGAAACATAAAAAATTAGTAATGAATAGAAACAATTAAACGGATTGACATGAAGTATTTTGTTACTAAATACGGAAACATAAAAAATTAGTAACGAAGAGAAAAAATTAAACGGGTTGACATGAAGCATGATAAAACAAAGAAAAAATAAACGTTGATAAAGAAATGTTATAATTACCTTGCAAAAGGACATGAGGAAATGATCAAAGAAGGTCGAATTTCCAAAGCCAATATCAGGCCTATGAATTGAGAAATATTCCTTAATCGACCTATGCTTATTCAAATCATCACTATCATAAGAAGAAGAACCTAAAAGGCCAGAATAGTAATTTCCAATGGCATGCAATTCAGTGCCTACAATATGATCAACCTTCAAATACTCTTTCAAAAAACCTTCCACCATTACCCTTGGAACACTAGTAAAAACAACCCTAGATTGTGCCCTACTTAAGGCTTGAAACACATGGTAATTGAGATTTTCAAGGTAAAACTTGGGCAAAACTGTCCTTTCAACACATGACATATTTTTAACTTTTAGCCCACAAAATGTTATAAATATCATAACCCTAAGTTTAAGACCATGGTCTAAAATGCATAAAATAGGGTATGATATAAGCAAAAGAAATGCCCTTATAATACTCCCACCTTCAAAGGCAACTAGCATGAAATAAGGGAAAAAAGAGTGTGACCTTAATATTGTACCATTAAAATCACAAACCATAGTTTTATATTGTTGGTCCATTATTTTGTGTAAGTGTTTAGACAAACTTGGGTACGAAGAAGCCGACAACGGCGCCAAATTTTGATGGTGGTGAAGATGGGTGGTTGTGGTTGTGGTAGATTTGAAAGAAGGTGATTTTAGAAGGTGAAAACCGTAATTTCTCATTTTTCTAGCAGCTCTAAAACAAGAGTTACCTAAGAGTTGATAAAGTAGCCATTCTACTATCCTAGATAATACTCCTGGAAACAACATGATGAATGATGAGTGAGGATTACTACTATTGTAGGTATAAAAAAAAAAGTTAGGTGTTTTGTTACTTTTTACTGTGGTAAAAAGAGTAAAAGAATAGTAGAGAGAGAAAGAAGAGAGAGAAAAAATAAGGAAGTGAAGAAGAGTAGTGAAAAGGAATGAAGGAAGAATGAATTTATAGGAAGAAAAAAATTTATACAAAGTAAATTAAAAGAAAAGAAAGAATGGAGAATAGAAGAATAGAAAAAAGGAACTACAAGTTGACTGATGAATGAGTGAATGACAATATTTGGTTAGCCACACCGCATGCATTAATTGCCAATTTAAATCTATCCAATGTTTGTTTACTTATGTACTATACTAGTGTATTTGTATTGTTTCAACTTGTGTGTATGTGTGATTTTATTTGAATTTTGTTTGTGGAATTGAGGTATTCTATGAGCTAGTTACCCTTTTGTTTAAGGTTTATGATAATGGGGTGTCAATGTGTCATGGAATGTTAGATATGTTACTTAATTATTTTGATATAAGTTAGAAGTTATTCAACATAAAGATCATTTTGAGATAATTAAGGATTCGTTACTTACTTATCCAGCGACTTCATGATTCATCTTAGGAATCGTTTTTGATAGGTAGAGTATAAAATTAATTTTGGCCTCAATCGATCAATCATTAATTTAATCTTTTAGTGCGTAGAATTTATCCTCTAACAGTGTTTGTAAAATTTACACCATGTATGTTCATTTATAGCTTTGTAGCTTTATGAACCATAATGCTAAAACCAGGCAATACAATGTCTCATCAATCTCTTTGTACAATTATGGTGCAAGATCAGTTGTTGATAGTATGATATAAGTATACAACATATTGCGTATGGTATGTCATTAAATGTGAGCCCTAGCCATTCTATATGCTATTGTCTACTAATTTAAGCATCCATAATCAATTATCTCTTTATTACTCTTTAATGTTTATCAGTGACCTTGTTTCCATAGTACATTATTCATTCATAGTTTAGTATGTATACTAACCGCATGTATCTTGGATCATGATTCAAAAACTGTAAGATACAAATGTTTATACAATTTAATATAAGTGCTTACATTTACATATTGTATTGTCGACCCTAGAGGTTTTGATGATGACAAGCATCTTACAACTCGTACAATATGTACAAAATGTAGAATTATATAGTTATACAGATTAAAGAACTATTGTTAATAAATCAATATTACCGGAGTACATAGTTTCAATCTGGGTAGGGGTTATCGGGATAAGGGCCTGTTTACTTCAACTGAAAACGGCTAAACTGAACTGGAAGTTTTTTATGAAGGATTAATGAATAGCAAAATAAGAGATTAGCTGAACTAAACTGAACTGAACTGAGTTAAACTGAACTGAACGGATTTTAAGCTGAAGTAAACAGGCCCTAAGCATAGGGTGGACCTAAGGATGATAAAGGCTCTGTACTTTTGGACTGAAATTTATGGCAGTTCAATTCAGTTCGATTTTACTCAATTCTACTCAGTTCAGCTCCATTCAGTTCAGTTTAGCTCATCTTCATTATAATTAGTTAATTAATACTCCATCTCGATTCAGTTCAGTCCAATTCAGCTCTTTCAATTCAATTCACTTCAGCTCAGCTACGTTTCAATCCAAAAGAACAGGGCCTAATGAAGCATTTTGTAAAAAGTTGGCTAATTGTAAGTGAGCCAAAAGGCGAAAGATAGCATACAACCTGCTCATACATTTTGAACAACATACGCTATGATAAAATTGTACTTCCTAGTTGGTATTTGATAAATAATAATTAATTTGCTAATTAATGTGTAGCACTTCCTCTATTTCACTTTGTTGTTTGTATGACTTACGTTGTATGAAATCACTTTGGAGTAGTAATAACCAAAAAATTAATACTGTAATTCAATAAGATAATCTCAAAATTAAGGCTCCTACTAAGAGCTTTTTCAACAAATTGTGATTAGATGTAATTGAAATTGCTCAAATTAAAATTGACTTTTGAAACGAGCGACATAAACAAATATTGTGGCAGTGTGGCGCATAGATCACGATAAACCGATAATACTACGTAGTATATATATTGCAACAATAAATATTCTTTATGGCAAAAATCAGATTGCATAAAACTTAAATGACGATGATTCGAAAGTACTAGATTTTAAAGATGTGAATCCTTGGATATTGAAATATAGACCTAGTATTGTATAAAAAAATGATATATGATTGATCTCAAAGAATCATATTGTCAGTTACTCCCATTTCTATCTAGCTACTAGTAGTCTCTCTTATGTTTCGTAACATGATTTGAAATATAGCTAAAATTGATAAAATAGCTGAAAATTTTAGCACCTTAAATGAATTGCTACTTTTAATAATGACTCAATTTCAATCAAAATTGAAGCTTAAATTTTATTTAAGTTCATACCCCAAAACACAATTTTTTTTATTAGGGATAGCTTAAAAGTTTAGCACCTACTTATTTAAGGTGACTAAAATAGGTTGTCAAACAGTACCATGATCTCTTCTTTTATAAGTAGTTATATATATATATATATATATATATATATATATATATATATTCTTTATTAGGGTGTTTTCTTTTATTGATTACATATAATATAATACTCCATGTGTTGTTTTTACTTGCTACGTTAGATTAAAAAATGTGAGAGTTTTTTTGGTCTAATGTATCAAATAAAAAACACGGATGGAGTAACATATATACTATATAGACATTTTTCTTGGTTTTTGATTGAAAACATTTACTATTACAACAATGTCAATTCTTTCATAATTGCTATTAATCAAACTAGGTACAATGCACATTGAATAGTTTATAAATATACTCTATCAATTACCATTAATTGAAGCATTGAGACCAAAATAGAGTTCGGTAAATTAATGTATCCTCGTACGAGAAAGTTTCCTCTATAGTCAAGTTAGTCTAGAGGAAGGTAAATTTGTAAGTATACAGATTTTTTCAAGTTAGTGTTATGCATTTTTAGGTCAAAATAGGCCTTTTCATGTCACAATTTTTATAATGTCAGTTTGCATATTTATTAAGTCGCTAAATTGATTTTAAATTCAAGTCGAGGGACAAGGTATATGTTTTCAAGTCATAATATCTTATTTTCAAGTCAAAAAAAAAAAAGTAACTAGTCCTCTGAGCCAACTAAGCTATTTATATATCATTGCTCCCCTCGCTACAGAGTCCTCCATTTAACTGATTCTTTAATATATATGCATGTAAGATTCAAAACATAGGTAAGACGTAACTTGACGAAACGGATCGAAGAAGTATTGAAATTGACATAGTTACCTTAATATATTTGATCTATTTAATTTAATTAAATAAATAACCAACCCTCTCAATTACACCTAGGAATGTGTGCTTTGTGGTAACAAGTGGAGTGGAGGCATGAATAATGAATTGAATCTTACTCGTTGACATCTTGTATACGCGTGACAGACGGTTGTTGTATATTTCAAGGATATATATATATATATTTTGAAGAACAAATTAACACAAAGTCAACGCATGGTCTATCTTTCCCAAGTTTTGTTACAACCATATTGCTATAGAATCAATCTACCTTTGACTATTTAGTGGTCACACATCTAGTAATGCACTAATGCATAGAGATCAATGTACATGATGTTTTTATACTCGTTTTTGGCTTTCCAAGGTCAATTTTTTCTAATATGTTGACTATTTGCTTGTTAGAATGCACTATTGTCTAACTATGTTTTTTCTTCTTCTTTTATTTTTTATTTTTTTTTGTTGGCAACCCTACCTAGTTGGAGTTCTTCAACCGACCATTGAAGAAAAAAGGGAAATTAATAGAGGCACTCCACAATTGATACTACTTGCAATGTAAGATTACGGCTTTATGTAACCCAACTCAAAAATATGGGTTTATACATCAATCACCAGCTACAAGACCAGGAAGAAGGCTTCTATGTATATAGAGAGAGAGAGAGCATTGATGCATTACACGTTTTTATGTAGCCCAACTCATAAGTATAATTATACATCAATCGTCGGCCAGGCGGCTAGGAAGAAGGCTTCTCACATAGAGCATTGATGCATTAGTACGTATTTTAGAGCATCGATTTCTTAGTTCAACTCTAGAAAGTCATGTCTCTGTATTGTTTCATTAAGAGAGAAAAACAAAATGGTTTTACATTTATCTAGTCATAAGAAGCTAGGTTGTAGCCTTAGGACAAAACAATCAAATAACTAAATTATTTGAATGGAACCGAGATTCAAGTTTTGATTGGTCCAGGATCACCGGATCAGTCAATCTTTTACGAACAAATCGATCAATGTCACCACAGCTAGCACATATATAAAGACAAATCAGACATTCAAAAGACATTTTGCATGGCTTACATCAAATTAGTTTGATTATCTACTTGAACAAAATGTACATTAATAATAGGTGGAATTAATCGTTAATTCAACATAACACCAAGTGTATATGTATTCTTTATCCAAATATTATTAGCCCTCGGCACGGATAACAATAATTAAATATTATAAATGCGTGTAGCAATTTAATTTGTTTACCAACTAAAGGCCGGCAAATGCAAGCTATTGTGCATAATCGCAATATATTCAACCAATGCTAATTATTTAAATTTTCTACTCATATAGAACAATGAAATTAATTAAAGTACTTCGTATAATATTATGTTCATAAGTCCCAAGTATATATGGACTACGTACTATTGTACTATTAGACTACTAGTTGTTTCTGAATAATTCAGGTTAAAAATAAGTAAAAAAATTCTTTAGATCCGTTACATATGATGAAATTAAAGACATTACATTATTACTGGTATAATTTCTATAATTTATAGTTCTATACTATAAATTATAGTAGTAATCAACTAATAACATGTTGGTTGATGTAATAAATAGAACTGTTAACGGATAGATGCAAAGGAATTAAACAAATATAGTTGACATTCTTTAAACAATAATAAGAGGTGTACGTACACAAACATAAGGTCATGTGATACATTCGTTAGCATGCAAAAGAAGCTATTATATGATCCTTTTTATTTTCTTATGTTCTTTCCAGTATGAAATAACATGCATGCATATGTTAAAAATTTATTGGAAGAACTTTTTATGTCGTATTTAATTTGATAAAGTTTTATATATTCATTTAATTTGAACCATATATTATAGAATTATATAATTTATTTTATGTATTTAATTTTTGTAGCTATACAAAAGTAGTAGTAGTAGTAGTTGATTCACACATTGGTTGTGATACATACTTATGAGTAATAATCACTTTTGCTTCTCATGAATTAGTGATTATATATCACATAGATCATGCATGTTATACAAATTAAGTTGATGATGATTTGTGTAGTTTAATTAGTGATTTATTAACTTTATTTGTAGTACATGTTTGTAACTTCTAGAACCTTCTCGATTAAAGTTAAGTGTATGTCTTCGTGTTAATAGTTGATGATCAAAATTTCATTTCTCTGTGGTTAGAAATTTGGAGTTAGAGACACTTCATAAGAAATTACTCCTCTAATCCTCTTATTACGGTTTTAAAACTGTTATTTATAAGGCATAACGAAGTATATACAATAAAAATATTTTAACTTTTACATTATTCACATATATATACAAGTAAAACATATACATCACCTGTTAGTGTATTATTTGTAATTTTCAAAGTATCCAATGTTTCATAAATATACCTATATTAGTAGGTAAGTAAAGATATAATTAGTCAAAATCATGCCTAGCTGCGCTTATTAGCAAACGGAAAGAAAGTCAAATTGTTAGCAAATGGACTCTCATGTGAGAGGGCGCATGATAGAGTATAAAACCTATTAATGAGCTTCAATTATCAGTTTAATCTTTTGGTTAAATTAATCTAGGGGTGCGTGAAAGTTCAGTGTGCGGTTTGAATTATAGCAAACTCCAAATCCAAACCGTTTTATTTCAATTTATGAATTTCCACTCCAATCCAAACCAATCTAAATTTCAGTCTAAACCAAACCAGACTGAAAAATTTCGGTGTTTGGGCTTTGGATCCAAACCAAACCGAGTTTTTCAATCATGCTTGTTTACCATAAATCTAAAAAATTCGATCTTGTATCTTGGTATAATGCATTACGTTCAAACTAGTTCAAAATTTTACATTCAACAATAACAAATTAGCAACGAATAAAGAGAAGTTAAATATTAAGACTAGTAGTAGTTTACATCATTGTTCATTATAACACCAAGTGAATTAGTTCAAAATTTCAATAATACTAGCAGCAAGCTAGATAAGTATTGAATCAGTTGATTGAAGATCGGTGTGTTAACGAGTGAGAGAAATGACGCAAAAGAATAAGGACCGGAGAACATATGACGAAAAAGAATAGTGACTTTGGGGGTTTTAGGGGATTTAGCTAGAGAAAGCAAAAGAAGGAATGAAGAACAAATAAAAAAAATAATAATAACAATTAACGAAAAATGAAGAATAGAAGGAACAAGGAATTTAGAGAGAGTGTAAGGGACTAAGGGGATTGAAATAGAGTCAATACCTCCATTTATATTGTTAAAGTTTTATTCAGTTTTGGATCTTAAGCCCTTAATATAATCTGTGCATATATACAGTTTGGTGTACAATTTGAAGTTTGGTTTCCAGTTCTCCGCACCGACTCCAAACCGAACACCGAAATTTCAAAAAATTTCGCTCTAAACCGCACCAAAATTATAAAAAGACCAAACCAAATTTAAAAAATGGTTTGGTGCGATTTGGTTTTCGGATTTAAAATGAACTAGTTTCACCGATAAATTGATCATTTAATAGTTTCCATGCAATATATCTAAACGTACACTTTACAATGTTAAGAGTCTACTCTTTTATCGCCAAATATGATTTTAGCGTGTATGCTATCACAATGACAGATATCGGACGCTCACAATGTGTTCAATAAGTTTGGCAAGCATGTAATCTATCATTTGATGCGGATGCAGGTGTTGTTATGCACCATACAGTCGTCAATCACTTTCTGGTTAAATTTGCTAGATATCACGTCTTAATTTCGACAATAAATCAATAATGCTCATGCATATGTTGCACTATTGACGTCAAATCATTTATTTTTACCCTCTTTAATAGGAAAGTTCACAAATTTCAACAAATATACATTTCGAGCTACTTTGCATGATCAATGATGTAAACATTTACTGAACATTATTTTCATTTTGTTTTCAAGTTGATTCACACCAAAAAAGGCAACAAAGACACAAACTACTAATCACATACCTTAAGGGAGTTTTGACCTTTTCTAGAAGATTGACTGTCATACACTTTTGTAGCTTGATGATTTAACAACCCATAATATTACAACCTGTTCCGAGTAGAAACAATATGATCCTAATAAATGATCTTGATTGAATGGGAAAGGATCAATGTCAAAAAGGTGCAAGGTCCGAAGGTGAAGTCCGAAGGTCCTGCACAGGTAGAAGAGATTACTAGCCTCGGGGGTGTGTCCGAGGAACGCCCCTCCAATGCTAAAGTAAGCAAGTGCATATATCTCAAGTCTAAGAATGTATTAGATTGAGAGTATGTGTAAAAAACTGGTAAGAATCAAGTTACCTCTCGAGTGTCATAAATGTTTGTATTTATAGACAAAAGTCACCTTTTGTAAGGCGGTTTGACGCCACTTGGCCAAGAATGCCGAAGGCCGAAGGGCCATGTAGTGGGCTTGTAATGTGGGCCTCTGGGCCGTTTTGTAACTACCATTCAGTAGTGTCTGGGCCAGCCCGTGTATTTATGCGGGTTGGGCCTTGATACATTCGAATAAATGTGTTTGATTGTGTTTGTGTATAAGTTGCATGGGCTCGGCCCATTTAAATTACTTAAGGCCCAAGTAAAGTCCCTTGGGTACCCAAAACAACTTGCCCCCCAATACCTGTCTTCGGACGAAGGTCGAAGCAGGTGTTTGTTTATACAAAAATAATTTGGTATAATTTTTCACGGGAATTTAAATGGGTTTGAAAATGAGTGAGGTGGCAATTTTGAGCATTAATCTTCTTTGAAGTTCGCGCACAAAGTGCGGTTTCCAAAGGGCGGTTGTACGTATTCAATCATTGCCCCTATAAATAGCGAGGAGTGAGAAAATGATTTCTATTCACAAACTTCTCACACAAACTCTCTCTCTTTCTCTGTGCTCTGAAAATCGACTCCCATTGCAATTTCCAACGCATTTTCTGAAAAACGAACTCCAACATTTTGATCGTGTTCGTCTTCTTTATTTGACAAAGGTAATTTGGTTCGCTTTTGATACTTTCTTTCGGCACTTTAACCTGTTTTTCTACTTCGCTGGTTCACTTTGAACTTCTTCTAGACTTTTAGGCCTTTGATTTTATTTCCGTTACTGAAAATGGCCCCCAAAATTAAGAAAGCTTCTTCGTCTTTGGACCCTTTCAAACGCGACCTTACCGACGAGGAACTTCGTAACGCCCGACGGGCGGAGTTACTAGACGAACCCCGGTTGGGGACATCGGTAGAAGGCGCAGCTGTTGGTGGGAGTGGGAGCTCTGAATGTCCCATTCCGGCTATTCCTCTTCGAAGTGTTGGACCAACTGAGGAGACCAGCACTTCAACTGGCTTCGGGGATGTTGCCCCCGAAAGACCATTAGAAGAAAGGGAGTTACCTTGGGACTCGCCTGTTAAAAATCGGGGGCTCCTTTCGTCGAAGGTGAACCCGAAGTGGCTCAAAAAGGCTGTGGATGAGGATTTCATTGCCGCTGCCGAGCACTTGTATGGGGTCATGGAATCCGATGGTTATTGGCTTCGTCTTCCGAAGCTGTCATCCTCTATTGGTTCTCCCCTACTGACGATGATTATATCACAATTTATCTTCGTCAGCTAGAACACGGGTTGCGTTTCCCCCTTCATCCATTCATAGTCCAAGTTTTGAACTGTTATTGATGTGGCATGACAAGTCAGCTGCCACGTGTCAGCTTCTGAGTGGACCACGTGTCCCTATTTTTCTTATAAAGAGATGACATGGGATTGCCACGTGGCAGTGATGAGTCTGCCATGAGTGGGCCCACACTGCCACGTGTCACCTTTTTACTGGTCCATTTGTAACTCTGTATCTGCCACATGTCAAGCTCTTATTCGCCAATGACAAAAAGAGCTAAAACAAACCATGGGGCCTTAAAATTCCCTTCTAAAAGCCCATTAGGCAAATGAAGGAAGATAATCAAAGAGATGATGACAAGTGTCACAATCTCAGTGGGTAAGAAATTGTACTTGAGGCTATAAATAGTCCAAAAATTCTGATAACAAGTACACTGAAATCAAGACAAAAAACACTTACTAAAAAGGGAAAACTTCTCTCTAGAACTTCTCTCTAGAATTGTTTACTTGTTGATTATTGTTCACTTACTCTCCTTCAAATACTTACTTAAGCATCGGAGGGGGAAATAATCCTACGAGGATTATTGTCCCTTTTTTGCAGGTACTTGGATGGTACGTCAACAGGCAACCAATCCATTCACGCGTCCAGTCTACGTCAGTGAAATCCTCACAGTCCCTACCCCACCTCATTGCTTTAGCAACAACAGTTATAATATTAGTCTTGCCCAATTGACACCATTGAGTGTAAAGAGGATGGTTTCGTACATATGGGCATGTACATTTTATGGTTTTAAACCATCCCTCGCGGTGTGGGATCACTTGGTTGTTCTATCTCCCAACACTAAAGCCGTGGAGGGTGGTGGTTGGTGGAGTTTTGCCAACAGGGATGAGAAGACTGTCCTCCATCCTTATGCGGATTCCGATAAGGAATGGAAGAAAGCTTTTCTCTTCCTAAGGGTCCCCACAAGTCCAGGCCACCTGAAGCGCTTCGGGGCTCCCCGATGGTTGGTAAGGCCTGATATTGCTGCCTCCTTTCTGAGCGGGTTGAAACCGACCGAAAGAGAGATGGTGCAGATCAGGTTTTTCTCGGGTGGTAGACCCGATGTTGGCAGACATTCCGTCCCCAAATACTGGCTTCCTGACAGCAATTTAATAATGAAGGAAGAGTACTTGGTTGTATGCGGTCTCAGCCGAAAGCTTGAAGGTGATTACTTGAAGGCCGAAGCTGGGGCCGTTTAAATTGCTCTGTAGTCTTTTTTCATACAGTTGCTTTCTCTTTTTTTTTTTTTTT
>PYUH01003988.1:661427-777627 GCA_016808085.1 Suaeda aralocaspica | reverse complement strand
TTTTTTTTTTTTTTTTTTTGTCCGAAACTAAATACTTCGTTTCATTTTGCAATTGTCGAAGCTGACGCTGGTTTGGACTACGGATTGCTGGGAATCCAAAAGGATAGAGTGATAACAAAGGCGGTTCCCTCTGTGAACAAACGCTCTATCGATATTCCTACTGTCCGAAAGCACCAAATCTCACCCGTTGTTCTGGAAAGGAACCGTCCCTATTGGGAAAAGGTCGACCCTTTCGACGTAGCAGAACCAGACGCCCTAGAGATCGACCTTAGTGCGCAGGTATGAGTTGTCTTTTTCCCTAACTATATAGCTTCGATTTCGTTTTTAGCTTTATAGTTTATGGGGGGTTTCGGTTTTCTCTATTTGATCAGATGTATCGACTTTTGTCTATGAAGTGTGTTCGATCTGTCCCTACAGCACAAGGATCCTCCATCTCTGTAGAAGGTTGTAACGCGCCGAGTGTAGAAAGGCTTGTCAATCTCACACAAGGCACTGCATCGGTAAGTTCCGAAGCTATTTCTGCTTTATTTATATCAAGTGTTACCTTCGGATTTCAAGTTTAACTGATTGTATATTTATTTTTGCAGGGTTCTGGTACTTCTATATCTTCATAAGAACTAGATTACGAACCTTCTCCTCCTCCCCCAATCCACAATGATGCCATTCCCGAAAGGAAAAAGTCCGAAGAAGAAGAAGAAGAAGAAGACGAAGCAACTCCTTTGATAATTCAAAGGAGAAGAAAGGAAGCAGAATCTCCCTTTGATCTGTCTCATCTGCCCGAGATAGAGTTCGACCATCAGCAGCCCACAGTGGTAGTTGAGATCCCATCTTCCCCCGAAGCCGAAGACATGGTGAGGAAGAGGAACTTTTCGGCCATCGCCTCTGCCACTCCTGCTAGGCAGGTGCTGGCTTCGAAGAAGATGAGGGTTGATGATGTGGTTACCCCAGAGGTCGACCCATCAGTCAATACCCCTTCTTCTCCGAAGAAGGTTGTTTCATCCACTATAGATGTCATCCCAATGAACTTGGATGACGTCTCAGGTGCTGCTGAGGAAGTTCCGAAGGAGTTGGAACAAGAACAACATCAACAGCCGAAAGGCTCGACCCTTGACGTCAACACATCGTCCATAGAACGATTTGCTGGCGAATTTTATGATGTTCCCCAACGTTCCATCCCTTCGTCAGTGAGGGATAAGATTGCTGAGATGAGGCCTTCGTCCTCAAACCTCTTCGGGGATTTACTTGTCCAATACCCATCAGAGCGCGCTCAAAGTTGGGCACTGAAGTCCACTGCATGCTTCGGCGTGCCTGATAGGTTGGAGAAGGATCCCAACAGGCTTGCACAGTTCTACCTGATGGAGGTAATTACTTACTTTCAACCCCCTTTTACTTTTTTTTGTTGCATTTTCCTTTCCTTCCTTCTTTTATTTCCTTTTTCCTCTCTTTTTTTCTTTTTATATTAACTCTTCTTCATTTCGGTATATCTGAAACCGTTGAATGGTGTAGGCTGTTCGTTACCAGGCCATTGCTTCTGAGCTTAACCAGTCTGACCAAGATGAAGTCCTTCGGCTTCGTCTTGGTGTTGATGCCCTGATGAAGGACATTGATGGGACGAAGCAACAGATGGCTGAATGGAGAGAGGCGAATATGAGGGAGCTGGACCTCTGCCGCCAGATCGGAATTGAGATGGCTTCGAAGGCTGGTGACGAAGCCACAAAGCTTAAGGCGTAGCTGGACACCATGGGTGAACAGCTTCAAAAGGAGGAGGAGAATTTTGATCTCCTTAAGGCCAAAGAAGCTTCTGAAGCCGAAATTGCTGAACTGAAAAAGCAATTGGCTGCTTCTGAAGCCGAAAAGGAGGAAGGGTTCTCCAAGGGTTGGGATATGGCCCTTCGTCTTGTTCTGCATAAGAATCTAACTTTCTCTTGGTTGGATGTTGAGGACCTTTTGGCCAAGGGAGGCAAAGAAGTTCTCGAGCCTTCGGCTCGTGAACTTGAAGTGATTGCAGAGCTTAACCGAAGGGAGGTTGCCGAAGCTGAGATTGAGAAGCTGGCCGATCTGGTCATCCAAGAGGCTGTTGACGCCGAAATGGCAAGGGCAGCTGAAGCAGTGATGCAAGAAATTGCTGCCCCCAACAGTTCTTCTGCTGCTGGTCCTTTGGATGCCAATATGTCCGAAGCTTCTCATCCAGAAGAAGCTGAAGCTGATGCATAGGAAATCGGGCAGTCATCTTCGGAAAGTTGTGCCTCAAGCTGATTCTTATTTCTGATCTTTTCTTAAGTTTTTTGCTCTTTTGTTTCAGCCTCCTATGTACAAACATTATGCGTTTTGGTAGTGTTAGGTTTTTTTTCCCGTATTTGTACTTCGATGGTTGTTTGTCCATTTGTGGACGGCTGCCGAATTTGACCTTGTATTCTGTTATTTGCGAACAGTTTCGGTTTTTACCGAAGTATATGAAATGACCTTTCTGATGTTTATACATGTTTGTCTTCATCTCAGTTTCAGTTTCACTGTTGATTTGAATGACCTTTCGTTTTCTTTTCGCATGTATTTCACTGTTGTTTTATGCTTCATCACATAGTTGACTTGGATGAAGGGCGATGCATTTAGTATAAGCTTTCGTCAAATCAATAATCCATTTAGTGAACTTGGCTGTAAGCTTGAATCAATTAAGTCTAAACAGCAAGTCCTGCAAGCCCTTCGGATATAATCCGAAGGGGTGGTTGATGGGATGGAGGCTACTGTTTCCAGTGTCAGCTTTCATCCTTACAACACTTTGTAGGGTGGACTTGATTGTAAGTCTGGACCAGTTAAGGTCAGACAACAAGTCTTGCAAGCCCTTCGGTTATAATCCGAAGGGGTGGTTGATGGGATGGAGGCTACTGTTTCCAGTGTCAGCTTTCATCCTTACAACACTTTGTAGGGTGGACTTGGTCGTAAGTCTGGACCAGTTAAGGTCAGACAACAAGTCTTGCAAGCCCTTCGGGTATAATCCGAAGGGGTGGTTGATGGGAAGAAGGCTACTGTTTCCAGTGTCGGCTTTCATCCTTACAACACTTTGTAGGGTGGACTTGGTTGTAAGTCTGGACCAGCTAAGGTCAGACAACAAGTCTTGCAAGCCCTTCGGGTATAATCCGAAGGGGTGGTTGATGGGAAGAAGGCTACCGTTTCCAGTTTCAGCTTTCATCCTTACAACACTTTGTAGGGTGGACTTGGTTGTAAGTCTGGACCAGTTAAGGTCAGACAACAAGTCTTGCAAGCCCTTCGGGTATAATCCGAAGGGGTGGTTGATGGGATGGAGGCTACTATTTCCAGTGTCAGCTTTTATCCTTACAACACTATGTAGGGTGGACTTGGTCTTAAGTCTAGACCAGTCAAGGTCAGACAACAAGTCCTGCAAGCCCTTCGGGTATAATCCGAAGGGGTGGTTGATGGGAAGAAGGCTACTGTTTCTAGTGTCGGCTTTCATCCTTACAACACTTTGTAGGGTGGACTTGGTTGTAAGTCTGGACCAGTTAAGGTCAGACAACAAGTCCTGCAAGCCCTTCGGTTATAATCCGAAGGGGTGGTTGATGGGATGGAGGCTACTATTTCCAGTGTCAGCTTTTATCCTTACAACACTATGTAGGGTGGACTTGGTCTTAAGTCTAGACCAGTCAAGGTCAGACAACAAGTCCTGCAAGCCCTTCGGGTATAATCCGAAGGGGTGGTTGATGGGAAGAAGGCTACTGTTTCTAGTGTGAGCTTTCATCCTTACAACACTTTGTAGGGTGGACTTGGTTGTAAGTCTGGACCAGTTAAGGTTAGACAACAAGTCCTGCAAGCCCTTCGGATATAATCCGAAGCGGTGGTTGATGGGATGAAGGTTACTGCTTTGATTTTCAGCTTTCATCCTTACAATGTTTTCCAGCATAAGAGGGGAGGAAGAGACATATTTGTACTTGTACATATGTGTGTAGCCGAATGTATATTTATTCATGGGTATGAATTTTACGTGTTTCGGAAATTTTCCCATAAGGTTATACAATGTACTTCTTCAAGACATCAGCATTCCAATGATTTTTAATTTCATTGCCTGCTAGGTCCCGAAGACGATAGGTTCCTGGTTGGAGTTGTTCGTATATCTCATAGGGCCCTTCCCAATTTGCTAAGAGTTTGCCATGTATTTTGTACTTTTGGACCGCTACCGTATTTCGTAACACGAGGTCTCCCACGTGTAGAGGCCTTGCATTGACCCTTCGGTTATATTGTCTGCTGATGCGCTGTTTATATATGGTCATTTTATGCCTTGCTTCGTCTCTGTCTTCGTCTAGAAGGTCGAGCACTTCTTTTTGATTCCGTTCATTGTTGGCAGAAAAGGCTGCCACTCTCAGGTTATCGGTACCAATTTCGACCGGTAGAACCGCTTCGGATCCATAAACAAGGTTGAAGGGTGTTTGCCCAATCGCTTCTTTTTCAATGGTCCGAAGTGCCCATAAGGTGCCAGGCAATTCTTCCAGCCATTTGGACTTTAGTTCTTCACACCTCTTCTTTAATGCCCCTAGGATCAATTTGTTAGCAGCCTCGGCTTGACCGTTGCTTTGTGGGTGGCAAACAGCTGAATAGGCGAGCTTGATTCCGAACTGCTCTGTGTAATTTCGCAATGGTAGATTGTCGAACTGCTTTCCATGATCGAAGACAAGGACTCTTGGGATGCCGAATCGAGTGATTATATTTTGCAAAATGTACTTTCGAACTGTTTGCTCTGAAATGTTTGACACAGCTTCGGCTTCAACCCATTTACTGAAGTAATCAGTGCCCACTATCAGCCAGCGTTTTTGGTAAGCTGCTTGTGGGAACGGCCCCAAGATGTCTAACCCCCATTGGGCGAAAGGCAGTGGGCTTAAAACTGGTTGAAGATCTCTGGACGGTTGATGTATAACCGGGGCAAAGCTTTGGCACTTGTCACATTTGGTGACAACCTCTTTTGCATCTGCTATCATTGTCGTCCAATAGTAACCTGTCCGAAGGGCTTTGTGCGCTAAGGTTCGGCCACCGATATGATTGTCGCATATGCCTTGGTGGATTTCTCTTAGGATGTATTCAGCATCGGTCGGCCCGACGCACCTTGACAGGGGTAGCGAAAATGATTTTGGAAGCAACTCTCTGTGGAAGATTATGAATCTTGAGGCTATCCTTTTTATTTTAGATGCCTGATTTTTATCTTCGGGGAGTTCACTCTGTTGCTTGTATGCATATATCGGATCCATCCAGCTTTGTTCCAATACAATCGAGTTTATTTCGGTATTATCTGTGTCGATGCTCCTTTTGGTGTATACTTCTAAGTACACTGATCGGCTTAGTTCAAACAAAGTTGAGCTAGCCAGCTTGGAGAGAGCATCGGCCTGAGTGTTTTGGATTCGTGGGATAAGTTCTACCTCAAAGCTCCTTAACGTAGCTATCAATGTTTTAATTTTTGCCAAATATAGAATCATATTGGGCTCTTTAGCTTCATATTCGCCACTGACTTGATTGGCCACGAGTTGAGAATCTGTTTTGAGAAGGACATGTTCGGCGTCCATAGCTATGCAGAGCTCGATGCCAGCTATGGCTGCCTCATATTCCGCTTCGTTGTTAGAGGCTTTGAAGGAGAATTTGAGTGCATATTCAATTGAATTCCCTTCGGGTGTTATCAACACCACTCCTACCCCCGAACTGCTCACCGTCGGTGAATAGTTGCCAAATCTTTGGTTGTCCCTCTGACAACTCTTGGTACGAGCATTCGTCCAAGAATTCAGTTAAGGCTAGAGCCTTGATAGCCGTTCTTGGGATATATGAAATTCCGAACTCCGATAGTTCGAAAGCCCATTTTTCCAGTCATCCAGATTTTTCGACTTTTCCCAAGACTTTTTCCAGAGGTTGGTCTGTTAAAACGAAGATCTGGTGAGCATCGAAATACGGCCGAAGCTTACGAGCGGCAATGACGACGGCGTAAGCGACTTTTTCAAGCAATGGATATCTTGTTTCGGCGTCTATCAATGCGTGACGACTGACAAAATAGATTGGTTTTTGCACTTTGTCTTCCTCCTTTAAAAGGACTGCGCTGACAGTCAAAGGGCTGACAGCTACGTATAAATAGAGTGCTTCTCCCTCCGAAGGCCTGGCTAAGGTGGGTAAACTAGCCAGATGTCCTTTGAGGGCCTCGAATGCAATTTTTTGCTCTTCTCCCCATACCAGATCTTTCTGGAGCTTCAGAGCTTTGAAGAAAGGTAAGCCTTTTTCCGATGCCTTTGCAATAAATCGAGAAAGCGCAGCCATTCGTCCAGTCAGTCGTTGAATGTCTCTTTTTGTTTTTGGCTCGGGGAGATTGAGTGCCGCTTGCACTTTATCGGGATTTGCATCGATTCCCCTTTGGCTTACGAGGAAACCAAGGAATTTTCCCACTCTAACTCCAAAGACACACTTCTTTGGGTTTAATTTCATGCTGTGACGTCTCAAATTCCGAAATGTCTCTTGAAGGTCTATGATATGATCGTCGTCGGTTTTGCTTTTTACAATAGAATCGTCAACGTAGACTTCCATGTTTCGTCCTCGTTGGTCGACGAACACATGATCGACCAAGCGTTGATAAGTTGCTCCCGCATTTTTCAATCCGAAAGGCATCATGATATAATTATACACCCCTTGACTGGTGATAAATGTTGTCTTGCCTTTATCGTCTCGGTGCATAAAAATCTGATGGTNGGGTGCATAAAAATCTGACGGTAACCGGAGAAGGCGTCCATGAAGCTCAACAAGGCGTGCCCACTGGTGGAATCGACTAGTTGGTCGATCCTAGGCAACGGATAAAAATCTTTCGGACATGCCTTGTTGAGGTCTGTGTAGTCGACACACATTCTCCAGCTTTCGTTGGGTTTCTTAACCATCACCACATTTTCCAGCCATTCTGGATAAGTGCATGGCTCTATAAACTGTGCATCGCGAAGTTTTTTGACCTCTTCGGCAATGGCTTTATTTTTCTCAGCGGAGTAGTTTCGCCTCTTTTATTTCATCAGCTTATGATCAGCCGAAACACTCAATTTGTGGGTTATGAGTGTTGGGCTGATTCCTGGCATTTCGGCCACCGAGAAGGCAAAGATGTATTCGTTGTCGCGTAACAACCGAATGAGGTTTATCCTCAAATTTGAGCTGAAACCGAAGCCGATTTTGGTCGATCTGTCGGGGCTCCTTTCGGACAACTGTATGTCCTCCATGTCTTGGTCAGGGGTCAAGCTCCCTGACTCCTGACGGTCCGGCCTTTTGTCAATATCGTCTATGTTGACATCCTCGGCCCCGCTACCTCTCGGTTTTTTGCGGTCTCTGTCGGCGTTGCTGTCGTCGTCCCCTTCTTTATTGGAGTTCGGAGTTTTGATGGCAGCGTAATAGCACTTTCGGGCAGCCTCTTGGTTGCCTCTCAATCTTTTAGGAAAACCGTCATCCGATACATAAATCATTTTTTGATGATAAGTGGAGACGACTCCCTGAATGTGATGGATCATGGGTCTCCCCATGATGATGTTGTACACAGAAGGTACATTAATGACTAAGAAATCAGCCAGGATGTTCTTCGCTGCCCTTCCATTGTCGAAGGTAGTTGGCAATATTATTTTTCCATCGGGTATGGCCGACGAACCATTAAACCCGATGACAGGGTAATTAACTGGGATCAGATATTTTTTATCTAGCCTCATTGCGTTGAAGGCTTCCCTGAAGAGAATGTTCGCAGATGATCCTCCATCGACTAAGACTCGACGGATCGTGTGATTGGAAACATCTATAGAAATTACCAATAGATCGTCGTGTGGGAATGAGACCCCTTGACAATCGTCAGCAGTAAAAGTCATATTCGGCTCGTTCGCCGAAGGTGCACTCAAGGCACTGAAGTTGACTTCATGGGTCAAGCTTCGGAAATGTTGCCTACATGCATTTCGGGTGGAAGTCCCTCCTGAAATTACGTGGATTATGATTTTCTCCTCAGCCGCTTTCCCTTTTCGCGAATAGTCAAGCTCCCTACTGTCTTTCTTTGCTTCCTTCTCCTTTCGCCTATCTGCCAGATACTGATCGAGGTATCCTCCTCTCACCAGATCCTCTATCTGGTCTTTTAGCTGGAAGAGTTCCTCGTTGTCATGTCCGTGTGAGTCATGGAAATCACACCATTTCCTTTTGTTCCTCTGGTTCCTGATAGCCAGAGGTTTCGGCTTTTTCCATTGACCATCTTCCGCTTATGTGTTGCAAAAATCTTTGCACGTGTGGTGGTCAATGGGGTGTAGCTATCGTATTTGGGTTCTATCTTTTTCTTTTCCAACTTAACGTCGGAATCCTTTTGCTGGCTCCTCTTTTGCCCATCGGCTTTATCGCCCTGGGTCTTGTTCTTATCCTTTTTCGAAGACATGCTTTTGTTCCATTCTTCGGCTCGGATAAACCCGTCAGATGCCCGAAGGGCATCCTCCATCGTTTTTGGGACCGTCATGACCAGGTGATCAAGATAGGTTCCCCTTCACAGTCCAGACTGGAGCGCAAAGGTCGCTACATCCTGACGGAGGTCAGTGATCATAGCTGCCTCAGAATTGAAGCGTGTGAGGTAATCCCGAAGGCTTTCCCCTTCATTTTGTTTGATGCCGATGAGTTCGGTCGTTGTTTTCTCTCTCCTATTCGAGCTAACAAATTTAGCCCGGAATTTGTTTACAAGGTCGTGATACCCCACAACCGATCCATTTTCCAATCCCTTGGAGAACCAGCTTTGTGTTATCCCAACGAGAGTAGTTGGGAAGATTTTACACCAAGTCGCCTCAGTGTACTGGCGTAAGTACATTTGTCCTTCATATGCGGCGACATGATCGTTTGGATCGGATCAGTCGTCCCATCGTAACGAAGAGATGATGGAAGTTTTACTTTTGGAATCCCTTCTTCAAGGATCCATCGTAAGAATGCCGATCTTTCAGGGATCATAAATTTTGATGTTTCCCGAAGATCATTAGTTTGTTCATGAAGAGAACGTCTTGCTCTGGGGGAGCGTGTTCTTTCCCTTTGAACTTCTTGACGAGGGTTTTCTGAAATCGGGGACATGCATCTTCCGATCCTGTCGTGAATATTTTGACGTGCACCTATACGGTCATGCACGTACCCGGTGCGTGTGCCGGTGGACGAACCGTCCCTCCCCGTTTTTTCGCGCTTAGAGCTGCTAAGCGTGATGTGGGTAGGTATAGATTGTCTGTGGGAAGGATTTGGATTCTTTCCCAAATGATTCCCTGTGTGCCTTGGAGGGCTGCTTGTCCTCAGTGGCACATTGTGTGTGTTTATTCCATTTTGGGATTGGTGTCTGTGCCTTCCACTGTTTGACGCATAATTCCTACTTCCCCTTTCCTTTGCCCGTGAAACGGACAAAGAGTGAGGGTTTTCAGGCCCATGCCTATGTCCAGTGTCTGGGCAGGACGTGCCACTCCCGTTCATGTGGATAAACTGGTTTAGAGTAGCAACCGCTTGCTCTAGCTGTGAGGGAGTCGGTAGGGATGACCCCACCGTATTTCCGAAGGGACCAATGTTGACGGGGGTCACCATTGGTCCTTCCACGTCCTCCGTACCATATTGAGTCTGTTTCCTGTGTATAGGAAGCGGCCGATGTAGAGGAGTTCGCTGAATTGGTTTGTTCACCCCTTGCAGCCATTTTTCAGAAGCAGTTGGTCTGTAAAGATTATATGTATTTTTGAATTAACCCCTCCCCTCAGACGACGCCAAATTGTTCCGGGTAGAAACAATATGATCCTAATAAATGATCTTGATTGAATAGGAAAGGATCAATGTCAAAGAGGTGCAAGGTCCGAAGGTAAAGTCCGAAGGTCCTGCACGGGTAGAAGAGATTACTAGCCTCGGGGGTGTGTCCGAGGAACGCCCCTCTGATGCTAAAGTAAGCAAGTGTATATATCTCAAGTCTAAGAATGTATTAGATTGAGAGTATGTGTAAAAAAATGGTAAGAATCAAGTACCTCTCGAGTGTCATAAATGCTTGTATTTATAGACAAATTTCACCTTTTGTAAAGCGGTTTGATGCCACTTGGCCAAGAATGCCGAAGGCCGAAGGGCCATGTAGTGGGCTTGTAATGTGGGCCTCTGGGCCATTTTGTAACTACCATTCAGTAGTGTCTGGGCCAGCCCGTGTATTTATGCGGGTTGGGCCTTGATACATTTGAATAAATGTGTTTGATTGTGTTTGTGTATAAGTTGCATGGGCTCGGCCCATTTAAATTACTTAAGGCCCAAGTAAAGTCGCTTGGGTACCCAAATACAACCAAATGCTGGACATGGGCACGTCGGTGGCATGAGTCTGGCACGATAGTGGTCCGGCCTGGCACGAGCCCACTCATGGCACGACACAACACAATAACGAAGGGTGGGACGTGCCTTGAACAAAAATAAAATAAATCGGCATGATGAGCCCGGCGAGGGCCACGATTTTTTGGTCCGTCTGCACGACCCACGGCACGATTGTTATATAAATAACAAATATATATAAATAAAGTTAGTAAATAATTAAATTAAATACATAAATAATGTTAACAAAAATTATATATATAATACCATTATTTAATCAATAATAAATTGATTTTTTTAATTAAAGAAAAATTAATTTTTTTTTAGCTAAAAGAATAACGGGTGGCACGTGGATCGGCACGTGGGCCATAGGCTAGGGGGGTATGTCTTGTGGCACTACAGCACGGCACGACCCGCCTTTCCCCCCGGCATGGCACGTCACGATACCTCCTTCAACCCGGCCTGGCATGGCCCATGGCGACACGACACGGCACGACACGATGTCCAATTATACAACCAATCAACCCTTAAAAAGACAGCATTACCCATATTATATACTAGCTCTAACTTTACTTTCGCTATTCTCAATTCATTTGACGTGAAAAGCTCTAATAATATATCTAAAGTGTACGAAATGATAGTCGCCGAGTCACCGATGACATGATACTAACAAACACGAATGTTCCAATTAGAAATAACAACTCGAGGGAAATGATTTTATATGAAATGTGAAAATCATCAAATATCATAATCAAAAAGCCATTAAAATAATTTGGGAGTTTCCAACAAATATTGAGCATCCTCATTTTATTTTATTTTTTATTTTCTAAACATCATATTAATTGTTAAGTGCCAACTGTCACGTGCTGACTCTTTCCCTAGTCGCTCACGTGTGCCACTCGCTTACACTCCCGTCGTAAGACAAGTCAGGCAACCCCAAAGCTAAGCTAAGTATTGCTAAGAAAGGTAGTTGATGTGTTTATGTGGATTTGTCTAAGTAGATAGTTAGCAAGAAACACAAGTGCTTGAAAGGATTTTTTACTAATTTGTGAGTGTGGTTACAATTTTCTGAATGCCTGTACAAATGAATGCCTTGGGTATTTATAGGCAACCCCCTTCCTACTATGTCTACTCTAGAACATTCTAACCTCCTCAAATGGAGGGTTCTACATAATACCCTATATGGAACTTTCTAGTCTTTACATACTCTTATGTACATGTGAGAATACTCTAGAAACATCTATACATCCACTAGAGCATACTAGGACATTCTAGAGTCACCTACCCTAGAATATCCTACAATGTTCCGGAACCTTCCGGAATGTGCCGAACTACTCTAGACCATTCAATGAGGTTCTAGAGCATTCCATACTCTTCCAATGTAGTAGACAACCTTTACACCAAGTTTGAACCTCGTTAGAGAAATATAGCACTGTCGTCCCCAAGAGTAGTGCTTATCTGCACATCGAGTATTATCCTGCAGCACTATCTTTTCCTGTAGACTGCCTACTATAGGGAGATAAGTGTTGCTCGCACAACACATGAGCGGTTCCCCTTGGGGATCTCTATACCCTCGACTCCATGCAATGCGTGGGTCATTGTGTCACTCGTGACTCAACGTTCACAATGCTGTTACATAACCTACACACATATGGATTTATTGGATCTTAAAAGACAGTTTTTGTTTAGTTAGATTTATGAAATCCATTGTACTACAGTGAGTAAGGTAGATCAATCTATATATATATATATATATCAATACTCTCTTGTCTAATCCCATAAATCTCTACATTTTGATGTTTTGATTATCTTCCGAGGGGTGTTTGGTTCATATAGTATGCATTTGGAATGAGGAATGAAACCAGGGTGATATTGGATTGAAACTTCATTTCTATGACCACTTGTTTGGTTGTTAATTAAATATGATTTTTTTTACTTTAAAATGATAATTAGAGGTATAGGTATGAGCCAAACTCACCTCCCCCTTAGATTTCTAATACATACCTTGGAAATTTGTGGTATAAGTATCAATTTCATAGTATTAAAAAACAAACACAAAATATGAGAATCATTCTAAACTCATACCTAATTCCATAATAATTTAAACCAGACGCCACAAAATTTATTTTTAAGTTCAAATGATCTATAATATCATACGGTGGAATTAGTAGAGCCACAAAATTTGAAGCACTACTATCAGAGTAGTTGATAAATTGCCTTCTATAGATTTTTTTTTTTTTAGAGAGAGAGAGCTTTAATAGCTCAATGCTACGCTCTTGTTGCTCTACACATCAACTGACTAATAGTACGGAGTAGTTGATAAGTTAACTTAGCTTTCATGTTATGCCCTACACATAATTGACAATACTATTTATATCTATATTATTATACTAAAGCGACTGCTATTGTAACATATAATTCCTTCAAAATCACGCATTTTCCCTTTTAAACTAGCTACTTTTTTTGTTAATTTTTTCATTATTTTTCTTTATTAGAAAAACATGTTAAAAATTTAGACAGTATTCATCTCCTAAAGCAATTTGTCATTATGCATTGCTAAAACTTGATCTATTATATATTTAATGCCTTCTTTTTTTATTTATAAAAAGAAATTAATTAATCTCATGATGTCTACATATGCTACTATTTCGATATAAAAGAGGACTATACATAAACTATTGTTCAAAAATCAAAATGTTGTTAATTTCTGACATTTTGTATGCATAGGTTTATAATTAACATTTATTTATAAAAACTTTGGCAGTCATGATTTATCAGACATTCACATAATTATTTTTAGTGGTCAAAAAGAAATGATTTCAATTAGAACATCATCAAAGTTCTATATATATATATATATATGTATATAAATCATTAAACATTTCATCTTACAAAAAAAAAATTATTCATTGAATAATTTAAATTCTGAGCATTTGCTCGGAGTTTTTCTAGCTACAGATATAATAAATTAGTAACATCAACTTAGTAGCTGATAAACGATAAATCAACTTCCATACTATCCTTGCCACAAACAAACTAACTAAAAAAATGATTTTTCCATACGCTACGCTCCACACATTAATTGACAATACATTGTATGTCAAATTTCCGTTTAATGTTAGACACTTTTAGAATGTTTTAAAGCAAAATCTTATGTTTAAAATAGTTTGATACATGGTATATTTCAAGCGAGTATGAGTTATCAGTTTTTCTATCTACACCACATATTTAGAATATAGATATTTTAATAAATAAATTGATAACAACAATTTAGGTACGTATGTGAGATTCGTGAGAAAAGTAAGGGTTAAGTTGAAGGTGGACCCACAGATATATCATGGGGTGTGCAAAATCGGAAAATTTTCAATCCGGAAATCCGGAACCAAAAAAACCGGAATTTCGAAAATTCGGATTTCCGGAAAAAACGGATCGGAAAACTGGATGTCCGGTTCCAAATTATATACCAAAATTTTCTCTAAAGTTTACACTTATACCCTTAAAAACAGGATCGGTAAATCGGAATTCCGGTTTGTTTTCCTTAAAAATCTGAAATCCATTCCGTATGTGATCCGGTTTTAAAATCCGGACATCCGGTCCGTTTTTTCCGGATTTCAAAAAACCGGACTGGATATCCGGATTTTCGGAACGGAAAATCAGAAAACCGAATCGAAAATTTGGAAACGGAATTTTTTACACACTCCCTAATCGTGGCAACAAATAAAATCAATTATGTAGCCAGGAGTTTGTGTAAAAAATTATGAAAAACTCAATGAGTTGTACGTTTACTTGTATTTAGAACAAGGGGCCAATAATGTATTGATATTTTTTTGGGTTTAATTAATTTTTTCGGTTTCAATTTGGCCCGAAAGTGATAGATGGACCGTTATTTGGTTTTACATATCAATAATGACATTAGCCCAATGGCCTATTGGCCCCATTGGCCCAATCCCCTATGTACTTAGGTTGTTTCATGACCATGTTTCTTATTAAATCACATTAAAACTTTGACCCACTTTCTATTAAATTATATTGTTAAAAAAAGTATTCTATTAAATGATGTTGGACATCATTTTGAAGCATGCTTTGAAGACTCATTCAAGCATCAAGGATCCACCGATACATGTTTGATAGCTGATTAATATAATTTATGTCATTTCTAATTTTCTATTATTAGTTTATATTGCTTGCAATTAAATTGTGCGCATGTTTAATTATATGTTTGATATTGTCGAAATTGATGCTGAGAAACAGGTAAATCATATGAATAATAGGCAAAACGAGCTTAAACGAGCAAGAGCCGATAGAGGAGTTTTGAGAGAGTCTAGATTCGAGAAAATTAGTGAGCCCTAAATAGAACGTCGTTCATTTTGTTAATCAGTTGTCATGCATTTTGTTGACGGTTCATGGACCATTGCCTTAGGCTTAGTTTAATTGATAAATTCTCGTTTAATTCATGTTTTAGTGTCGTTCTAGTGTCATAGACTCATAGTCATATCTCAAAGGCCTCTTATTGCAGTTTAACTTTTTAGAGTTAGTAGAAATTTAGTGCTTCTCTGAAGATTCGATCCCCGCTTCCCTAGCTACATAGTTAGATTCGTAGGTTTATTTTTGATAGATTAACGAGACCCTATTCAGCAAGTAAAAAAACAAGGGAGTAATAACCAAATTGGCGACACAGTTACAAACACTTCCTTCTCGATAAGTCAAAAACACAAGAGAAGTTTTTAGATGAATACTGAATTCATACTACAAATCACAACCCAAATTACGGGCTTTGGTTATAATAAAACTTTAAAACTATAAACATTGATTATCGCTAATGTCTAATAGTTTAATACTACTTGACTAACATGATTAATTTAGCTGCAATTAAGATTTATATTCATACAAATCTCTGCATTAAAATTATATCCTACACATTACATAAAACTAAACTCTTTACAAAATCAGATTATTGACCAGCCTAAAGTCTTAACGAGCTATTCGTCGTCTAAAGACTAATTCTTAGTAGAAGCACCACGAAACACAGAGGTACACAATGATAAGGGACTTTGTTAGGCAGGGTTGTAGCCAAGCTAATCGGTCCAGGAGGTCCCACGCCAAATACTGTTGAAACGTTTTGGTTATCGGTGTCTAGCACAGATGAACTCGTGCTGCATACCGAGAAACAAGTTAGTGTCCGAAATTTTGAAATTACGTAATGAGGCTAACAATGTCATATGCAAATTTACCTTGTTGAGGGATATTGGCAAGTTTCAGTACCTGAAACATCATTAATTAAGAAGTAAAGAAAACGTCATTATGAGGCTTTTACAACTTTAAATCACCATTTGAGATGATAAATTAATACAATTTCTGAAAGTTTTCATTTGTAGAGTTGTATATTTATTTTCATAGTTCATATCACATGCAATCAATAGTTAAACCAACTATTGTACCATTGTTTACTACTTTATTACTAGTGAAAGTTAAGGAAATGTAGATTTGACAAAGATTGTTGGTATGTTTACATACTTTTCTAATAACAAAACATTGCTTTACTTTCTACTGCGCCGCTAATCAAACCATTAAACCAAGCTTTATTAAACTTTCCAAATTGTGGCAAGTCCGAGTCAATATCAGGCACATGGACGCCAATTTGCAGCACCGCGGTGCACTAAAGCGACAGTCGCATAATTTCAAACGAAAAGGCGATACTATCATACTACATCAACATATTATAATGCAAAATGACTCGCTGGCTTTACTTAACGTTAAGTAAGCCTAATGACATGACAAATTGGAAACTCAAGACATTTCGAGGAAAACCCTCTTTAGATGGCTAGCAATCTATAAGCAATCCGCCGTGTAATCAATATATGTAGACAGAATAACACAGTTTTGTTTCAGTTTTCGCAGATTGTGACTATGAGTTTTCCTGATTTGCATTTCATTTCTACTTCTATGGAACATGTCACAGCATAAGCAAAACAAGTTTGATTGATTATCCTACTTTCTGTATTAGCTTATTGAAAAAATTAGTATTACTGATGATAAATTTCAAGTGTGTGCTTAAAACAAACTACCTTACGAAGTAAAAAACACAGCATACCCTACCCAAAAACAGAACAGACGAAGTAAATATAAGAAAAGGCAGAGGTGTAGAACATACTTGGATTAGTGCTAGTGATAACAGCAGTGCCTCCGAAATTACAGCTATTAGGAAGTGGGTTCTTCTGGTAATAGTTGTTGAATGCATAAGAAGCGTGATTATGGAGAGTATTAGGGTAGTAACAGCTTCCGCCAGATTGAATAGCAGTACAATCAGCAGCACTATGGCCACACGCATAATCCAAAGCTGCCTGCAAGGCCAACCGAGCAGCAGTTTGGCTAGCAACACACCAACTAGCACCTGCAGTTGCAGGTGTAGTTGGTGTAGATGTAGTGGGAGTAGCCAATGGGACCCAACTACGCGGTTGCTCAGGGATTGAGTTTGGATTCAATTCCGGGGATGTTGATGTGGCTGTGAAATTAATAGTTGGTACTGTTGTGAGAGGCGTTGTGATGTCTTTTTCGACAGTACCTTCTTCAGGAACCTCACCAGATTCAACTGCCCATGTTATACTGCATGATACTGGAAAATAATATGGAGGATTAGAAGCCAAATCCATTTAAAAAAGGTTAGCAACTTGGTGGCAAGAGTATTAAATAAACAAATATGAAGCTACTGCAATTTGTTTGCTGAAGCATACAGCCAAAAAAAAAAAGACCATGAGTGATCGTACTGATTGTTTATGCTAAAATTCGCTAGATTTTAGATAGGATTTTAGCCATAACACTGATCAATGAATAATAACCTTGTAGTGAGCTTGACACCAATAAGAATGATGTTCCAGAGAGAAACAAAAGAGGGGAAGCTATGTGTTTATCTAACTTTTTCTCCCCTCAATTGGCTATACTGCAAGGTGACGGCTTTAAGGTCACGCCTACTGCAAATGGTAAGTATTTTGATGCAATTTAGTGAAACGAGTTACTGTATTTATAAACATATGTTTGGTTGAGTGGATGGTCAATGTCTTCCAATAAGGGAAAGAGTATCCATAATTGAATATCTATCTTCAACAAAGCCTTGCATAATTGTATCGTTGACGCTTAAAAAACTCTTGTATCGGAAAGGAATGCAGTAGTTTAATTTGATGCACAAACCTTTAAAGTTTGGTTTAGGACGTTGGGTGTGTTTCTATGTGGAGACTGGGGAGTGATGACAGAAAAAACTATAGACAATGTACAAATTGGAGTTCATGAATGACAAATGACATAAGAATCCATTGATGCAAACACATACAATGCTCTATTATATTTTAAAAAGACTTTGTCACATCAACACAAACATATTTCAAAAAGCCATTTTAGACATCACAACATTTAGTCAATAAGCAAATAGAATCAACAGAAAAAATATAGAAGCTAAAAAACCAACACATGTTTTCTATAAGACTATTCTCCCTCAATCCGAAATCAGTTGTTGCGAAATTTCAACTTCTCAAGTTCTCATATAGTCATATAGTCATATACTCATATAGTCTAACAAATATGCCATTTACAAAAACTAGTGAAGGCATATATACTCATATAGTCTATATACATTTAGAATTATTAGTCACATATACTACGCATTACTGAAGCAAGTACCGTACAATCAACTTGCTACGGATTAATAGAAATGTAATGACAAACCTTGATATTGGTTATAAGGGAGACAAAATTGTCTACAATATGAAAACAAACAGAATATAATGACACTATATAAGAAACAAAAGCATATGTTTGCTTAGTTCTAGTTTAAGCCATTTACAGGAATAATTGTGTCCAATACTATAATTATTAGAAATCAGATAGTACAATTTCTGACAATAAGAATCCAGAAAACAGACTTTTCAGAATTAATTATTTCACTATAATTAATTAAGTGGTTAAATTATTCAATACTAAGTTTAGCAAAAAGTTTGTAATTGGGAAAATTCCAAAAATTAAAAACCATGAAAAAAAATATATATATATATATGTAAAACATACTTCATGCATTACAAATATTCTAAAATTAAAATACATAAACTAAAATGCCAAATTTCTTATTATTTGTCATCCAGTACCCAGAATTGAAAATTTAGCAAAGAGCAAAAGGTTTATTGCAATTACAGTTAAAATTTAGTAACACAATCATCAAAATAAAAAAGGAAAAACCATATAACAGTAAACATTTTATTCCCCCCACAAAAAAAAAAAAAAAAAAACAAATTATGAAACAGCAAACAAACAAAAACTGTGGACCTCCTTCCAAGATCCCAAACACAATTATTAAATGAAAACATAGGAAAAACAAAATAAAACAGAGGACATAAAACAGAGGAAATGATCACCTGAAGAGAAGATAAGAGCAAAAATGATGATGAAGAATGAAGCAAAAAACTCAACCAAAAAAACCCTTTTACTCATTTTCTGATATCAATGTGATTAGCCACTCAAAGCTCTCAATTATATCTCATATATTCAAAACAAAAAAAAAGTAACATTTTTTTGTTTTTTTGAGAAAAAAAGTTTAAAGGTTTAATCTTTATAGTTGGTTTTATAGTGAAATCATTTGAATAATTTTAAGAGGTTTATAAGTATATATATATATATATATAGGAGAGTTGAAGCTATGATTTGAAAATGAAAAGAAAAAGGAAAGGGAGACATTGTGGGAAGGTGCTAAGCTATAGACATTGAGTTAGAAAAAAAAAAAAAAAAAAAAAAAAAAAAAAAAAAAAAAAAAAAAAAAAAANATTGTTTGTGATTTTCAAGTGATGTTTGTAATGATGACCTTCTTAAGTGCCCATTTTATCTCATATCTTTTGACTATCTCTCTTTCTTTTTGTTTCCTGGGTCTTTGGTTGAGTATACTAGTGATTTAGTGATTAGTTTAGTTGATAGGGTACAAGTTGGAAAAACTTGCCACCTCCCTATGCTCGAAATTTAGTCGACTTTTTTGGATTCTGATAACGAGGGTGTTGAGTTAGTAGATGTGTTTATAAAATGTGTCGTGACAGTTTTTTAATAATTTTGGAAGGAATGAAAGTTGTTATCGATTTTGAGGGTAGAATAAAGTTTATTTTGAATGTTTATTTTAAAGGCAACTTGAAATCAAGTATGTATTTCATCACGATAAAACAATTGCCATAAAACCGAGGCCGAAAGGTAATTGAATTTGAATTGATATGTTCCCACCTAAAGCTAATCCTCAATTACCTAATTTCAAGCTTTAAACTTCGATTAATTGTGTGTACAAGTACATATTACTCCACCGTATATTACACATTTTGGGGGTTTGAAAAGTTACAATATCAAGAACCTAGTGTTCTAGACCATATATATATATATATCCAACAATTTAAGTATTCAACGAACCCTTAATTATTACTCCATAACTTATCATATTTTTGATAAAAATTCAACTAAATATTTGAAATATAGAGTATTGATTGTGTTAGTACAAGCTTGTAAATGAAATTCTTGTATATTTTAGGAATTTAAAATAAAATTTAACAGAAAAAAGGGGGAAAAACCAAAACAAGAAAAGGGAAGAAGAGAGACTTTGTGCTTTTCTGCTTTGGATTAAAGATCCTATGAAGGGTATTTGTCTATAGTCTATAATTTGATGGATAAAAAGGCCAAAAAGTTGAATAGCCGGTGCCGCAGTCTCAGGAGGCTGGGATTGCAAAAACCCAAAGTCCAAATTACATAGAAATTAGTCAAAAGTTGAAACCCTTTCTATTTTCCTTTTATAATTGATGATTTTTTTTACTTGTTTCATATTTGTTTATACAAAATTTGCTGTCATTTTCTTTTTGTCAATTAATAGTAGTGCATAAACATTGTTATATTTCCTCAATCTGAGTATCCTATGTTTGCGACTAGCTAGCGTAGGGGTGGCAATTCAGATTAACAGTGCGGCAAACAATTAGTGTTTTGTGAACCACTAAAATGTCAGATTTTATTTTCAATCGATAAAATTGGCTTGAACGTTCCGCATTGTATAACCAACTGCCATGATACAACTAAGCCTAGGGTCTTCGCCTTCAGAAAATGACATCCCTTGGGAATAACTATCCTAGAAGCTATTTGCCTAAGACAGACGATCTAACGAGATCTTGTAGCAAGAAACTCACAAAGTCACAAGGCATCAATGCTTACTAAATCTATTATTCTAGATTGGCATACAATACTTCATGTTTTCCTTGCATGATAATACAAACTTGCAGAACTCTTCATCATAATTTCTTCCAATCAAAGAGCTTTATATCATTCATATTTGAAGAGCATCAGCAATTGATCCAGCAAGACTCAGAACTTCAAAAGGAGCTCTATTTTCTATAGCCTTTACAGTAAGAGGGCATGAATCCGTAATCCAAAAGTAAGAAAATGCCTTCGACGCATCTGGGAATGGTTAAAGAAAATAAAAGGATATTAAGAACCAATCAGATGTAGCAACTAATGACTAGATATCCGAAATTATTGAAGGTCATTACCATCTTCTTTATGTGTGAATCGTTCAAATGATTTCTTTGGAAATACAGCATGGGTCACATAAGCGCTAACCTTCGTAGCGCCATGAGCTGCCAATACTTTCTGCAGATTCGAAAACAAAATCATACAGCATATCATCCATGAGAGGGTATAAATTGCCGCTGGATGCATCATTTTACATCAGTCAATACTGTGTTGTCACCCCATGTGGAAAAAGGCCCTTCCATCTCTCTTTAATAAACATTAATATTTCATTAGCTAAATGAACATTTTACCTTCAGCATTTTAGCAAGTATCCCAACATTTCCATTTCCAGAAAGCATAGCAAGTGTGTGGTAAACAAAGTTTAACCAATAACGTATGTTATTTCCTTCTTATTTTAATTTATATGAAAGTCGATTTTAATGAAATTATGCTGATGCTTTGTGGGTGATTTCATAAATCAAGTTAGTACTAATCAAGTTTTTCAGGAAATATTTCACATATTTATTCCCCTATTTCAGCTGATAGTTCTCGCTGACATGCATCCTTAGTTTTTTAATAAGATTGTGACATAGTGTAAGATCAGTTCTTAATTTTAAGCTTTCAATTGGGCTATACATCCCTCTTTTGAATTCAGGGTGATTTTCTTCTTTTACATGTCAAATCATTATGCCATCATATTTACAAAACATCATAATCAATGAAGTAGGAAAGTGATACTTCATTTATCACAACTAAAAGTGGCCCATTTTATGCGAAATAAAGACTGGTGTTTACCCCACCTAGAGTTTCGAAAAACATACCTGACATTCAATAAGAGTGCCACCAGATTGTACCAAATCATCTACAATGACAACATGACAACCAGCAGGGTTTCCTTCCTTGATCCTGACTATCCTTTTATCACCTTCACGAACTTTTGCACAAACTACCTGATTTGGGATAACATTAACAAATTAATTTCTATGAAATACGCACGTAAAATCAAAGAGTAGCTCATAATATGAAGGTGAACAAACCATCGGAAAATGATCCAGCTGCTTGTGGAACCGCTTCCATGCTCCATCATCTGGAAATGCTACTACTATCTGGAACAACAACATAAGCCAAAAGACATTAACATAGTTGTTAAAACAGTATATGATTCTTTGTACTCTACATAACAAAAGAGTGGCAAGGAAACTATACAGAATTAGTAGACATAGAGGAAAAATACACAAAAACTAACAGGCCAACCTTGTCAGCATCAGGAAGTTGATCGAGGCGCTGCTTCAACAGAGGAATCCCTGTTTCAAACAATGGCATTACATGATCGCTAAAATAAAACCTTTCCTGCAAACCAGTAAAAAATGTATCAACACAATTGAAAGAATGCATAACAACAGATGTGGACAGGATTATAAGAGGCAGAACATCGAGGAAAATAACGAAAGATTTTTTACAGATGACATTTATAGCCTCTCTAAACTTCATATACTAGCAACTAACAACATTATACATTCATACCATGTATCCAGGAACTAATTTACATAATTGGAAAGAAGACATAATCAACACACATGTTAATCAGGAAACCATGACAGGCATATCACTCTATCAGTTGCTTCATTGCTAGACATCATCATCTCATGAAATTACATAACAGTTTGCATAGCAAAGGAAAATGACCCTAGTCCTAAACAGCAATCTTTAATAACTCTTTATTTCGCCTTCCACATACATTAAGCAACACATATCAAATGATTCAAAAACAAGTGGATGTCGAATACCTTAGACATAAAAAGAGAATTGACTGCATTATAGTACAATTAATAATAATGTTGTGATTTGTGAAAGAAGAGAAAGGAGCAAATCTTGCATTAGTTTCCCTTTTTACTTTTCCTAATTCTTCTTGTAGTAAGTACAATTCAACTACAGTTCAACTACAAGAATATTAAAACAAATTCTTCTTCCTTGAACACCATAATCAAAGGAAAAGCAAGCTGATTTGTATCATATTGTATAAAACTATAAACACTGTCATCAAAGAAAAAACACCTCATATTTGAATATTCAGATTTTATTACTCCTCCTGCTATCCAAATATTGGTAAAGAGGGTTACAGAAGAGAGAGAAGAGGGGAGTGGGGAGCAGGGAGAGGGATTGAACAAGTTGGAGGGACCAAGGGAACTTAACAGTAAAACGGCAGACAGTCTACAGACAAAGATTTGTTCATCAAAGAATAACTTTTGAAATCTCAAGTCCTCGCCACCAAATTCAGAACATTCATAATTCCATACGCATTTAGAGATCAAAAACTTGAACCCATTGTACAAAGAATGTTGAGTTTAAGGCATGCAGCATAATTACACAAATATCAACGGTTTTATGTCCAAGGCAAAAGGGCTAAGGCCCTGTTCTCGTCAACTTATTTTTGCTTATCTGAACTTATTTTTGCTAATCTGAACTTATTTTTGCTGAACTAAACTTATTTTTACTTATCTAAACTTATTTTTGCTAAACTGAACTTATTTTTGCTGAAATCATTAACAATTTATTGAGGATTGAAACTTATTTTTGCTGAACTGAACTTATTTTTGCTAAAAATAAGTCGAGGAGAATATGGCCTAAGTCAGCTAACAGAAATGGAAGTTGCAAAAATATGTGCAGAGGCAAAAGAAATTCCAATTCTAACATATCACGGAAATTTAGTACATGTCCTTTGAATATTATAAATTACTACTTAGTATTTTAGATAGATGAGAATAACCTGCAAAGCATGAATGTCATAGATGACCACACTAGTTGGTCCACCCCTTGATATAGGAATATTGGATAATATCCTCGCCATTGTAAAAGCTGTGGCGACATCTCCTTCCTCCTCCATCCTCTCAAAAGATCCAGTTGGGAAAAATGGTAAGACCAATGTGAAGGATGCAACAAAAAGTCGAGGAAGAGCAAATATGACAGAGAGTTGCTCAAATATGACTGCAGGCGAGCTGAAAGAAGCCAAAAAGGCAACATGCTGGCCTCTGATTTCTTGTGCATTATTTATGAAAAGGTTCGGGAATCCATCATCAAAGCTCCTGATACATAATTAAATCAATTAGACATTTCCAAATCTCATTTACGAAAGAGAGAGTGAGAGAGAATAACGATTCACATATAATATGACAGAATACACTACATCACAATGTAAACCATGATATATGCTATAAATTCATTAAAAATGATCCAAAACCTTAATTGTCTTAATCCTTCCATCGACCATCAACAAGAGCCAAATCTAAAATCCAATGAAAGAGGTCGACCAAAATCCTCTTCTTCCACTCTCCTTTATTTAAGTACCTAGTCCAATATGTTCCTCTTAAAATGGATATTTCATCTCCCTCGGCCTCTTCCATAATCTGTTTAACATCTTGTGGGTGTGGTTTTCCTTAATCTTACCCTCAATACCAAAGATGGACGCAGCTGTAGAAACATTACACAAGTCATTGACACACCCATAACCCAATTATATGAACAATCACACCATAGCTAAAAAAATATCTTTTACACCCTGCCAATGAAACTCCTAATGAATCAGCAAAGTAGTGTATGATTTTGGAGCTCAACAAATGATGCAGGAATTTTTCATTTCTAGTTCTGTGTCTTCCAGACTATATTATTCCTAAATCAACTCCAATGTGCAACCGCAAAAGATGATACTAATCCTCCAAACAAAGTTCATCCTAAATTACTCCCAATGTGTACCCATGCAAAATAAAATCAATCCCAAACTTGTAGAAGTCAATGTATGTGATAACTGCATCCATTTTTATTATAGCTCCTCAATCCTTTACAAACTAGTGAATTAACAATGCTTAGCAGGAAGTTTACACAGATATATAGGAAGAAAAGATAGTGACTTCTCATTCAGTACAACCTTCTTAAGAAGAAGGGCAGTTCAAAGATCATCTACACATGATATCCACAAGGAATAGATAAAGTTAGACCGAAAAACACCGGAAGTACTGATCCCAATTATTAGACCCTCATTGTCTTTGAACACTGTCTAATTGATGCGAATTAAGTACATGAATTTTAGTACAAGCACAGCAAAATAACCCTTTGTGTCAACGCGTGAACTAAACTTGCGCCTTATTATACGTATGGAAAAAGCAGTTTAACACAGCCAACACAGTAGGCATGATATTAGTCGTTCAACAAATCAAAGTATTGCCTACACATACATGCATGGAACTGCCAACGTGTTTGGCATATGGGTCAAAACAATGCATAGCATTACCATATAACAACTGCACATACGCTGTGTGGCAACCAGACAACCAGTAAGTAGGCCAAACCTAGCTAATTCTATCCTATACAAGGGTTTCTTCTTCCTATTAATTTCAAAACCACTTCATTTTCAACTATGATTTAGAGGGGAATGGAGACTAATAAAGTAAACCACATAAATCAAAGGTAAGAAAACATTAACCTGAACAAAAACATAAAAATTCATTGCCATTGCATCCAATAATCACTCTCCCAACAAATAAAGTTGCTAACTTTATGGACAAACAATTCTTAAAATTCACAAAAAAAAAAAAAAAACAATTAGGTAACTATTCATTAATCCAACACAATATTAAAGACTAAGAATATGCTTCATATGTTCACAATCCAAAAATAAATAAATTGATAAAAATTAAATTCTCATCAACATAAATTATAAAAAATAAAAATCAAATTTTTACAATGTCAAAGTTACCAACATGATTTTTATTCTATTGCATTCATTCAACCATTTAGGAAACCTTAATTCTTACCCTAAACAATTTACACCTAATAAATGGTGCTCATTAAACATGAAAACAATAAACAAAAATTCACAAAACCTAAAAGTAGAAAAATGAAACAATTACATAAAACACCCAACAAAATTGAAGGAAAATAAAAATGAAAACATGCAATAAAAAAGTGAGAAATTAAACCTCCAATTAATAGATTGAAGATTGATGAGTGGAGATTGAGCAGCAACTTTGCGAGCAAGTTCTTCAGAATCAATACAGTAGAATAGTAACACTTGCTTTTTGTTGGGTTTCTCCATTTTTTTGAACTTTTTTTTTTTTTTTAAGCTAATGGTTTTATTCTTTAGTAGTGCAGAAGAGGAGAAAGGAACCTTTCTCTATTTTTCTTCACTTTTTAGGGAAAGGAAAATTTCTGCTACAATTTGTGCTTGTGGAGAATAACCAAATGAAAAGACAACGACGCCCCTTTAGGAATTAGGAGACGACACAACTCGTGACGCCGCCGTGACTGCAATGTCTAATACTGCTTCCGTTTTTTAATTGCAATATTTCATTTTGCATGCATTTTGAGTAATTAATTTGAACCGTAGATGAATAAGTGTATACAAAACAATTTTAATACCGATAAATTATGATCTTTTTAATTGTGTTCAAACTATGTTGCTGAATATAGTCGTTTACACCTTTAAACTGTTTCGTTAAGAGTCCGTTTAGTAGAATGTAAAAAATTTCGGATGAAAATGAAAAACCTTTTAAATTAAGGCTCCGTTTGGTAGAGCGTAAAACATTTTCTATGAAAAGTGTTTTCCTCCCTCTCCCAATTTTACATTGTTTGGTACACAAAAGAATGTAAAATCATTTTCCATGGGAGTAAGTTTTTCCTTGTAATGATGGAAAACCATTTTCCTTCCAAAATGAAAGGAAAACAATTTTCCTCTCATCCCCTTATACACTTTTTCCTCACTACCTCCTTCCACCCCCTTCATTTTCCTATTTTCATCACTTTTTTTACATGCAACCAAACAATGTAAAATTATTTCCATGAAAATTGTTTTCCATGGAAAACTATTTTCAATGAAAATCATTTTACATTGAAAATGTTTTACACCCTACCAAACGGACCCTAAAACTCATTTTCATAAATAATTTTCATTGTTTGTTTACATGTACAATGTTTTTATGTTTTAATCATTTTTCATTATTTGAGTGGATGGCAAATCAAGTATTTCAATTGTAAGGGACAATGTTTTCCTTCCAAGTGTGATGGCAACTGTTTTTCGCCCAATTTTGAGAGAAAATGTTTTCAACATGGTGGAAAACCATTTTCCACTTCAAGTTTTTCATATTAATATTTTACTCCAAACCAAACAATGTAAAATGAGAAAACAATTTTCAGGGAAAACGTTTTACGCCTTACCAAACGTACTCTAAATTGTGTGCAAAAAAAAAATTGTTGCAACTAAAATAAGGGAGGTAATATCTACTATGCATCCGGAACATACAACAAGCTGTACACTTGGGGCGATGTTCATATTTTTTATGCAATGTTCAACTTTCAATAGGTAATGTTCAATTTTCATTATTAACTAGTTTTTCTACCCAGGCGTTGCTTAGGGCCACATGTCTAATATACGTGTAACAATGAGAAAGACAATTAATTAAGGTACTATTTTAGGCTCTGTTCTCCTCGTCTTATTTTTGCTTATCTGAACTTATTTTTGTTGAATTGAACTTATTTTTGCTGAACTGAACTTATTTTTGCTGAACAGAACTTATTTTTGCTGATCTGAACTTATTTTTGCATCTGAACTTATTTTTGCTGAATTTGTTTTATTCTAATTAAAATTATAGGGCAATTATATGCTATAATTGAATTTTATTTAGGTGAAAATAATTGATTTATTATAATCTCTAAATTATATATAATCTGATTTTTTCCCTCAAATTTCAAGAATCTTATGGACAAAGGCATGCACAATATTTTATCATCTTCATTTTAATATCATATAGTTTCCATGTATTATAATATTATCATATATCTATATTAACATATATTTATTTTCATATAAAATAATATATTTCCAATTTACCATCAAAAATATAAAATCATATGTAAATATTTTTTCCATATTATTTCCATACAATACATATTCTTTTCAAAAATGTTACCTAAATATTTTTAAAATTATATTCTACTGTTTTTATACCATAATTTCTCATTTAAAAAGATGTGCACATATAAATATCCATGTACAAATTAATTTGTATAGTACATATAGATTTTTTTTTTGAACTGAACTTTTTTTTTTGAACTGAACTTATTTTTTTTAACTGAACTTATTTTTGCTGAACTGAACTTATTTTTGCTAAACTGAACTTATTTTGCTGATCTGAACTTATTTTTGCTGAAAATAAGTAAAAATAAGACGAGGAGAACAGGGCCTTAGTATGTCACTTTTGATTTTTATTGGGTTGAGTTAGTTATTTGTTATTGTTATTTTAAATTTACTTCTAAACAATATATTTAAAAAATTGGGCAAAGGTCACCAAAAATATCTAGTTGAATTAGTAATTGTGTTGAATTTCCTTACATAGGTCTTAGATTCGATTTTTGTTAACATTATATTTTGGGTTGAATAATTGGATATAACTTATTTGTCTTACGTACATGGTGCAATGATTGAGTATAACTTATGTACGTTGCATACATGGCGCAATTAAGGTGAGGATTAAGGAGGCTTAGGAGACGTACATACGTTGTCTCAAACGTCTTTTTAAATGATGAGAGGTGTTTGAGAACAATATATATATATATATATATATATATTCAAAATAATCTATTAGATATTATAAACACTTGGGTGGGTTAGTAATTGGCTTGGATTATGTAATAGACGTCGTGGATTCAATCTTTGTTGGTATTATACTTTTGGATATATTGTATCATATGTTGTACACGTGGCTCTACGCAGATGAGAGCTGAGGAGATCGATTACGTGGCGCGTTTACATTGTCCGAAACGCCTTTTAATATATTATATAGATGTTCATTAACATTTTACTAATATTTTTTTTTGCAAGAAGAAACCTTGAAGCTATTTTCCGGTATTGACTATTGTCTTCCGGCGTTGACTCAGGGCGTGTTTACTTCAGCTGAAAACAGGTGAACTGAATTGAACTGATTGGAGCTGAACTGAACTGAAAGTTTTTTATGAAGGATTAATGAGTAGCAAAATAAGAAAAGAGCTGAACTAAACCGAACTGAACCGATCCGAAGTAAACAGGCCCTCACTTCTTTCTCCTACTTGCACTCTCTTTTTTCCTTTTTTTCCCCTACAATCTCTTCCAAGATTTTCCCACATTCATTGATCTTCTCCCCTTTATATCAAAGTTCCACAATTTTTTACTTCCTCCATACCCACTTTTTGCATCTCCTTTTCACTTCTTTCTTTACAATTAAACTCCAATTTAATGACACTCATTTACATCTAAACTCAAAAAAAAAAATCCCATTTTTAAAAATCATCACATGGCTTACCCATCAACAACAGTAGATTTGAAACCCTCAAATATGTTCGAATTTGTGTCAAAGTTTGGTAATTTTGCACTAAATTCATTAATTCAAAATGATTCCTCAACTAGGTATTCCTCATGATCTTCTAATAATTTGTATTTAGGTACTCAAAAACAGATTTAAATATTTGCTGTTGGTTTGAACGTTAGTAAAAAGGGTTCTAATCTGAAGATGATTTTGACTGATTTTAATAAGGCAATTAGACTTCATTGTGATAGAATTCCACTTAGATTTTCTTTATTTGGGGTTAATACGGGAAAGTATTGGGGTTAGTGATAATAAATGGTGTTTTGGATGATATTAGATGTCATATTAATGGGGAGGTCGAATCACCTAAAAGAGTGAAAATTTGAAGGTTGAATTCCTTTGTTTATAATTAGAGGAATAAATTGAGGGAAAAAAAGGAAAAAAGGAGTGTAAATGGGAGAAAGAAGCGAGTCAACACCTGAAAACTATGGTCAATGCCGAAATATGGCTCTAAGATTTCGTTTTGCAAAAAAAATTTAATTTAAGGTTTCTCCCGACAAAAAAGTATTTCAAAGGTTTTTCTTGGCAAAAAATATTTAGAAAGATTACTTTCGGCAAATTTTTTCGATTTTAAATAATATTTCATTGTCCTCATGCTTTTATTTCATTTATATATAACTAGATTAGTCTTCTGCACAATGCACCAATTAATCAATTATATAGGGAAAATTTGTGATATATATTGGCCAAAATGTCACAACACACCTTTTCAAAAAAAAAAAAAAGCGAAAATAAATCTTTTAAAATTATGTTGTCAAAACACAACTTAAATACTCCATCGGTTCTTATTTACTTGCTACATATCTTTTCGGAACGGATATATATATGCGATGCAATAAATAAATGGGTACCACAAGTTTATAGAATAATTGAATGAAAAAGTGGATATTAAAGTGTAAGATGATAAAAATAAGGGTAAAGTAGGAAGAAAATTGATAAGAAAATGGCAAAAGTAATAAAGTTATAAATATTTGTGTAGGGTCCACAACCAAAAAAGGAAATGTAACTAGTAATTTGAGATTTCTCTTCTAGATATATGTAGCAAGTCGAGAAAAAACAGAGGCCATGTTTGGTAATTGGTTGGTAGCCGCTAACTGCTAGCTTGTTTGTCTGGTTGGTTTGTCTACATGTTTGTATTGGTTAGTTTGACTGACCGGTAGTTATTATTTGTTTTGTTTGGTAACTACCTGTTGGCTTTTGGCTGTTAGTATGTAAAATTACTTTTAAGGACATGCTTATTTTAGTTAAGAAATGAAATTATTTTAATTTTCAATGGACAAAATTGTAATTTACTTATTTACCTGCCAAAATAAAAAGCTCCTTTTACTAGCTTGCGGCTTTTGTCTTAAAAACTAACTTTTTAGCCAATGTAAAAAGCCAAAAAACAAACAAGTATTTTGGCTGTTTGACCCAGTCAAATAGGCCAAAAGCCAACAGCTAACAACCAAACACCCCATCGAAAGTAAAAAAAAAAAAATTGTGAGGCCGTTGACCATAATTCCCTCTTTCATTCTACCCTATTTATCTAAACTCTCATCTACTTTATATATTGATCTTCTTCTTCATTCATCCATCTTTTTCATTCATTCATCTTTAGTAAAAGCAAATCTTACTCTTACAATGAACAAACTCAAGCTTTACCTACAACTGCTATGCAAGAATACATTAACTAAGTTTTTGATGAACTTTGACGATCGAGTTTCTCCTAACTACAACAATTCAAGCTTTATCTTCCCCTTCCCTTTACTTGAATGTTTGTTTTGTCAGGATGAATTGAATGCTTGAAAGGATGAAACAATTGACTTGCTAGGGTTTTGAGAGGAGAATGTTTTGAGGATGAATTAGATTAATTTTTATGAAGATTGGCTTTTAAATTGCTTTAAGAGTGCAATTATAACAAGATAAAGGTGTAAGTAGTGTAACATCACTGGTCAACGGTGGTCAGTGCTGGAAAACACCAATAAGGTGTATTCAAACAAACAAAAAAACTACTTAAGGTGTGTTTTTATAACAAAATTTTTAAAAGATGTATCTTCCATATATATATATAGGAAATTTTGTCAAGACACACCTTTTAAAATCATTTTTTTGCGAAAACACACCTAAAACAAAATTTTTTTGCAAGGACACACCTTGTTCCACTTTTCCGGCGTTTACCAATTATTGCCGGTGTTGACCAACCTGTTTTTTCTATTGACACCTCAATTCTTATTTGTGCACTCTTCTTTATGTATTAAAAAGGCTAATTATATAATTAACTTCCATCCCAAATCCCAAATCCTCATAAATTCTCTGAACTAAGACTTGGGCATTTTGTCATTCTTTTTTTTTTTTTGGATCTATTGTTAGTGCTTATGAACTAAGTGAATATTGTTTATATAGCTAAGTAAAACTCTGCTCATTTGGAGGGAAATGCAAAGTTTATCAATGGATTTTTAGAAGCGTCCCTATTTCAATGGAACTAGTGTTTTGATATCTTATCTTAGATTTAGGTTATATCATGAAAAAGTAGAGTTGTGTGCACCTGGCTGTATTGGTGGTTATTGTTGAAAAAGTTTTGCCGAAAAGGTCTCATGAGAAAGACGACATTGTTGTGTGTAGACGTGTTCATTTGGGTATCAATTGGTTTGCTGTTACTCCTGCGAGTTTAATAAGGAAAATGCTAATGTGCTATGAGGAGACATGTCCATTGGGGTATCAATTGATCTGCTTTGGGTTTGATGAGAGAGATGAAAATGTGCTATGCAGTGTAATTTTTTGGGTTAAGTATTAAATAAGAATCTAAAATTCATACAATAGTAATCTAATTATGGTTTATAGAATAGATTGTACCAATCGAATCCATATTCTTCCCTTTCATTTGTTGTTTTAATTTTTTAAACTGAATTTCGGATCTCTGAGGCTTTTAAGATTTTGGGATTTGGGATTGAAGTTAACTATATAATTAGCTTTTTTAAAACATGAAATAGAGTGCACAAATAAGAATTGAGGTGTCAGTAGAAAAAACAGGTTGGTCAACACCGGCAATAATTGGTCAATGCCAGAAAAGTGGAACAAGGTGTGTCCTAGCAAAAAAATTTTTGTTTTAGGTGTGTTTTCGCAAATATGATTTTAAAAGGTGTGTTTTCTAAAAAAAAATGATTTTAAAAGGTGTGTTCTGACAAAATTTCCATATATATATAAGGTGTGTTCCGACAAAAAATTAACTATGGGTAATGCTATATTAGGTAGCTACACAAAATGGTTATATTATGTAGCTTTTTTTTAAGGAAAAAACAATTATCATTAATTGAAAGTCATACGACATCTACAATAAGCGTTATAGAAAATTAAAATACAATCTAAAACAATCAAGTAAAATTATTATGTAAAGAAGCTATAATAATGAGACACCAGATCTGAAGTTGAAGCGATTGATCGATGAATCATGCAACCTTTTATGAGGGAGTCTATCTTCCTGACATAGTTTTGTGAAGAATTTTTTTTTACTTGACCATGTAGACTGCATTCTCAAGTCCAACGCCGATCGCAAAATTGTACAATCAACATCCCATGATTCTGAGAGTGAGGGATAATAACTCAAGTGGTTAACGCTTTCCTTCCGGTTCCAGTAGATCCTGGGATCGATTCTCACCCCGCCCTTGCGGCTCCCTAGCACCAAAGAAAAAAAAAACAACCCATGATTCTAATCTTTCTTACAAAACCCCAAAAATAAATCATAATCTTCCATAAGAGAAAAGGAGAAAAACAAGCTTCAAACTCTCATAAAAGGAGAGGACAAACTTAGAAATTGGGAAGAAATCTCTCATAAAAAGAGAGCAAGGGGGATTATTCATAACTAAAAAACAAAAAATTGACATAAAGAATGAATTGGGGCTTACCATCATCAAAGAGATGACGATGGTAGCCCCTTACAATCGTCAAGAAGTTTTAGAGTTTTTTTGAGAGGGGAGGGAGAGGGGGAAGAGGAAGGAAAGTTTATAGGTAAGAGAATCTAGTGTGTATTTACTTTTATTAGGTAGCTAAGTAAATAAAAAAAAAATATTAGGCAGCTAAATGCAAAAAGTGACTGTAATTTTGAAAAAAAAAATCGAAAATGAAAGATTGGTACTTGTTTGATCAATCACACTGATAGCTTCAATAGTTCACTTCATTTTGTGTTTTGGTCAGGAGGGACAAAAGAGAGATGCTTTCCTGGATTAGTCGGTCGCTATTGTTCCTCCTCTATTAAATGCCTTCTTTTAAAAAGTGGAATGGCAAATTTTTAGTGTTGATATTAAAACAGTTGCTATTATGATTTTTTTTTTTGGGTGCTAGCTAGAGAGCCACATACAAGTGCATGTGATAAGAATCAATCGCAAGACTTCTCGAAAAGTAAGTTATCCCCAATCTCTTAAGAAGAGTTTTATTAAAACTAGATGAATTGAACTGGATCAATCGATAAAGCTGATCTAAAATTCACAATTCTAAAATATGCCTTTTCTCATTAGTAACCATGTGGTTTTTTCTATTCAATGTGTTCTCGTATTTTAAAAAAATTACTCGGTGAACCCATTTATTAAAAAAATTATTATGCATGTAAAACCTATAAAATAATTCGTTACTAACAACGTTAGTTGTGATGTATATATGAACTACTCCCAAAAATTGTCACCCAAATATTATATTTCGCTGTTATATATCAAACTAAGTTAAAACTCATGCGATGCAAAATACTTATTACTAGAAAAAAAAATATTTGCTACAAAACTTTAGGATGTGAAGTTTAAACTGTTTAATAAACTAATTTTAAAGTTCAGTTTGGGATGTGAATGGAATTGTATGCAAACATTGATTTTTTTTTTTTTCCAACAACGTAATTTGAGTGGAATCACTAGTAAAAAAATAGCTTATTAGTATCGTTTTTTTGCACCTATTTGTATCGTTTTACACACGATACAATTGGAGGCGTAATAAATAGCAAACCCTATTTGTATCGTTTGTTAGAAATGATGGTAATAGCTTCTATTTGCATCGTTTTTTCAAAAAAACCGATGCAAATAGGTTGTCTATTAATATCCTTTTTTTAACAAACGATACTAATACTACTGTTTATAAAACAAATTTCAAATGGTAATTTGATGGGCTCTATATTCACAATAAATAATATATCTATATATATATGCATCCTCCCGCCATCCTCCCGCCATTGCCCCTGTTCGATTCTCTATAGTTTACAATACTAATATAAATATTTCATTAACAAATTAAAAATTGTAAACGATTCAGGTATATACAATACATTTTCAATTCTTATATAAATATATTTTACAACGACAAGTTGGATAGATGTTTACGAAATAACTAAATTAAAAGTATGAACAATATTGTAATCAAATACATTTTTTATTTAATTAGGATCGGATAATAAGAAATTTAGTCTGAAGAACCTCGCCCATTGCTCGCGAACTTCATCCAACTCTCTTTTGGTATACGGGGCAGATCTTCCAATATAGTCCTTCAAAAGATTATATTGAAAACAAAACGATGTAAGTAAAGTATGTAAGATATTATTGTTAAGAGAATAAGAAAGGGTATAGTAGCTTTCCAATCAGTACATATGAATATGCTGCTACTGTCTAAACAAACATATTAAAAAAAGACATGACATGCTTTGCTAAAACTTCAAGCAGGATAATCAATAATGTATTAAATCAGTGATTAATTGGACAAAAATTGGACAATCAACAAGAGACCGAATAAATTGGACAAAAGGAAAAGGAAATAGATGGATATAAGAGTCGGAAACAAAAATGGAGTGTTTATCCTCATAGATAAGGCCTTGGCAATAATGTAGTTAAGATCTTAAAGCAAGTCCTTGGAGGAGTGAAGTTGACCACTGGTGGTGACCTCAACGGGCATGTATTTTCTATGAGGGTAAAACCTTTGGGAGTATGACTCATCACTACCAAAAACAGGTCAGGATTACTAGAAACACACATCAAAACAACCTAAACCAAACCAAAACACCCACACCAACAAAACTCCAATACAACACAAAGACAAATAAAAAACCACAGCCAACCACTCTCATCACTCAGCACACAACACACAGCAGCAACAAACCAACCAGCCACAACTTCCTCTAGCACTGCATACCCTGCCCCCACTACAAAACCAACCAGCCACGCACAACTTCCTCCACACACCCCACCAACCTGCACCGTCAACCCAACTCCAACAGCCTACAACAGCCACCAGTAGCCACCAAGAAAAAAATACAACCTCACTAGCAGATTTTCACTGCACAAAACTGCAGAACTGAATTAACATCAGACCCCCAAACTGCAGCCCTGCATAGCTCACTACAGAACAACTTAGGCATCCTATAACAAACCAAAACAGGCTGCACAACCAACATGTTTTGCAGCTCCTGGACAACTACCATGCACTCCAAAAAAAAAAAAAAAAACTGCCCAAACTAACAGCAGCAGCAGCAGCTCATGGGACCAGCAGCCATTTAACATAAGACTGCAGCAGCAACCATAAGCAGCTCAATAATAATAAACCAAACCAACCAGTTAACAAGGCCAAACTAACTCATAACCAGGCATTAACAAGCATCAAACAACAACTTTCACAACCCTTACAGCCCTGCACAAACTGCCTACAATAAAAGCAGAAAAGTACAACAGCTGCCACATCTCCGGACAACGGCTCACAAACTAACCTATTGAAGAACATAAGGTTAGTGGTGTTCATTACCACTTCCATGTGAATTCCTGTTCTAGTTGACCTAAGCTCTCGGTTGATCCTTCAACTAAAATTCTGATCTCACTAATAGTTTTAAGCTAACATTTTCAAAGTTCAAATCTTACTTTATATGTATTTTCATAAAACTTCACCAAATCTTACTTTAAGCTGACATTTTCAAAGTTCAAAGTTCAAATCTTACTTTATATGTATTTTCAAGGTTAGTGGTGTTCATAACCACATCCTCTCCGAAACTTCACCAAATTCCCAAAAAACCTCCGTCTATGATTACTTGCATTCCAAAGACTAAACTAATTAATAAACNACATTCCAAAGACTAAACTAATTAATAAACAACAAATTAAATCATGACACAACCCTTTATTTGCTTCACATCACCCTTACATTCACCAACTTTCTTGACTATCTCATTCATGTACTTCATCACATAGTAGCCACAATCCATCCCACCAGTTTGCTGGGCGCACTAACAATATTGCAAAACGTAGATTAAGAACAAGATACCTCTTGTGAGCATTATACCAAAATATATTCTATAGTATTCACATAAAACAAAATAAAAGAGTCACACGTATACCTCGACTCGTGTCACCTCCAAAACCATTTTGAATTTTCTTGATCCTTGCTCTATACGACTTGTGCACTGAAACAATTGAGATGTGTAAATTTCTACCAAAATAAATCAACACTTGCCTCGATGTTGCAGAAGAAATTGACATCAACAGACAGATTACCACGATACTAACAACGTTACTAAAATTTTGAACATTGAGGGTTCATAATATTACATCAAACACGTTTTCACAGCTCAGTTGACGAGGTGGTTGTTGTGCCAATGGGTCGAGTATATAATTACGCCGTCACATAAATCAATGCCATGAGAATCCAGTGGTTGCTACCAAAAAAAAATACGTGATCTATATTCCAAATATAACAAGACATGTATGTAAATACAAAAGTAAGAAGAGCCCGTTCATACTTTTCATTGTATGGGCTAAAATTAGATTGGGACTTTGAATTTTTCCTTTTTAGTTCGCTGTTGAAAGCGTGCTTCACATACTTGACTGCATCGAAAAAACTTCTCTTGCATTTTGCGCTAGATATCTATGGGGACACAAGAAGGTTATGTGTCCCCCTTCAAACTAGATATAACTCTTCAAGAGGTAGCTGTAATTCAAAACACCAAAAAATCATAAATCATATATATTTACTAGCAACACATAAACGCAACAAAACAAGGTTTTTTTAAATTTTGAAAGGTTTACCAAATGTACACATGGACACCGACACATTATACACACTCCTCTAACAGTTCATCAACGTCGGTAGATGTGACATAAATATGTGGGTCTTCTTGGGATACAACGTTGGTGCCTAGAACAACACACATACACTTTCATGGTTATCCTCAACCATCAACATGCGCAATAGTCACACTCCGAAGATCAGGAACTTAACCAATTTGAGAAGAGGGAATGTCAAAGGGATGTGATTCCTGTGTTTTGAGAGGGTCATAACTACCTACACCTTCTTTGCTCTGCGATGTTGTCTCACAACATCCTACGTAGCTTAAAATCAAGCTATAACTTGGTTAGTACTCATCACATGGAATAACAACCATCAATAAATACTACACAAAGTTATACAAGCATAAACTAATGTCAGGATTGCATACTACCGCATCCTCAAATATCACCATAGATAGGCCCACATCACAAAGTAATCCTTAGCTTTACCAAGCTTAGTTTCACCATCAGGCATGGAACAGGCAACTCCACTAATTTGTACTCCTCATATGGAGGTCGATGCTGACCTTATAGTGATCAGGCAACATCGATGATGTATGAATCAAAGATACTAATCACTAGAGTACCAAGTTCCATCAGCAACACAACTAGGTTACCATCATCATCACTCATCCCAGACGACATTTTTGGGGCCCGTCTACAATGGAAATTTTTTAGAATTTATCACTTTAATTGATTGTACTATACGTAGAAGAATTTGTTTTATTGATGTACCATCATCATCACTAGGTTATGCTTGCCTTTCTTATTAAAAGTCAAACAATATAAATGGTCTTTATAGAATTCAAACGATAAAAAATGCTTTTTAAGAGAGAACAAAACACGTTAAACAATACCTCTAATGGAGGCTTCCAATTCAATGCAAGAGGTGGTTTCGAGCTCACTTCCTTATTTCCCGCTAAGTTCATCGTGGTAATGAGGCTATAGCTTCGATTTTAATTTCCAATCGAGCTATAGTTGCTTTTAATGTCCAATCTCATCCCTACCTTTCCTTGGTTGCTTCCCAAATGCCTTTCGAAGGCCAACTCCAACCCCAGATCGGCTATCCCTTTTACATATCCATTGTAGTCCCTTTCCCAAGAGCCTTACATAGACGTCATTACGACCTCTGAAGCAGAAGCAACTCCACTCTCTTTCTCTTTGACTCCTTTTCCAGTGTTTCCATCTGTAAGAAGAAATAAACATGTGAGAAGTAAATACCACAAGTACTATGGCTTATGAAATTCACTTCAAACACAATTTTATGAAATATTTCAAGTGTTTATAAATATTCAAACAACTTACAACTTGGTTCACTACTCTAACCGTGTCACCTTTAGTTGGATCAACTTCCCATTTTCCATCCTGTGTACGGCGTTGATGTGCTAGACACCACTCAAGGGCACGATTTGACTTTGCTACTCACCACACTACTCTCTTCGGTCGATTTTCAACAGGAGGAGTTGGAAGTCTTTTCTCCTTCACCCATTCTTTCCTTTTTCTGTTGTAGCTCTTTGACCAAGTGTATGACGATGGATTTTTCCTTTGGAACACATTTTGCCTAGCTCACTTCTTTTCTGTTTCAAAAAATGGTAAATACATTCATTAGCTAACAAGACATCACAAATTCATGTTCATATGATCACAACTTACTACCCATATCAACTCGTAATCTACAAAAAACTCAATTCAAGTGTTATGTTACCTTGAATTCAGGGGATCGAACGTAATCCTCAAACTTCTCCCATTGCCTTTGTTATGAACCCTTCATACAACTCCCAAGGCTTCTTATCCGCATTTGGATTACCTTTTCTAGGGCAGTGGTTTACGAATAAAACGTCTGATTAATTCAGATTTGTGGTGACGAAAGCGAGCAGCTACTGCTCTTAGGAAATCTTCTTTCTTGCACCTGTTGGGTCTTCAATGTGGAAGAGTTTCTGATTTAACATAATGTGTAAGTTAATTATAACCAAAAAATTGTAATATGGATCTTATTCCAATATTCTGAGATTTTTAGAATCTTATTCAATGCTAGCATTCATGAAGTATTCCATATATGAATTGATAGTATGCACAAAAAGAATCTTATCCTAATCTGATCAAAACCACCATGAAATGACGTACTCATGCTCAATATTCACAAAATACAAACTAAATCAATCTTTTTAAGTTTAGAATGGACACACAATATTGTACCCACCTTTGTTTGAGCCCACAATCCATCCGTTTCCACTTGCTGCACTTGGTTCCATTTACGGATGTTGATGTCAATCCTATAAGCACAATTCCCAACTTGTTTGCCATACTTATCTCATACTCACACGGCGGAAATCAATACTCATCAAATTCAAGGAACATCAGTGTTACGGTCGGACCGGTTTAGATGGACCTCTACCAACTGCCTTACTCTTTTTTCGTTGTGAAGTAGACGGTTGTTCTTCTTGAGGAACGTCATCCTCTCTACAATCCGTTCTTTCGTCTTCATCATTTACTTCATCATTCCTCGGGTCCATAGATCCAACTTCCTAAAAATTAATACACAAATGACACATTAATCAAAAAAAACAGTAAAACTTTATAAAAATAATCCACTCTTATAGGCGGTCATATAATAAAAATTCAAAACTAACAACTTGCAATTGAAAAATCAAAACAATAAGCAACTAAAAAAATATCAAAACTCCCAAATTCACATGATGAGAGTCTTGCATAACACGAAACACACATCATTAAATAAACTACGGGTAAATTTTTACCTTTTCGCACGTGTAATCATAACCACTACTATCATCACTATCGTTGTAAGAGTCATCATCACTTTCANATCATCACTATCGTTGTAAGAATCATCATCACTTTCAGGCTCATAATCGACATTGACTTTCTCATTCACTTCTACTCTTTTTTTGTGTCATCTTTTTTCTTGATCCCATCAAGGCATCTGCCATTTTTGACAAACCTATAGCTTCCATTCTTGCCTTATTCTCGGCAATCCTTAATGCCCTCTGCCATGGGTAACACCGAGTACCCTTCATTAAGGGTAACACCGAGTACCCTTCATATCTATTTCAAATGTTGTATCTGCATTGTTCAAAATCTATAATAATCATTTTCCCTAAAATCAATTCATGAGTAAATTGATAATAAGTTAATTATTAACAAATATTGTGTTCGTGCAACTCAGTAGTCAAAATCGCAGAAATCAATCACAAATTAATCAGATCTAAAACAAACCACTTAAAAAATCATTAAAAAAATCAATAAAAACCGAAAAAAAAGAAGCAGTTTCGAAACCTTGAAGATAAGTAGAAGCAGAAATTTCGAAACCAGCACGGCCGCGAACACAGTAAGGCTTCTTCTCAGGTCTACCAGCTGTCGCCATTGTTATAGCTTGAAGGATACATAGTGTAATTATCGAAATCCCAAAAATTATCGAAACCGGCGAGAAGAAGAAGAGATCAAAACCGTTAATTCGAAACTCTTAGATTGGAACCGGCGAGAGTGAAGAAGAGATCGAAACCGGCGATGAGAGTGAAGAAAATTGAGCATTGAGAGTGAAAGTTGAGAGTTGAGAGTCAGAGTAGATCGAGTTGAGAGGAAATGAGAGTGAAGAGTCAGAGGCTAGGTTTATTTTAACAGGTGAGAGGCATTTTTAACGAACACTAATAGAGTCCTATTAGTATCGTTTTTTTACTAGTGCTTAATGGGGCGTTACTAATAGCGATTTTTCTACTAGTGCTTAATTTGTTTTGAAAGTAACCATATTGGCCCCGTGCAACGTTTGAGAATAAATTGTTTAATTCATTTTAATTATAAATGATCACATTTCATTTCAATACACAATACAGAGTATATATACAAATTGAAATTAAAGGTAACTTCATACTTCATAAGTTTGACATATTATGGTGTAATTTGATAGCTCTAGCTATTTTCTATAATCTTAATTGAAACAAATTATTTTGAGATAATTAAAAAGATAAAATTTACATGGGCATTTTATCAAATAAATAAATTAGACTTTACAAAATCTAGAGGCATAAAAAAGAACAAAGTCAAGATGATAGATTTAAAAGTTAATATTTCATACTATGTATGTTTTGAAATCAGAAAAATCGAAGAAAGTAGTTCAAGCTTTGTACAGTAATCTAATATAATAGCCAACTTTCGTTTTATCATTTTTGGACCCAATTTTGGAGCAAATTTTCCATTTTTGGACTAACATACGGGTGACTTAATAAAACTACTCCCTCCATTGTAATGTTTGTTACTGTTGGAATAAAGGGTACAAGGAGAGGGAAACTTTGACTTTGAAATGCTTCATGATATAAGAAAAAATATATACCATATGAGTTTTTGTTAGTTTCAACTAGATGCATAGTTTTTTAATATCAAATGTTTGTAATTTTTTATAAAGCGCAATGGAAGATATTAAGGTTTAAACAAGTGCATTGAAATATGTGCAAAAATAAACGTAACAAACATTTTGAAACGGATGTGTAGTAAATTAATTCCATTATTTTTACCTTTTTGTTTTTTCCATTTTTAAAATATGTGTATGTAATGAAAAAGTTGTTGAAGATTTGTTTATTAGCTTCATTTAACTTCCTTTCATTCTTATTACTCCATATTCTTAATTTTCCTTCAAACATAGTTTTTCTTTTCATTATGTTTTTTCTAATTTAATCAACAACCTAGAGAACATGGAAAAACCCAGTGAAACCAAATAAACAACACAAAATTATACAATGGAAAAACCAAGAAGTTTAAGGGAATAAATTAAATCAAATTTAAAGTTTAAACCACAAACATAAAAAATTATAATTAAGCACTCTCACCCAAATGCCAAAAGATATAAAATTACTCAAATTCATTCAAAATACGACTACTAAAAGAAGAAATCAATCAAAATAAAACCCAATAATATATATTACAAACGAACAATCGATCCTTAATATATATGAAAGGTTCCCCCACCAAACTAAATACTAGTTATATTATGAAACTCCAACCAAGTATTCTAGTAAAAGAACGCCATTGCAAGTTATTGTTAGATGAAGTAGAAGAAGCAACACCAACAAATGTAGGAAGAAGGTCAATTGCTAGATTCAATGTGCTAATAAGATGAAACCTCTTTATATTTATTCTAGAATCCTGATTACAGATCATATATGCAAATAATAATTCCAACACAAATCAAACAATCTTTAAACGAATGATTTTTGACGACCAAATTTTCGCCGTAAATTCAACAATTTACTAGCGAAATCTATGATTGAAGATTTTCCACAAAGTAGATCGAAAACGCGAAAACTACAATTAAAAAACCGAAAACGCACAAAATAGAAATTAAAGTAGAATGTTTATATAGATTAAGCCATTGATGCAAATATTAAGAGAAAGGAGAAGAGAGAACAAGGAATGAAAGAGGCATAGCAAAACAAGATTGGAGAAAGAAGCAATAAAAAAGAGTGAGGAAGGAAATATGGAGTCAAAGTCAAAAAAATTTGCAAATAAATATCTATTGTATTATTCCACTAGCTATTAAATGACATTTGCCTAATTTTGCAGATAAAGATCTAAAACAGAAAATATATATACTCTAAAGTTAGGTCTAAATATATAAAAACGAAAGTTGGTCTATTATTATATTTTCTTCCAAAATTCGGATTATTTTCATTAATTTTTCCTTTGAAATTTTATGTTTAAAATTCTTCCAAATTAGAGAGACAATGTATATATATAGGATGGGGTTCAAATGAGAACCCTCTTTACATGAGAATCGTGAGAATTACATCAAAACTCATGTATTCATTTTTTTTCCTTACTTTTCTAGGTGTTATAGTGTTACTTTATATCTATTTTAATAGTAATAAGTTGTAAACATCTTATTTCAAATGTTTTAAGCTATCATATATAATTTGACCTTTAAGCAACAAATATGACCACCTTAAATATTATACGATTTTCAAAAGCCTAAAAAATCAACTAAACCTTGTTATAATTGAAAACTAAGGGTATACCTAGTTATAATACATCGTTAATAAGTGATTGCAATTTTTAAATGTATCTAATACGGTCGTTATTTTGTAGTTCCCATGGTTTTTATGCAACGAGGGTTCTCATGGGATCCTCACCCTCTATATTTAAGCTCAAATTTAAAGTATTGTACTTTAATTTTTGTATTATTTGCAAACCTTTCATTCAAAATTTGAAGAAAAAAATTGTTTACTAACATGAGGCAAAGTTTAAGTGGATTGTTCCACAAGATTGTGAAAGAGAGTCGTACTACTCTATGATATTCTTAAGCTAGGCGGGAAAAAAACACATAAACTTGACATGTATATAACATTTAGCAATGCTAATGTCAACTGTTTTTGTTTTAGTATTAGTTATTAACTTATTATAAATAAATAATTCCTCTACTCCATATATATATATATATATGCATCTATTTTAAGGGACGCTCAGTATTAGTTGTAACACTTTAATTAAAAAAACTCTCACAATTTTGGACATGGCTGACTATATAAAGTAGATCATAGTTTATTTTGATTAGAGTTGGCTAGTACACATTAGTGGAAAAATTGCTATTGGTACCGGGCGTAACGGGTTGTTACGAAGATGGTTACAAAAATTGGCTATTTTCCTTTTTATTTTTTACCACCTCAAAAATATCCTTTGTGTCATTCGTTGGAAAACTACTGCACTATCCATTCTCCCCAATTGCAAACCAAAAACAACTAAATCAAATAATTCGCACCACCTCACCTCACCTCACTTCAGTCACTTCTCCGGCTTCAGTCACTCACCACTTAGGGTTAGGGTTACACCATTTCTCTCTCCTCTTTCCTCTTCTTTTGTTAGGGTTAGGTTAGGGTCAGAGCACGAAGGCTATACAGGTGCGCTTGTATTTCTTACTCTAGTACTCAATTATACTTTTGTATTATGGTTAATTTTTTATTTATTTTTTTTAAATTTTGAATTGAAATTGGAGTTTTATTTGTCTTGTTTATTCTATTGGAATTTACCGCGTAATTGGATTGAAATTGAAATTTCCTTGATTAAATTGTTGTTGTTGTTGTATTTGTTGTCGAGGTTGCTGATGTTGTTGTATTAGTGGTCAACACTATAACTATTGACAAGCTGTTGTTGTGGTGTGGTGCATGCTTATCCAGATGATTGTCGAACAGGTAAACCGAAGGTTGTTTATATTTGGTTGCAAATTACTGAATTAAATATTGGCTTATGGATATATGTGGTGTAACTATTGTTTTAAAACTAAAATTTGAAGGGTTCGATTCTTGCTTCTCGACTTTTTGGATGAAATAGCTATTAGTTTGGAAGATGACATGTTGGAATGAAGTTACAATTGATAACTACTTAAAAGAGTCGGAATTTTGTATAAAACCACCTAAAGCTTCATAATTTTTTTTAAAAAACTGCCATTAGTTTGTAGAAGTTTGTAAAACACCACCAAATAACATTTACAGTCCAAATTTTCGGTCGAACATAGAAACTGACTTTTGATAATAGTCTAAGAAAGTTGTTGCCACTTGCCACTGCATATGAGAGCCCATCAACCTAGGCCTTAGCTCTTCTAGCCAAGGATGCACGGACATGCCATTTTAGGCGCGTATCGCGTAGCGGGTACGACTGGGACAAGGGCTGAGCACCGGTCTAGAACCGGATCGCGACAGGCTGGGCCGGCCGACCGGAATGTTTAAAAAAATTGTACCTGGACTGGATCTGAATTTATTCCGGTCTAGTTCTGGACCTCAGGTCCAGACCGGACCTGTTGGACCTGTTTTATATTGTTTTTGCTCTTTCAATTGAAAATTTTGATAAAAAACCTATTGGAGCGGTTGAACCTGTTGTTACTTATCTTAGAGACTTAGACTTCAAACATAATAACATAGGATCTAAATTAACGACATACAATTTAATTAGTAACGATTACAAACATCAAAGTACTCAAATACTTCCAACTACATTACAACTTTACAAGTTTTAGTTATTAATTTTTGAAAAAAAAAATATTTTTAATAATTATTCCTGAAAACCCCGGTTTTGGACCGGACCGGAAGACCGGCACCTCAAATTTTTTTGGACCTGGGCCGGAATCATCGGTCGGGTCTGGACCTCAGACCGGACCTTTGCTCAGCCCTAGCTGGGACACGGGTACCGACACGCTCAAATCCGTGTATTGGTTTTTTTTGTTTTTTTTGAATTTTCAGGTACGGGTCAGGTACGACCGGGTGCGGGCCGTGTCTAGCTTATTTTTTGGGCCAAAAACTATCAAAACCTCATTTTTTAACCCTAAACTCTAATTTTTTCTCTCTCCCCTGCTCTACTCATGAGTGAATATGCACTCTACTTTATTTCTCATTTCTTCTTCAAAATCAAAATCTTAACTTAAACAATCTAAATCAATTTGTTTCTATTTTTTTTAAAATCCAAAATTATAAAGTTGATCAATAGGTGTATTTCATGTTTAGTTTGGTTATGTTGTGCAAATTTATAAATTTTAATGACTATGGATTTGTGTAATTGAGTTAATGTATTTTTTTATTTGGTAGTTATTTTTTAACGTACCTGTATCCTACCCAAAATTTTTTCCGTATCCTGCCCCCGCCCCCGCCCCCTACCTGTGCCCGTGTCCGTACCCGATCTAGTGCAACCTAGCTTCTAGCGTTAACACTTTGATAAAACACCCTAGTGTTTCTATCACCCCAGGTTAGTGGGGTTAGCCAGTTTCTGACTTAAAAAGCTTAAGTAGTTACTGTGGATATGTTGGTAATCCTGTATAGCCACATTTTTCATATCATAATGTTGCTCATCTAATTGTTGTTGACTTTCCAGCTCATTAGCTGTCGTTTTACTTTGAGCTTCAGCATTCTTAGCTTGCATGTCACCAAAACAAAGCCTATTCCGTTTGTTGTACAAGGGCTTAAGTCTCTTAAATTTTTGAGTCGGTTTATATACTTTAATTCCCGTGACATGCCTCTCCCAGCTTGTATTAACCAACTCAAGAAGATTAGGAACATTACACCACATATTAGAAAAAGAACCTGAAAGGTTTCTTCCCTTCTTCCCTTGCAATGCAACAAGTCAACAACCTCTCCAATACAAGAGAATGGTCAAATGAACCTTCAGGTAAGGAAGAACAACAAAGCAGCAATGACATGCTCAAAATAGTCTATCCACTTATCATTACTCAAAGCCCTATCCAACTTTGGATATACCTTGTCACCACCGTCTTGCACTCTTGCTTGTTATTCAAAGTAAAAAAGCACCCATTAGCTTGCATATCTCTCATTAGGTGAGACATATCTTCTTTCTTCTCTCCGTTCTTGTTTACATTTCTGATTCCATCCTGTTTTTCCTCTCTCCTCATCCCCACATGAGAGTTTTCACGAGTTCAGGTTACACAGGATACTTTTCTTTAGTTTGGCCTTTTCACTTTTGATTATAATATAACTTTCTTTTTGTTCTCCTTTTAATATCTGATATACAGCTTGTCTCTCATCCCCACAAGCAATTTTCACAAGTTTCAGTAACACATGATTTTCTTTTTTCTTTTCTTTTTTTTTTGTTTTTTTTTGTTTTTTTGTGTTGGCCTTTTACCTTTTTACTTTTAAAAGTTGTCTAGTGCCTTTGACAATATGGTGCACACCTGCTGCGTCCGGCTCCTCCAGAAAAGCCCTATGAGGCGCATAATTGCACTTAGCCTTGCTGGGGTGTTCTTCCTAGTGCCTAAGGCGCGTTTATTTAAAACTAAGGACTTGGCTATTGGATATGTTAACTAAGATGAATCATTTTATAGAATGAATCATTTTAAGAAGTTTGGGTTAACTAAGATGCATTTGTGGAGATGGAATTTTGGAACACTTAAGAGATAGAGTCTGTAATGAAGACGTGAAAAGGTTGGTTAGAGTAGCAGATGCTGAGGACAAGTGAAAAGCTGTCTATGTTTGTCTGTTCATGTGTGACATCATCTGTAACATGCTTCGGTGGACCAGATGGAAGGAGTTAAAAGGATACGAAGTGTTTAGGATTAGAGGAGCATTTAGCGTTGGATAGAGGAGAATGATGGAATTTTTTTTTTTTGTGGAACGTGCATTGAATATATTGATTGGTAGGTCATCATGAATGGAATGGAAGAGTTTGGTTGAGAAAGGAAAGTTTAATGATAAGTGTTACCTTGTTAATTGTTTGGTTTCCTAGAGTATTGGAATTAGTGGAATTTTAGTGAGGAACATGATTTGTTTCCACTATTTTGACAAGGGTAAGAAGTTTGTTTATTATGTTACCCCTTGGAAGTGGTAATGACTACCTTTAGACTCTCACTAAACAAGTTAAAATTAAATTTTTTATATGACAACACTCCTTGTCATCTTTTAATCCTCTGTGTTGACTGCTGATTAGACTTTGGAGGAGCTAACAGTTATACTTGTGTTTTTTCACTGTTGCTGGATGAGTGGATGACTTAAGTTTTTCCTTCAACAATTTTTTATCAGCCTTATTTTTTCCTGCCTAACTGTCTGTGGTATGTTTGTTGCTGCTGTTGTGGTCATGTACTCTGTATATTCGTATGCTTTTGTTCCTATGTTATAATTCCGTTTCTGCTTTGTCCCTTAATAATTTTCGTGTTTGACAGGCCATTGGCTTGATTTCAGAAGTTAAAGAGTTGCAAAGGTTTAACTCTCAGGAGCTAAGTAAGCTGTTGAAAGACACAGAGAACATATCTTTCTCACATGTTACTACAAATGGTTTATCTGTGCAAGTGAGTTGATTATCTTATTTAGTTTTTTCTATGCTCTCCTTTTTTTTTCCCTTCATAATTATCACTATGCATTATTTTCATTTTTTCAAATTTTAGGGCATTTTAGGTTGTAGTGCATAGATAGAGTACTTATATACCCTTAAACTGAAGACTATATAATGACTTATATACAGAGATGGATTTTCTTTTTCTTCTTATTTTATTTCTTCATTTATTTAAGTTTCGTTGGTTTTCTGGACAAGTATAACCGCAGTTGCATCTCAGGTTTACACGGACAAACTTTTACGCCACCTTCCTTTGCACCTTATTGCTGTGCTTTTGTCCTGTCAAAGAGATGAAGAATCTTTGACATACCTGTTATCTGGACTCCGGCTTCTATACTCGTTATTTGAAGTAGCATCTCGACACTCTAAGCTTGAACAGGTTAGTGTTCCATTTTAGTGCTCCAACTTGTACTTCGTATGGTGCCAACTAATGTTCCAAATTAGTTAGACTGATGTGTAAAAGTCGATTGTGAAACTTGGAATTAACTTTTAAATGTGCTCAGTTGCAAACGCTACAATTTTATTCGTTTCTCTAGTTGCTATTTAAGGGAAGTTTTAAATTACCTTGACTATCGGTCAGAGGATCTCCATTCTCTCATATTTCTATCATAGTATAATACTTCCTTTGCTCCAAATTTATTGCAACACTTGTCTATGCATGCTTTCCAATGCATAAAATTAAACGCTTTATATCTTTAAATTGTTTTTTACAAAAATTTACTAAATTAGATTTTTATAATCTACACATGGAGAATAATCCAATAATATCCCATATGACTATATTTCTCCAAATGTATAAAGCACAAAAACTAATTATCTAGATGACTGTGATTGTATAGTGCCCAAAATGAAGTGCTGCAATTAATTTGGAGTAGAGGAAGTATGTAGTTTTCCATTTTGCTATGACATACGGTAATCATTGCCCTTTTTCCTTTTGGTATGGTATTTATTTATCTATTTGGGTTGGGGTGGGGCGGTTATAATGTGTTGATGGGGTTGCAGAAGCTAGTAGGAAGAAAAAGAAAAGAATTGAGGCAATTCTTTTTTGAAATACATAAGATTATTAAAATTATCATTGGTAGTTCTGTATTTATAGGATTATTAAATAATAAAGGTGACCCTAAATTATTAATTGTTATAAAATATTATTATTTTGTGGATGTCCATTATACCCCTTAGGTATAATCTAGAACATTCTGGATACTAGGGTTTACTCTACAGGAAACCCTTAATGCTTGTATATATATATATATACTTTGGTACTGAATAAGAAGGCAGATCTATTCTTCTCCCCACAAACACTCTCTACTAAAACCCTAGTTTATAACACGTTATCAGCACGATTGTTATACTAAATCAATTAAATCAACAACTTCTACCGAGGTATGTTATGCTATTGTTTGTTGAATTTATACTCCATACTCCACACGAAAGTGTGTTGAATTTTATTTTTTCTCGAAGTGGATTATTTCGCTCTTTGTTTTCGGATTTGAATTTGTTTTGCATAACATGATCAATTCAAGGCTACTTAGTGGCTATATGTTGGAATAACACGTGGAGCTTTATGTGATGTGCCATAATCACGAGAAAGTAGTTTCAATTCTTCTAATTCAATGTTTCATGCATATTTTAGGAGTAAAGTTTTGCTTCTCTGTAAACTATCCTCTCCGTTATTTCTCCATTGTTATTGCTTTTGTGCTGACATAGTCTTACTCAATAGCATTCCTTATACGAATAAATCCTTCATACAACACAATACAAAGAAGTTTCATACTTGTTTATTGACTTTTGTTGTTTGTTAGTCTGTGTTGCTTCTCGTTATTGCTGTAAATTCGGTGTTAGTGTTGTTACTCTGTGTTTTCATATACAAATATTGTAATGGCGTTGGATGCATTGATTCTCATATATAAAATCATTTTTTTTAATTTATTATAATGGTGTTTTGGATGGACAATTTTATCCTCTCTATAAGCATTTTTTTTCTGAAAGTTGTTGGGACTATATTTACCGGCCTAAATATTTCATTAATAATTTGCAATCAATATTCAATAGTTAGTATTTTTTTTAATGAATTTTAGCCATCCTATTGTTATGAAGAATTGAAATTAAAGTTAATTTTAGAAAGGATTGAAATTTTATGTGTAATATACATCCACTGCCACCACCCTGAAGCTCTTCTGCGGCCATGACTTCCACCACGACCTCGACCACTGCTGCTGGCAGGGCCTCTATTGTTAAGTTGCACCCCATTGTGGGATGCAGCATTCACTTCACGAAATGCAGTAGAGCCAGTTGGTCGTGATTCATGAATTTTCAATAAAAGCTCATCATTTTGTTCAGCCACTAGAAGACAAGATATCGATTTAGAATATTTTTCAAAGCCCTTTTCACGATATTGTTTACTCAATAAGAGATTATCCTTGTGAAAAGTGGTATATGTCTTTTCCAACATATCCTCATAAGTTATTTTTTTCTCCACATAATTTCAGTTTAGAAGTGATTCTAAACATAGCTGAGTTATACTCACTGATTTAAAATCTTATAATCTTAAATTAAGCCATTCATAACGAGCTTGAGGAAGGATAACGTTTTTCTGGTGGTCGTACCTTTTCTTTAAATTATTCCAAAGCACCATTGGGTCTTTCACAGTTAAATATTCGGTCTTAAGGGCCTCATGAAGGTGATGGCCGAATGATCAACTTACCTTGGGAGCAAGCAGCACAAGAGTAATCATTTTGAAGAATCTGGTGGCTCTTCAAAGAATGTCCATGTGAATTTTCAATTATTTTTCGCATCATTGATGAACCGGGATGGCCTAACCGGTCATGCCAAACTAAAAAGCTATCTGTAAACTTCTGGTTTACAATAGCATATGTCTCAATAACATTAATCTTTGTGTAGTACAAGCCAGTGGAGAGTGCAGATAATCTCTCCAAAACCTGCTTAGTGCCTTGGGTTATACTCGTAATTTGAAGGAATTCATTATTTCCTTCACTTATTGTCTCAATATGGTATCCGTTTTGACGGATATTTTTAAAACTCAATAAATTTCTTGAGACTTAGGGGAGTACAAAGCATCAATAATTTTCGAATTTTGTTCCCATTGGCATCAATATAGTTGCTCTTCCGAAGCCTTCAATAATGTTTGCACTACCGGATATAGTATTCACACTTATATTATTCATCATCAATTGAGAAAAATATCTCTTATTTTTAAGTATTGTATGAGTAGTTGCACTATCAGCTAGACATATTTCTTCACCATTTATTGTTAATTGAGCTTGGAGAGCATTCATGTTCTTCAAATAAAATAATAGAAAGTAAATAACATATCCTAAAATATCCAAATATTCAAAGTAACTAAAATAAGATTAAAGTAACAAAGTCTTAAAGCACAAAACAAACTATTAAACTATCAAGTTCATGCATAAAATAACAAAGCCAAAGTAAATAACATAAATTATTCTACCTAAATTATGAATGTAAACTACTAAATCTTTATTTGTTAATAGACATAATTATTATTGACTTAATTATTCCCTTCAGGGGTGGTGAAGAAATCTGCAACCTCCAGGTGTGTTGTATCACCATTATCAAAATCACCTTCGCCATCTTCGTATACCAAGTTAGTCTCCACTTTCTTTCCTTTCTTTTTCAGAGACTGCTGATAAAGGTCAACAAGATGCTTTGGTGTACGACATATACGAGACCAGTGGCCCTTTCCTCCACAACGGTAGCACATAGTCTCACTTTTAGCCTTCTCATGCTTTTTACTACCATCCTCATTGTCCCACTTCCGGTGAGAATATGAGTTTTTGAAATGACCACCTCTACCTCTATAATATCCACGACCTCTTCTGCGGCCATGACTTCCACCACGACCTCGACCACTGCTGCTGGCAGGGCCTCTATTGATAATTCGTATCCCATTGTGGGATGCAGCATTCACTTCAGGGAATGCAGTAGAGCCAGTTGGCCGTGATTCATGAATTTTCAATAAAAGCTCATCATTTTGTTCAGCCACTAGAAGACAAGATATCAATTCAGAATATTTTTTAAAGCCCTTTTCACGATATTGTTTACTCAATAAGAGATTATCCTTGTGAAAAGTGGTATATGTCTTTTCCAACATATCCTCATCAGTTATTTTTTCTCCACATAATTTCAGTTTAGAAGTGATTCTAAACATGGCTGAGTTATACTCACTTACTGATTTAAAATCTTGTAATCTTAAATTAAGCCATTCATAACGAGCTTGAGGGAGGATAACATTTTTCTGGTGGTCGTACCTTTCCTTTAAATTATTCCAAAGCACCATTGGGTCTTTCACAGTTAAATATTCAGTCTTAAGGGCCTCATGAAGGTGATGGCGAAGGAATATCATAGCTTTAGCTTTGTCTTGACTGTTTTCTTGATTTCCTGCTTTGATAGTTTTTCCAAGACCTTTTGCATCTAGATGAATTTCAGCATCCAATACCCAAGACAAATAATTCTTTCCAGTAATATCAAGGGCCGCAAATTCAAGTTTTGCTAGGTTTGACATAATTTACTATATCAAAATTATATTGCAAATTAGGAACTATTATATAGTGTAATAAATGTATATATGCCACGAATTTACTGATAAATGAGTCAAGTAATCAACAATGACAAATTTATTAGATTTGAATATAACAAGTAAGCATTACCTACATATATATTGTATATACAAATTGACAAACACTTACGAAGTCATGAGCCATACAATGCATGAATACACTAATGACTAATATGTTTGTACTAAACATACCTATTATTAGTATCTTTAGGGGTAGATTAGTCTTTGGACTTTTGGGTTTATATACTCAAATTGGGACATACTTTTTCACTACTTCTCTCTAAAGCTTAATTGTCCACGGTAAAGAATAATTTGCAAATACTTGATTAATTAATAATCTATTAAAACAGATCAAAAGGAAAATTATTGTAATTCCAGAAGCCTCAAAAAACAAAACAAGTTAAAATTGTCAGTAGTTCAAATGTGAATTAAAAAAAAAACTGCTTAAATATTGTTAATTCGTCAGAGGCCGTTAATGTTTATCTATTCATACAATTAGATCTAATGTAGAGCACTCATACAATATACCTAGTACAAAATATTAATTCAGAGCACATAATACTCTCAACAAGCTAATAAAATTATTAATAAGAATATATTATACTCATATACCATACATAGATGTACTCGTACTAATCAAAGGAAAAAAAATTGTATACCAATTCAATTAAATTGTGAGTTGTCACATAGAATAACTATTGATTTCAACGTTAATCCACCATATAAAACAAAAGAAAAAGGATTTGAGAGATACTATCCGATAACAAACACAAAGACATGCACGTAAAATACTAGTTGATAAAATTTATGTGCCTAATAAATTTATCATGTTCTCATAATGTAACTACATCCACGCATAGAGTATTTATAATGAATGAAAGAGTATGCTAACTATTTACCACCGCTGACTCATTGAAAACTTTAAAATCCAATTAAGGTTTATACATATGAAGTACTGTATTATACTAATTGTCAAACATGATATCAATCTACAAAGATCATTATTCAAAACAGACTAATTACTCAATCATAAATTATATGCGTAAAGCGTGCGTACCAATTTGGTGAACAATATTTGTGAATAGATTGGTTCGACCAAATAACTTCAATCAGAGACTCGTGCTGATAACGTGTTATAGAAAATAGGGTTTAATAGAGAGTATTTGTGGGAGAGAATAAACCTGCCTTCTTAGGTTAAATTGGGTTTAGATCTTAACCATGGTGGTTTAATTTAGTTTCCCTCTGTAATTTTTTCCCTCTAAAACAATTACCCTGATTGTTGTTGCCAACGACTACAATTAATAGTAGGGTAATTTTTAGGATAACTGAAGTTGCTAGGGTAATTGTGTTTGAGGGGTGTCGAGTTTCTTAAATTGATAAACAAAATTATCACAAAATGACAATTTTGTGAATAAATTGGAAATAAATCCTAAAACCCCTCATTTTAATGCTCCAACATGACTACATGACACTTTTACCCCTTCAAGTCTTCAACTTCATCTTATTTACATTATTTATCTATTTGAGATACAATTTATGCATCTCAATTGAGAAACTAGAAATTTGGATCGTGAATTACTCTAACTAATGACTAAGATATAAATGACATTGCCTCTTCTTTTTCTATTTTCCACCATAGTTTACCCGCTCTATAATAATGTAATTGTTCCCTATCTCACATTTTCCTCTTTAAAAAAAATTTTCAGAAGCAAAATCTTATCCTCTGCTTCTAGGACTTAAGTTCATGGCGTTAAAGGTAGTCAGTTTACAGAGATGCACCTGTTTTATATTTGTTGATGTCAACGTATCTTGCTCGCATGGTAACCTAAGTTAACCTTGCAAGTACTGTGGGTGTCAGATTTCCAATGGATTGCTTTGATGATGATGAAGTTGGGTGGTGGTGAAATCGTATGAGTTAATGGGGTTCAGAAAATTTAGGAACACTGGTTAATTCCCTCTTAACAGTTTCCACAATTCAACATTGAGCTCAATCAAATAGACCTTGTCAATGTCCTTACTACTATATCAATGTCTCCCCTTAAACTGAAATTTAAAGACCACATTGTTAGCCATTTGCTGCTTTTAAATTCATTCAAAAACAATAAAAAACAGTGACAAAAAATAAAATAAAAAGAGAATTAGGTTCGTCATCATCAAAGAGGTTGCTTGTGGAGGGGCCTGTTGGTTTTGCCTGTAAAGCAGAAAATGCGAAGAAATGGTGTGAATTGAGGCATTTAAGAGGTAAGTAGAAAATGATATGATTAGTAGATCAATAAAATTAAGCCTTATTAATCTTAACCATAGTTAACCAAAATCATGAAACTAATTCCAATTTTAACCGCTTTTATTGTTACTTTTAATATTTTATTAATAAATTAGGGTCACCATTGATAATCCAAAAAACACTAGGCTGCCAACGATAATTTTAAAGAAATCGGGACTACCATGTCTACCAATGAAAAAATCCCTTCTTTTTTTTTGCTTTATTAATTTGCAGGAATGGTTGAGTATGGCGTTTGAGTGCCCGAAGTCGCTCTCAATGTTATACATTAAAAATTTGTTTCCTCTCTCCCTTTTTTTTTTGGTTCTACACATTCCTTTTTCGATAGTTTCAGATAAGTTGCAAAACCTATAGAATTCCCCATATTTTCTAAGTTTGTTGATGTAAAGCTGCATTTATACCCTTACTGTCACTTTCACCCTCATCCTCACCATCTCTACTTCTCAACTATTGCCAGACCACCAATTCCTGAACAACATATCTTCAACAACTGCACCACCTTGACAACCTTTTCCTTTTCTACCATTTTGAAAAGTTCAACGATGGCTGAACCACCACAAAAAGTTTCTCTGGCATTTTGAAAAATTATAATGACCATTTCAACAAGTTCTTCAATATCTATTGAACTCACCAAGTTTAATTACTCTCACCAGAACCCACCAAATCGACCATCATCAACCCCAAAAATACCACACTAGAATTGACCATAGATCTATTGCACAACCCTAACAACCACCAAAGACATAAAAACTGTTGATTTTTTCCAATGTTGGAGATCTTGATTCTTCAGCGAAAGCAAAAGAACATGTAAGAGGAGAAAGGAAAGGGATTTTATGAAGAAAGTTGAAAATGAGGTACTGCTGGTTTTATTGGTGGTGGTTGTGGCAGTAAGTGGAATGATGGTGGTGGTGGCAGCTAGTGGCAGCATGGTTTGGTTTGGTTACTGGTGAGTTGGTGGTGATGGAGGTTGTGGTTGTGGGTTAAGGACCTCTCTCTGAAAATTACCTAGGAATTTGTGAAACAAAAAAGTTGCATTTTATAACAGAAGTACTTTGTTGGAATGACTTGCTAGACCGGCATCTCATTATATATAAACTACTCTCTCCATAACTAACTCACATGGTATGTACGATACTCTGCTTTTAGTGATCACACCACACCCATTTTTGTTATCATAAGTTCATAACTAGTACTGATCCTTTCCATTCTATCCCTGCCCTTGCATCTTGAGTTAGTAAATCTGGCCTGTGGGCTTAAGGGACTGGGCCATTCTAGTACAATGTGACTTCATGTTTTGCTGAATGCACAGTACATTCATCTTTAATCTGTCCAATGTAGTATCTTGTATCTGAAATAATTCATTTGAAGAGTCCAATAGAGCTTAGTTTTAAAATGCACGCCTAGATGCCAGAGTTGGGAGACTTGTAAGGCGCACTGAGGCGCACAAGGCGCAATTGTGAGGCGCGCCTCTAGGGTTCTCTCGATTTGTTTTCTAATTTTTATATTATGAGGCGCACAAGGCGCACCTAGACGCAAGGCACAAGGCGCTCAGCCCTTTTGCGCCTTGGTGCGCCTCTCGCCTTTATAACTAAGCAATAGAGTTTATTCTTTGACAAGTGGGAATGGGTTGTGCACATACAAGGTCTTAATATTATGTTACATGGCCTTGGACACTCATGTCAGCCGCAGGCATGTGTCCATTGTCCATGTGTTTGAACTGGATATTTTGTGATAAAATACCATGATTTTAAACGAAAAATGAAGTGTCCAAGTTTCATACCCATGTCCACGTATTGTGGTCCGACACGGGTAGTTGAGGTGAAAAGAAAAGTCCATCTAATGTTGTAAACACTAGATTAATACTCATGCAATGCATGATTTAGTCCAAAAAAATTGAAATCTATTTTTTATAGCACATTTCAAATTAAATAATGATAATAACACTAAAAACTAAAGGAAAATAAAAATAGAATTAGGTAAAATTTGTTGATGATTAAAATCATAACAATTGTTATTAAAAAAAATTCTAAAGAGGTATATATGCAAAGAAAAAGAAAATACTTAATTTAATTTTTAGATCTGACTATTATATGATATAAGTTCATTTTGTTTTAGTATATAGTTTAAATTTATATATAAGTTCAATAATTTAAAGGAAAAATTGATTTTAATAATCCCAACTTTTACAAATTTTAAAATAACAGTCCCACCTTTATATTATGTTACAATAGTCCCACCTTTACTTATATTATTCTTTTATGGGACCTTTTGACCGGCAACCTGCATTTAAGGTTACCTTGTTTCCATTTTTTGTTCTTTTATTATTTCTGCTCTTTCTTGCTCACAAACCTCCATTATTGCAATTTAAGGAAGAAAGAGAGGAAGACACAAAAAGACTACAATTATTACTCCATGTTCTCAATTGCAATTTAATGCCCAAAAAATTCATCACCTTATTTTACATGTCCCACTCAAAATGCACAATTCCCCAAATCAAATATCAATTGATCATCTAATTAACAATGGTGACCAAAGCAGAAACCAATGCAAGCACAAAACCTCAAGATCTGAAATCATCAGTTCCATTATCATTAATCTGTGGAGTAACAAGCTTCAATTTTTCACTAATTTCCAATAACTGAAAACCAAATAACAAGAGTTTCTAATTATGGTAACAATCCTTTGTGTTTCTAATTATCCTAACATTTTCATAATGGGGTTGCACACTTTTGCTGAATGACAACTTAAAAATTCTGTATGAAATTATCCAGTACAACTTATGTGGACTCTTACCACCGCCCTCAACCCCTTCCTTTACAAAAAAAAAAACTTAGTTTGTTTCCCTCATTTTTGATTTGCTTTGGGATTAATTATACTATATCTTGTGTACAAGTGGTATACAAATGTTTACGCGTACCTTTTTTTCCCCATATTACAGATTTTGATCGACGATATGAAAGTGTCAGAACAGATGCTGGATTTGGTGTACTATTTGCATATAGTTTGCTGTCAACAGGTTCTACATTTTTATCTTACATATTCTATATTTTGCTGATATAACTTCAGCTAGTTGTTTCAGTTGGACATCTTTAGTTCAACTTAGTAGGATTTAGCGCGGTGTATGGGCCTACTTCCTGCTATAGTTGTTGAGGCAGGGGCTGACCTATGTGATAACTAAAATATTAACCCTTGGTCAAAACAAGAGAAAGCTATGCCAACTCGTTTTCCATGCCAATTCCTGTCCTATGGTTGCTGCCTCCATCTCTCTTTGTTTATTTTTCTAAATGGAACGTCCCTAATTCTTTGCCCAATTTCCTATAATGTAAAATATTCTCTAGTTTTTCTCAATTTGTGGAACACACATCATTTTACTAATTTTTTCTTGCTGCGGTGCATGAGCCATGAGGTATACAAGCCTTTAAACGGAAAGGTTGAAAATGGGGGAAGAATTTTATAGAAGCTGAAATTTGGAAATTACTTGTTGAAAATTGGAAAAGCAGTTCAGCTTAAACCTTTACAATGCTAAACTCTCTTACTAGACCAAATTCAGTGAATTTGAAGTTGGAAGGTTGATTGGTTGCCAAACGCTACCTATTTAAGCATCATGATTTCTATTGGCAATAATAAATAAACCTAGTTGTTTATGCATTATGTAAAAATAAATGATTTATGTTCTTAATTCATGTTACATGGATTGGAATGTTTGATTTATTCACCTTTTCCTCACCTAAGGATCTTAGCATGATTCATTGGCCTTTTCCTCACTTTTCATGCACAAGTCTTTGTTGCCCAAAGTGTCCTTAAAACTATGAATATTTTCCATGGGCATGTTGAATTTCTGAGTCAATGGAAATATCTTATATTCATTAATATGTCGGGAAGTGGTGGAAATCCATTATATACTACTAAAGCAAGGAAAACAACACCATTACACTCTAGGAAGAGGTTATTAGTAGAAACAACTCGAAAAAGCCTAATTATACATTATGCTCGTATATTATGGAATGGGTGTCAAAATTGCCTAAAGAATGAACTTATCATTATTTCATATGACGATACCTGGCAGGCTGGCAATTTTCATTTTTATGAAAACCCTACTTGTTTTTCTCATTTCTTTCCAAATCTGTGCCTCTGAGGTAATGCTGAATCAATTATCTGTCTCCTCGAATTTAACTATGGTAGTGTTACGCTTACTGCATCCTTTATGTACTCTTTCTCTCCCAACCCACACTCATTCAGTGTGAAAATTTGGTGGTAAAGTTTGATCACTAAGAACTCTGTGAAGGCTTAGCATATGGATATGATTGTTCTAGTGGTTGATAAATTAAGTTGTTGGTAGTTCTACGAGGCGGTCTCTGGATGATTTGCTGCTATGATGAAGTTAATAGCATGATGGTAGTGGTGACGTGAGGGAGGTGATGATGCTGTTTTCATAGACTGTGGTGGTGGTGATCTGTGATGGTGATAATATTGGTGTGACCCCCTGCCTTCCCACAGCCCTTTTGTTCCACTTCAATACCTATTGTGCTGTGGTTGATATAATGCCTATCAACTTTGTAAGTTCAGTACTTAAACTCACAGGGATAGCTGGTTTTCTGAATAAAAGGACATTAAGGGATTCTTGTTTACACCAATACTAGGTCATGATTTTGGAATTCGTTTATTTATTCATTAGATAGAAGTAATGTGACATTAATATTGATGCTTTGTCTTTGGCTTGATTCAGGAATACAAACTGTCTGGTGCTATGCCGCTTCTTTACTCGGCTCTTGTAGCTTGCAGTATGTATCTGTTGACCACTTGCATTTCATCACATTGGCATGAACTTAATTTTGTTCTCCAGGGACACCCTAAGGTATATTATTATTCTTTTTACATTGTGTGCGCTTCTCCTAAAACCTATATACAGCCTGTTTGAACTCTTATCTAATGATTATATGGACTCCTGTACTATATCTTCTCCCATATGCCAACCCTCTCCGCCTCTTCCCTCATCTCTACAATATAAGCCAAAGGGAGTGGGTGTGGTCAACATGATTTTACTCTTTTACTGATACTCAATCTTCATTAAACTATATTGTGCTGTGGCATTTTGGACAGCTGTCTATACCATAAATTACTCACTGTGACGTCTTCGACACAAGAATAAAAATGCACATAATGTAAGATTATTAAAATAGTTAAGTCTTAGAAATTACAAAGTATGAAAATACTTTTACTATTATTATTTTTTACAATTTAATCTATTGCAGTTTTATGGGTTGTATAATAACATGGATTAAATGTGGTACTTGTGAGAAGTAAATTTGTCCATTTAAGATGGGTATCCAATTCTTTAAATGCCCTTATTGAAAGTAAATTTTCTGAGAAAGATTAGGAGTAGTATAGTAATCTCATGTGGACACCACATCCCTCGCTTGGCTTTTATAATAAGAATTAGGATTGCCAATTTGCAACAATTATGAAAACATGATTAAAATCGTACTTCTAAATTGCTTCTTAATTGAGTGACATAATTATGTGTGATTATGTATAAGTATATTATTGCAATATGAGTAATTTATGGATATTCAGTCCTTTTATATGCCCCTAAATTAATGTAGAGTGATGAAGGATTGAAGGATGAATAATGGGCATTAACCTTATGTGTATATTGCACCCTCCTCTTGACTTATATAACAGATAGTAGCGCAGTCATTCAAAGTTCAAAATTTTGGTCACTTTTGTTAGCATTGACATTAATTTATGATCATAAAATCAAATTTGACATTCTATCATTATTTTGTCAATTAAAAAATAGCATTGACATCAATCTAGCAAAACACGATGAGTGTCCCTATGCTCCATATTATTAATGTTAATTGTCATGAGTTTGCATTAAGGTGAAAATTAAAATCATTGACATTAATATCATAGTCAATCAAAAAAGTAAAAAAAAATTAATGTCAATTAACACTAATCATTGTTTGATAGGCAAATTAACATATTCACAATCTATTGTATAAATATAAATTTCCCTGTCTGGTCATCCAATCCCTTGAAAAACAAATATATCTCTCTAATAGAGCATATACATGTTATATCTACACACATTTGTATATATATTAATTTTTTTATTTTATGTTGTAGTTGAATGGCTACAAATTTCATAAGTAGCAATCTTCCTTTCTATTATATATTTCTTGTCGACTGTCTATGGAATATCTTTTCGTTTGGTTGAGGATTGCTAAACGTAGGCTAACCAGTCTGCAATGAATAAGGACGACTTAGTCTTGATATGAACAACCCAATATCGAATACTGGCCATCTGAGTTTTAAATGGTGCAAGGCGCATTTAGGCGCAAAGGGGTCTTGGAGCCTAGTCGCAAATGCGCAAGAAGGCAAGAATTTTGTAAAAGATTACTTTACTATGACTAGTTACTGGTAAACAAAGGTCATTAAATTTCTTGCACCTAGCTATGACTACCTAGTGGTAAGCAAAGCTTGGTCCCATGGGAGTGTCATGAACTTTTTTTTGTTGTTTTTGACTTAAGCTAGCTCGATGACTTTCATTTTTGGGACTTATCTAAGCTAAGGGACTTCTAAGACGAATTCTTGACCAAATAAAAGCACTAGGGAGTTGTAGTTCAACCAAATATAATGCTATAACTTTTGCTTTGGGGAATTGACTAAGCATAAAAAGCTAATGCATAATCCGCAATGCTATATTCTTGACCGTATGCTCTTGTGTTTCTTTTGAGGTCACATGACCTATTTAGTGAGAAAACCTAGTAATTACGCGGATGGTTTAAACACTAAACGTTTCTCATCATTGTTATCAAGTCGAGATGCACTAGCCTAAGGTCACTCATTAAAAGACTTATTCCAAAGGTTCATGCCCAAATTCATCTCAAATTCAAGGTTAGTTTGTCTTATTCTTCAAGACTCCGAAGAAACATTCAATTTATGTCTTAACCAAGCAATTTAAACCTAAATTCATCACCAAATTTAGTTATAACATCACATTTAGAATCACTACGTCTCACAATCCATGACAAAAACTAGGGAAAATTGCAAGAGCAAAGCTAAACAACAAGGATTCATGATTAACTACTCCAAATCAAGCTAAATGAGTAAAATCCAACAACAATTTGAAATTCTAAGCAAATTGACTTAAAAACTATAAAAAACATAGAAATTCAAGTGCGAAACTATGAAATCAAGTAAAATCAAAGTAAAACAAGAATAAAATTAAAATTAAAAACTTGCTTGAATTAGAACTTGAAATTACAAGAAATGCGAAAGGTTACAAACAAAATTGCAAGAAATCACCACTACAACTACTTTCTCTTTCTACTTTCCCTCTTTTTCTCTTTAAAAATTGTTCAAAGTTTGTAGAATGATTGAAAAGTTACAAAATTATGTGACAATGGGTGTTTTAAACCCATGTTTTAGTGATTTCGGACTGTGAGTGGGCTTCAAAAATGATCCGGGCCGGTAGGCATGGCTTGTGTCTCTATGAGAAAACTTGTAAGAACCTATGAAACCAAGCGGTACCCTGGGCGAGACGGGGCGTACCGATGGTTTCCCCTGGTACTTGGAAATTGGCAGCGTAACGGTGGGGGGTACCACCGGTACACCTTCAAAATTCTCTAGTATCGGCAGTTTCTTCAAAAATCTTATGATTTTGATTTTTCACTCTGCCTTTGGATGACTTTCCGGAGGGGTTGGGACAAGTCCCTCACGAATGCCAAATGACAATTTTGCCCTTATACCTACACATGAGTGCGCAGGGCTTTGTTTATACCAAAAAGAACCGAAAATGAACTAGACAAGGTATATACAAGGCTCGTTATCATCAAACTCGGCTCGATTACACTAAACACTCTTAAAAACCACCAAATAACAAAAACCAAACAAATTTAAGCTATAACGAGCCAAATGTGGCCAAAACACGCCTAAAAAGACCCTTAAACACTACTTTTTAGTGTCATTTATCAGATAAAAGGCACACTTTGAAAAATGAATTTACTAAGTCAAAAAGGAAATAAGAACAAGCATATTAACCCATAAAGATAGATTTATGATAGTTATAAAAGTTGTGGAGGATTAGAAGAGGTTGTGGCGCACGTCGTGCCTAGGCTCGCCTTGCTAGCGCCTGCCTTAGTTTTTAAGGCGAGAGGCGAACCTAGTCGCAAGAGGGGTGTGCCTTAGTTTTAAATGTGCTTGGGAGCAAGACATAGTAAGGCTCCAAGAAAATCACCTCTAACGCACCGAGGCGCATAAGCGCGGGCTTTTTGGGCTTTTTTGTTTAGTTTTAATTTTTTATCCTTTTGAGCTTGACCCATGAGAGGCGTACTGAGGTGCACACTCATCAACTAAGGGGTGTGCGCCTTGCGCCTCTGTGTGCCTTTCGTGGGTCTGGCTCAAAAGGGTAAAACATTTAAAATAATATAAAACATATCTCAGTTTTTTTTTTTTTTTTTTTTTTTTTTTTTTTTTTTTTTNTTTTTTTTTTTTTTTTGTTGTTGTTGTAATAATAGGTCAAGCCCAGCAAACAAAAGACAAATACGTTCATCTATTATTGTTATTGATATTTTTATTTTTTAAATCATTTATTATTGATAATATATCCACTAAGATACTATTGGTAAAATAAGGGCGAAGTGTTATACTATGATGTTGACTTCACATGGTCCGGTCTGGTGCGGTCTGAGGTCCAGACCAAGACCACAATTTTTTAAACGGTCTGGTCTAGTGCGGTTTGCGGTTAAACCGCAATTCCTGAAAGATTTTATGAAGCATAATTTTATAAGAGCAAAATGCTAATACACAACAAACGATAAGTTTACCTATACAACCAAGTGCAAGTCCACAACAAAGAATGACAATATAACATCCATCAATCAATCATAAAATGGAAAACCATACAGAGTTGCAAATTTAAAAGATTTGTGCGGTTTATGGTTTACGGTCTAAAACGCAAACCATAATTATTTACGGTTTACGGTCTGGTCTGGTCTAAAAAAATAAAAAACCAAACCAGACCACAAAAATTACGGTCTAGCTTAAAAAAAAACCAGACCATAAATTTTAGACCACAGACCAGACCAGACCGCAGAAATATGGTTTGGTCCGCGGTTTGGTGCGGTCGAGACCATTCTTTGTACAGCCCTACTAAAAATCACACATTCATTGCATACTTAAAACACTAGTAGTTTGAAGAAAGTACACTCTATCAGGTTGCAGAATGCAATGCAAATGATTGCTTATCAATGTTGTGGTTGACTTTTATGCATTTATGGGCTTTTTGAGGTCTAAATATGAATGACTAAATAAGTCGCTCTTTGACAGGTTGACATGTTTGTAGATGCAGCCTTTGGAGCTGTCCGTGTGAATATCAACTTTCTTCAGATCAAGTTGTCAGCAGAGGAAAGTGATTCTTACTCGAAATCTTGTCTAGCTGCTGAAAAATCTCTTCATTTAAGTTGCCAGCAATGTGAGGCATCTTTGCAGTTTCTTCAGTCATTATGCCAAAATAAGTCTTTCCGTGAACGCCTTCTTAAGAATAAGGTTTACCTCTATTCTTATTTTCATCTTCTTTCCCTTGTGATACTTATGTGTTACTTTTTTTATTTTGTCAACAATATCTTAACCATTGACCTAGTCTACTCTAATAGTTTAAGCTTTTGATTAACTAGGAATTAGTTAATCTTGTATCCTCTGTTGCTTTAACGTAAAACAACTGTCACATTTTAGTAGGTTGAACCTGTAATTCAACTCATTGAAAGCGGAAATGAATATAAGGTTAACTTATCTTTTTAAGTAATTTAAAGGATGACATATTATTTATCTTGTTCTCTTCCAAATATTATTGTAGGATTAGATGGAAAAGAAAAGGTTGGGAGGTGTAAAACAAAGCTACATTTAATTAGACCTGTTAGAGACTTATAGTTACATTTAATTATAGGCTAATAGCTACAAAGCTCCCTACATTCAAGCCATCTTTTCAAATTTTTGAAAAAAGTGGTGATTTGCTTGAAGACATTTTAGTTATCTCTTGTATTTAAACCCAAGTAGCATACTAATGAACTTAATATATTGAGATGGTTAAGTTTGTGAAGGATTTTGATGAAAGAATGGCGGTGGATGGTAACAAAATAGAGACTAGATGGAGGGGTCACTTTGATAATTTATTGAATAGGGCTAGAGGGCTAGGGATTGAGGATATAATTGTTGCTCATGATATGGTAAATGAAGATGATATGTGTAGAATTCAAAAGAGGGAAGTTAAAAGGGCTCTAAAAACACGGGGTCAAAGGGAGAAGTAAGGACGAATGTTATTCATATTTAGGTGTGGAGATATTTGGGGAATTGAGTTGTTGACAATTATCTTCAACAAGATATTGGGAAGTAATAGTATGTCATTGGGGTAGAGGAAGTGCACCATAATTCCTTTGTACATAAACAAAGGTGCCAAGGGATCAAGCTTTTGAGTTTTACTATGAAACTTTAGTGGTGAGTTATTGAATTGAGATTAAGAAGAATTGTGCAATTTTGGAGAACTAGTTTGGATATATTGCCAGGAAGGTAGACTATGGGGGCAATTTATCTGTATTGAGTTTTCATTAACTCGGAGAAGGCGTATTTCAAATGAAAGGTATTTCTATACAATACTCTCTCCGTTTTTTTTAGATGCAACAACTGATATTGGCGCGGGGATTTATGCAAGTTTAGTTATACTTTTCTACCCTTGTTAATGGAGAATGGTACCGACCATTACACCATCATAATCTGCCAACCCACCACTACTACCACCGCCATATTCTGAACAACCCACCAATCCTACCACCACCATAATCTGACCAGCACTGACCACCCTACCAACCACCACTTTGAACTTTTTAAAACCATCGACCAACAAACCACTCCTACCACCACCATAAACCACCCACTAGTTCAGGCAACCCAAGACCACCATTTGACCATTCTCAATCTCCCACCATTCGGACACAACACCCACCGCAAGCCCTAAGCACCCAATTCAACCACCCGTAAAAGTTCGAACTCCACCACCAACAATTTGCCATAAGTCCATTAGCCTAAGCTCCCAATTCGACCACCACCCACTAATCACCCAAACCCTAAGGACCCAATTCAACCACCTTTAAACCACCAACCCACCATTCAACCACAAACCACCAGTTGCCCAAACTCTAAACGCCTAATGGTTATTTAGCGTCTGATTTTAGCTACTGAAAACGGTAACTAAATCATTTTGCGACCAAAAAATTGGTAGATAAATCATTTTTGACCAAAATGTCCTCTTTCTAGCAGAGACTGCCAAAGGAAGATACATGCAGGACTTCCTAACACATACTAGGGAGAATGAATTCTAGCAGGTACATGTTAGAAACCTCCTGCCTAGTTCAGTATTATGTTGGGAAATCCCCTCTATTCTCATAGAGATAGCCAAGTTTTGGAATGCTCAAAGTAATCGGATGCTTGTGTTATGCCACAAATTCAAACACAAAGGGAGAATGGCCAAAGATGTTAGGGGCAAGGTATAGACTATAGAACTTAACCTGTGAAAATAATCTATCAGAACTCAATTACAAAAATAACTACATAAGAATGTTAATATAGGTAGGCCCCTAGTCCCCCACTCTAATTAATCAAATAACAAATGAAAGAAATGAAGAGTTTGCAACAGTCAAAACAACTTAGACCAAACTTATTACAGTATGCTCTTTACATAACGTGATCATAGTGAGTAAACCAAGCCCCATTAGCAAAACTCCTATCTATTCTACTAGAAATTGAAATTATTGAATTCTATTATTGATTGTAAATTAGTAATATGTGATTAATGTAAGTTAGTATAAACATAATTGTGATTGTGTGGGTTGAGAATTGCACATTTGGGCTATGTATACGAGAGGGGAAACAATTGAGACTAACGTGATTGGTAATAAGAGAATCCAACGAGAGCAAATTTGATTTTTATTAGAGCCATTGTATTAACTTAAATGTAAGTTGATTTGTAAATTTTTATTGTTTCGCCGAATCGATTGATGCAAAATTTGATGGATCTGAACTTTGATTAATGTGTTGAAAAGTTTCTCGGTGCTACACCTGATTCAAGCTTCTGATAAGATGAGTATGGCAGGTATGTGCCTATGTGGGCATACCAGAAAGGAAAAAAATATGAAATGAGGTTATTAGGAAGAAGTTGGGGATATCTTCTATTGAAGATAAAATGAGGGAAAATCGTCTTAGATGGTTTGGACATATAAGAAGGAGACCTAGCAATGCTCCAGTAAGAAGGTTGGAAGAGTGGCAATAGGATGGACGGAGGAGAAGTAAAGGAAGACCAAACCAAACTTGGATGAGGATTGTTAGTGGAGATATGAGGGTGTTAAGGTTTGAAGAAAATTTAGTGTTAAACAGGGAAGGTCGGAGGAAGAGATCTTTGCAAATGACTTTTGCAATTTCTCTTATTGATTCATGTCTAGCCGACCCCAAATTATTTTGGGGCTAAGGCTTTGTTGTCTAGCCGACCCCATATTTTTTCTTGGGACTAAAGCTTTGTTGTTGTTTTTGTGTGGTTGTTTAAGGGTGGGGGTTTTGTGATTCTAGGTTCACTTTGTCTTGATAGTTGGGTGGTTTCTTGTCATATTCAAAAGATACAAAGCCAGCTCATGTCCATAACAAAACTTAAAATATGACAAATGTTATAAAAATTACTTATAACAACCGAGAATATTAAATGTTTTATAGAAAATTACATATAAGATTTAATTACAAATAAATATCAAATTCCATTTTAAAAAATTATAAATTTATAAGGTTCATGAAAGGCAAATCTTGCAGGACAAGCTAGCAAATTATTTAAAAAAATAAAAAAATAAATTTGGAGGGTAAATTTTCATTGGGGAAATGACAGCTGCCACCTAGTTGTTTAGTTGGCGGTTTTTGCTTATTTAATTATTGTTGTTTAGGCGAAGGAGCAGATATCATTTGTGCTCCAATGAAAAAGTTTTCCAATCGGATGCACCACATTTATCGAGTCTTAACTTTCTACCTTGCTTAGATGGAATTCAATGTCATTTAATTACTGATCAGTAATGTCCATTTTAGTAAGGTATCTTGCATAAGCAGCTCTTTCGGATGCTATGGCACAATCTGGCCTAATAGGAGTCCCCAACATCTAACAACCTTCTTGAGACAATTTGTCCTCTAATATTGCAAAGGAAGAACAAGAAATTTAACCTTGATTGGAAGCTTAATGAACTCATTAGTGTAAGTCATCCCACAAGAATAAAAATTATGATGGGCTGTAATGTATGTGCGCCAATGGAACACTTTGCTCCTCTATGTTAATAGATCACCCTATTTCAGTACTCACTTTAGATATGGTTCCTTTTTCTTGGACTATCTTCTATTGTATGAATCCCCTTTCACCTTAAATGGTGATAAGAGGATATTTGTGGGGGGGGGGTTATACTGCGATTAATAACTATAAAATCTTGAAGGTTTATTTATCTTTTATCATGAGGCTTTTGCGTTACTTGTTTTATATCAAGCACCTTTATTTTAAAGTTGTATTATATGGACTTTTGACTTTTTTCACATATTGTATTATTGATCTTAAAGAAACTTTTTATTTTGATGCTTATCAATTCAGGAATTATGTGGGAAAGGAGGATTTCTTCGTCTTGTACAGGCCACGTTACAGTTGAGTATTTCGACACAGTTGAAGGAGCATGCTGCAGTGGTAGCCGCCATTTCTAGACTAAAAGCTCGAGTTTTGTCAATTGTATGTTCAATAACTTGTTTCTATACTTTCATATCCGTGTTTGGCTAAGCAACTTAATTGTACTGGCAACTCACCAACTACGATTCAGATAACAGTGATATTATTTGGTAACCAGTGAACTTCTAAAGGATCAGTAAAGGAATCATAATCTCCTTAAACAATGGATGAATATTTTTCAATGAGATTGCTTACAGGTTACTTATCTGACAAACAACAATTTATTTTGGCAGCTGTTGCATCTCTGTGAATCAGAAAGTGTGTCTTATCTGGATGAGGTTGCTAGCATACCAGAAAGCCTGGATCTTGCTAAATCAGTTGCTGTAGAGGTTAGTGATTCTCTCTCTCTCTCTCTCTCTCTCTCTCTCTCTCTCTCTATATATATATATATATATATATATATTTTTTTTTTTTTTTTTTTTTTTTCAAAANTTTTTTTTTTTTTGCTTGTCAACAACTACCTAGAACTTAACTTGTTTTTGTCAACAACTACCTAAATTTTGATTTAATTTATGCAACTACCTACTTGTTTCAATTTTTTTTCTAACACTACCAACTAACGTTTTCCATCCTATATGAACGTTAGTGGGTCCTATTCTTTACATTTTCTTCCAATACTCTTAACAAAATTACAAAAATACCCTTCATTATGTTCTAACAAATGCACCTCTTTCTTCACTAACAAATGAACCATTTATTTGACATGAATCATACCACCATTTTTTTTGGCATGACATAATGGCAATAACCTCCTCCTCTCTCACCTCACCTCAACCTCAACCATTCACTTCCTCCTCCTCAATTCCATACCTTCACCTTCTTCCTCCTAGCCACCACCTCAACCGTCAATCCCTTCTCACAACCCCATCCTCATCCTCCTCAATGTTTGCCTCCTCAACACTACTCCATCCTCCATTCCATGCACCTTCTGCTCCAACCCCATCCTTTCCTTTCAACTCTTCCTCCTCCCCTTCTCCCTCATCGTCACCACCTTCTCCTCCCAAATCTCCCTCCTCTCTATAGCGGTACCCCCAACATCTTTACTCCGTTGCCGCCGTTGGAATTGGAACCCCAAAAACCGTGATAATTCTTAAATCTTAATTTTTTACGAATTTTTACTAAGTTCAGTTTCAATTCTTTAGTGTTTTGGGTTTTCAATTGAGTAAAGGAATTCAAAAACTTTACACTCCCATTTTGAATTGGGGATTTTATTTGGGAATTTTAGTTGTAGAAATTGAAATCATGGATACCAACAAACTAAACAAAGTTGAGGCTTTAAAATGTACCAGTATCGCGAAAGAATCGATTGCATCAAGTAATAAACTACACACTTTTAAGTTTTTAATAATTTTGTATTAGGTTTTCAATTGAGTAAAGGAATTAAAAAAACATTTGAATTGGGAATTTTATTTGGGAATTTTAGTTGTTGAAATTGAAATCATGGATAGCAACAAATTAAACAAAGTTGAGGCTTTAAAATGTATTGGTATCGTGAAAGAATTGATTGCATCAAGTAATACACTACGCACTTTATAAGTTTTTAATAATTTTGCAGTGGGTTTAATAGCGCTTTTTTGTAGATGATTTGATTGGTGCTCAAGTTCTTGTAATGTCATATCTTTTTTTTTTTTTGGGGGGGGGGGGGAGGAAAATGTTGGGAGAATAGTGTGAAGGTGAGAAGATGGAGGTTGAAGTTGAATGCAAGGGTGTTTTTGTAATTTCGTTTAACATCATTGGATGGAAAAGTAACTTGTGGGATCTACTAACGTTCATTTTGGATGGAAAGCTTTAGTTGGTAGTGTTAGATAAAAAAATTGAAACAAGTAGGTAGTTGTGTAAATTAAATTAGAACCTAGGTAGTTGTTGACAAAAACATGTAAGCTCTAGGTAGTTGTTGACAAAAAAAAGCTTTTTTTTCTTCGAATTATGATATGGTGAAAACCGATACAAGTAAGGCATAAAGGATTATTCCTTTTTTCATTAATGACATATTTGTAAATACTGGAAACTTTGATTATAAAAACATATGTACCCCTTTTATTGCAATATATACCCCTTCAAACCTTATATGTACCCCTTTTTACATGTTTTCATGGTTTTCTCATATGTACATACTACCATGCGTGGATTCCTTGGTAAAATTTGTTTGTCAGTGTAAAGAGATAGAGAAAGATGAAAAACATGTGATGAAAGAGAGAGTTTAGGTTCTAAAATAGAAGAAGACAATTGTTACAACTAATAGGAATTTCCGTAAAAGGCAAATGTAGCAACTTAAAAAATACGAAGTATATATATATATATAAATATATATATTATTAACGGTAATGGTAACTTGAGGATATTAATGGTTTACGTTATACATTGTGAAACGTGAAATGAGAAGTGTTTTAATTATAGCGAAGGGAGTATATAGTTTCACAGCTTGCGAAAGAAGGGATGTACTTGTATTAATGGTGTTTACAATGATCTAGGTTCTTAAGTTGTTAAAGACCATGCTCAACAGAGATCTTAAAGTGATAGAAAATCACTCGGGCAAAACATATCCAAGGGGACTTCTGCAGCTCAATGCATTGCGCCTGACAGACATCTTCTCTGATGATTCAAATTTTAGATCCTACATAACAATATATTTTGTAAGCACTTCTGTTCATTTTGATGTTAACTCAAATTATTTTTAAGTGCACTTAATCACATAGTTTCTTCTCGACCCTTAGTCGTTTGACATTAATTGGGCTTGGCATGTAAATCACTTTGTATCTATAAGATCTATATCTGCATTTATATGCTTTATTTGCTTCACCCATCATATAGTTTGATGTCTTACCTTTGGCCTTACAATTAGGCTGAAGTGTTAGCTGCAATCCTGTCGGTCCCTTACCAACCATTTTTGTCTAGTTGGTGTTCATCTGACTTACCTCTGAAGGAAGAAGATGCTTCATTGGAATACGAACCATTTACTATGGCTGGATGGATTTTGGATTCATTGTCAACAGATACACTTGATGCAAAATCATATGAATCAAATTTTATTCCATCAAACAATGCCCAAGCTGCTTATGCCCATCAGAGAACTTCTCTATTGGTTAAAGTGATAGCTAATCTTCATTGTTTTGTGCCTAAGATCTGCCAAGGTTAATTCCCAAGACTAAAATATTGCTGTATATGTGTCAAGTTCAAACCTGCGCAATTACCAAATTGATTTTGTAATGCAGTTAACAAGCTTTTACCCTAAATTGCAGAACAGGAGAGGAATTTTTTTCTTCACAAGTTTCTTGAGCGTCTGAAAATGGATTGGCAAGACCCACTGGCTGGAAATCCATTCAATTGTGCACCGCAAAAAGCAGCTATTATCTGCAAAAACCTCCGTAATTATGATTCCCTGATCACCTGTTTCTGTTTTTGCACTGGAAAGCTCTACATAACTAATGAATACTTGTTTCTGTAGGTTCATTGTTGGGTCATGCAGAATCTTTAATTCCTGCTTTTCTGAATGAGGAAGATGTACAGCTCTTAAGGTATTTCTGTACTGTTGTTCAGTGTGCTCCTAAATGTGTGTGTCCTAGTGAGAATGAAGGTCATATTTTATAGCGGACATAATGATCTAAGTTAGGAGGTTGAATTGCCAACCAAGGCAATGGTAAAAACATTTGCTGAGGGCATAACAGTAGAGCTTCATTCTGAAGCCTTTCAATTCTCTTGATGGTGATTTTCTTCAATATGACGAAGTAAGAGTTTGGTTTTATCATGATTAACAGCACAGTGCATATAAGGGAAAATAGGTTAATTGAGGACTTTAGGTGATATTTTAGAAGCCTAGTGCAATTGCCGTTGAATATTTAGTGAAATTATATTTGCTTTATGGAAGAGAAAAGGATACTCATGCTTCTGTAATGGAAGTCTGTGCAGTTGTAGATCAAAGAAATTTACAGTTTTTTTTTATTGAAGTTGCCCTATCAGTTGTAGAATCAAATTAGGAAAAGAGACAAATGTCTCTTTGAAACATGTAAGTTTCCATAAAACGTTGCCAAGTGGTCATGCTTGAAGATTTGCTTCATAAGCGCAGTAATCTCTCTCTTACTTTTAAGATTTATGAAAAAAAAGGGAAGAATGAGAAATTGGAGGAAGGTTAAAGTGAACTCCTCAAGCAGTATTGATAGATAAGCTCAGCAAGGCAAGACAATTATGGTTGTCCTTGATATGTTTGTATAGCTTAGAAGAGCTTACGAGCTTGAGGTAGATAAGACTACTGTGTCTGACAAGATTAAAAGAGCTTCATTACTTTAAGCTAAAGATAAAAATAAAGCATTTAGATATATGGAAGAAATGAAATATGAGATCAGATGTTTTCCTACTTAAAAAATTTGTATAGGAATCTTCTTCCAAAACAATATTCTTCTTGCATTTTAGTTCTCAGAATCTCAGTTCATCTTGTTCTCATTTGGTTATTTTCCAATTAAAGCCTTACAACTCAAAAAAAAAAAAAAGAAAAAAAATCGTAAGGGAGCTTGTCGGTAATTCTGGTGATGCTGAAAGTGGGTAGTGATTCAAAAATTATCATTTCCTCTGTTCCAAATTACATGCAACACTTGTGAATTAATTATGCGTGGGCCAAGTGATAATGTAAATGATGAGAGGGCAAGTGTAGCATCAAATTTGAATTTTCCTTGGATGGAAAGTGTAGGATCTAATTAGGAGTAAATACTTCCAACTCCCAAGTCCCAAACCCCCCATTCGTAGTTTCTATCCTCTACTTGAATAAGTTTAAAATGTTCTCTACCAATGTAAAAGTACTGTAACGGTTAAACTACTTTTACTTTGTGGTTATTGGTTAATAAACTTTGCTTGTTATTGAAAGTCAGTAGTCTCACATCTGAAAGGAAAACCTTCCATTTTTCAGAAGGAAGAAAATTCTACATAGTTTTTAAAGATCTGTTGTTTCTGCATCAAATTTGACATAGTCCAGACTAGTTTGTTTCTCTTGTGCTTATATATCCTTATCCATGCTCTCGATCCCTGAATTCAGATAATCTGTATTTGGTTAATTTTCTTGATTGCCTGGTCAAGACTTATTTTTTTTTAATCAAATATGTTCATGTGAAGGCTGATGGTAGTTGAATTGAAGAGTCATCGACCACAATGTTGGTAAAGTGCAATAATCATGATTTTGGCTTCTGTTGCAGGCTCTTCTTTACCCAATTGCAGTCGCTCATTGGTACTGTTGATTATGAAGTAAATAGAGCACTGGTAAATGTTAACCTGTGGGATGGCATGAATTTTTTTTAATATGTGTCTGCCTGTATTATAACAGTGATGATAATTGTCTCTAGGCACTCCAAAATGCAAGATGCTGTACATCTCTGCAGGGAAATGTGGATGTTGATCATAAAAACAGACACTCAAACTTGAGAGAAGGTACATCGGAGAATACAGCTTTCCCCGGGAGGGATGATTCTCCTGCTAAAGTTAAGCCTAATGCTGAAGCTGATGGTGCAATGCATGAGCGACAGACATGTGAAGATAAATCTATTAGAACTTATGTGGAGGATTTAGCTGAGACTGACGACGTTCGTAATGCTGAGACTAGTGGGTCAGATGTAAGCTCTACAAGAGGAAAGAACCCCATTGATAATTGTGAAAATGCTAAAACGAGTGGGCGTTTCCAAAGAGGTGTTGTTGGAGGTGCTCAAGAAGATGAAAGGGTTGAAAGTTTAAATTACAAAGAGAAGCAGGTACGGAAACGTAAACGACCTATAATGAACGAGAAACAAGTATTAGTAATTGAAAGGGCATTGCTTGATGAACCTGATATGCACAAGAATGCAGCTTTGTTACAATCGTGGGCTGCGGCATTAAGTTTGCATGTAAGTAAATTATTGCAATATCTTTTTGGTGTTTGTAGATAATTAAAACTATGATGCCTTGATAGATGATAGATTTTATGTCATGTGTGGTCCTTGCAGGGTTCTGAAGTCACAATCTCACAGCTAAAAAATTGGTAAGTTAACTTTCCTTTTTTAAGTTGAAATACATTTTGTAATCCATAAGTTGTTTTTGATGCTATTTACTATCTCCGGTCCAAATTATTTGCAACAAATGAATTTTTTATATGTTGCAAATAATTTGGACCGGAGGTAGTAAGATTTTTGTATAATGAATCAGCCAAAGTTCTTGGAATAAGGATAATGTGTTAAGGCGATAATCAAAATCAAATGAGAAAACGAATATGAAATATGTAGTGGTAAGGAAAAATGAGGTAGGGATGTTGTGATGACAAGGAAAGTGAGGTAAAGATTTAAGGGGTGGAGAGATTTTTATTCTTAATTAGCTGTAACTTGTATCCTTGCAGTTGGTGGATATCTCTTCCGTATGCCCCTACTAGGTTTTTTTATTCTTTAATTATTATCAAAAAATCCTGTGGCATCATCTTCATTCACATTCATTTTTCTAGGTATGACTTTAAATACCCTCTTAATATTCTACTCAGTTCATTATACTGGTGGCTTGTTAGAGAGAGATTGTTTTAGTTTAGTTTACATTAGGGAGAGAAAAGGTCTCTTCAAAGATAGTTGATGTACCTATCTTACTATTGCTGTTTTTTTCCAGAAATTAATCGTAAACTTCATCTTCTATATCCAATATTGTGTTCTACTGTTTAGTTTTTCAAGCTATGACAATCTATAGCAGACTGTTGCGCTTTTTCGTACTCAACCCGCATCATCTTTTGGTGTGTATTGTTTTTTTCAAGTTATAGCAAATTTGTGAGATGTCTAAAATCTAGGAACTATCAAGTATTGTGTATCTGGCTATTTGATAACATTTTCAAGAATTTTTATGATAAAGTGATAATCAATAATCGTGGATGGTTAGTGTTTCCCATTTCTTGCTCCAATGTTTATATTTGAGAAGGCAGTGGTTGCTATGACGTAGATTATGGAGGTTAAGTCCAATTATTTACCCGGACTTAGGTTTTCAAACAATCTTAGAAACTACTATATGATCGAATTGATGTTTAAATGGGAAGTTTATTAGATCAATGACCATATTTATTGATGTTGAATTAACTATGTTTTAGAAATTAGAAGCTCATGTGTTTAGGTTAAGTCGGTGTAAAACAGAGTATTAGGATTGCCATTTTGGCAATTAGAGACAGAGAGTGAAGATGTGGTAACTTCGGATGAATTGGAACTGCCGGTTAGTGAGTGGTTTAAGCATCTTGATTGATTTTGCAGTGGAATTGAGATATTGACCATGATGTACCCCTTCAAATTAAATTTTGGTGGCTTAAATGGAGAGGAGCAACTGGGTTAATTTACAATCAAAAAGTGCTGAAGAGGTTAAAAAGAATGTTCTATATGAGAACACTAAGATCTGCATGGCTGCATTACTATATGATATAGATCAGAATGTGTGGCAGTTTAGAAGGAGCTTATTAAGAAGCTGAGTGTAGCCGAATAGCGTGTGTTGAGATGGATGTGTGGTAACACTTTGGGAAATATTTTAAGAAATTTAGATAAAAGGAAGTAAGTTGTAGTTGCCGATATTGAAGATAAAGTATAAAAAATCCGGCTACGTTGGTTTAGGAATGTGGATGACTATATGGGATGAACATAGGTTCATGGAGCGATCCAATCTTTTTGGGATTAATGCTGTGATTATTTTGATAATGCTGTTAACGGTGAGGGGCAAAACTTAGAAAACTAGGTTAGTTCAGGGGCACAATTGAGGATTTAAAAAATCCTTAAGTACAACTTAGAAAATGGTAGACATCAGAGGTATTATTGAGGAAAACGCATAACTTTATTATTATTGAATGAAAAAGGTGCTTTAAAGCTGGCCTTCTTTCTTTTACCCTGTCCCGTTGCCTGTAGACTAGAAATATCATTCTAATTTTCATGGGGTATTTGGTACTTTATGTGCACAGGTTAAATAACAGGAAAGCAAAGCTTGCTCGAGCAGCCAAGGATGGCCGTCCATTATCATCAGAGGAGAATGCTATAGCTGACAAGCAAGCTAGCTCTATTATGCGAACAACTTCTGATTCCCCCGAAAGTCACGATGAATTTCCTGCTTCATCTAATACCAAGGACCTCAGTCAAGTTCCTGGACTTGAGAGAGCTAGTTTAGAGATGAGCATGAGCCAAACTCTTGAGACTACTTGCCCAACCACTTGCCCTGAAAGTTCGAGCAGATTTAACAAGAAATATGGGTGCCAGACATCAAATTCAAATAGTGTGAAGTTTGAGGCAGGTCAAGCTGTAACACTTACCGATACCCAGGGAAAAGAAATTGCTAAAGGAACCGTATATCAGGTGGAAGGTGAATGGCAAGGCTGCAATCTGGCAGATACTAGTACTTGTGTTGTAGATATCACAGAACTCAGGTCTGAGAGGGTTGTGAGGCTTCCTCATCCATCTATTGAAGCAGGTTCCACATTTGAACAAGCTGAAGTAAAGATTGGGACTATGAGAGTGTTATGGGATAATGGTCGGATGCTCAAGCATTAAACAGTATCATGAGCGATGTTGTTTGGACTTGCGTATTCATGGCATGTGCATGCCTCTCAAGGGTTTGACTGCTATTTCTATGAAAAATTCTTATGATTTTGGGCCACAATGAACTGCCTAAGTGTCCAACCCATGCTGAGCGTCAAGGTTATGCAGTGGGTACTGGAGGTTGAGCGAAGAGCCTGATAGCCGTATAATGTGAATACCATCACAAGATTGCATGCAAAAAGGCTCTTATGTAGAGAAAAGTTGTGAGCTGATGTTCCTGTCCAATATAAATCAGAGCCACCAGCTTAGCACAACATGATGACAAGTTGAGGTCTTTGCCTCGCTCGTTGTAGAAGTAGACAGCCATTTCATGTACAGCTTAAGTTTATGGAAAATTGTGATCTTGACAATTTTACTGTATATGACTAGCTAATGACATAGATTGTAATTTTTTCCGGCTACTAGATCCATTCAATGAATAAGGCTAATGATTGTAGAATTTTGATCCTCATAATGGGAGGTCTTTTTCACAAATTGAACCATTTAATGAGTAGTTCACTAGTTTGTGCTAATTTGAGCAGATTTATTGAAAATAGCGTGTCAATAGTGTTTTTGAAATTTTCTTTTGTTGTGTTTTTTCTAAATTTTTTTTGAATTTTTTTCTTATGCCCACTCCAAAGACGGAGAAGGTGAACGAATAGGTTGTGGAGGAGGATGACTTGTTAGCAAGATTTGCTGCCCTCAAGGCTTTTCTGCGCAAGCCATCTTCCTCTTCGTTGTTGGGAGTTGAAATGGCCAAAACCTCAGGTTCTTCATTCGGGGAAGAGCTTGCAGATGGAAGGTTGGGTGGTAAAAGTGACGATGATGAAGAGGACAGTTGAGAAAATTATATGGTGGGCTATATATACAGCACGGCTTGATCCATCTCCATCTTCTGATAATGAAGACTATCAAATGAGCATTTAGTATATGTTCTTATTATAATGATTGATAATTTAGGTGCACAATGACAAATCAAAGACTTGATGATAATAAAAAGGAAAAATTCATAAAATATATCCCAATTTTAATCAATTTTCTAGCTAAAGATCCGACTTTTATTTATTTGAATTTGGATTTACATTTAAGCATTATTTTTCAATTTTGGACCAAGTTAATTTTTAACCTACAATATTAGGTGAAATGTAGTTACTAGCAAGTGAATCTATGATGGTACGTTGGTACATACGTACATATGCACTTTTCAATTCTCACTCCTCAATCACTGGTCACTTCCTTCTCTGTCCTTTCCTTTTTTTTTTTTTTTCTCACTTCTTCTCAATCACCTTCCTCTTATTGTGAAAATGGCCGCCCTTCGAAGTATTATTCTGTTGAGGATAATTGGTAATCGATTGAATATAAATTGAGACGAAAATTATTAAGATTGGGCAATTTGTTTGGTGCAACCAATTGTACCAAGCCAAAACAAAAACAGTATTCATTTAATTAGACCAAACGGACATCCTTGAATAAGACTGCAAGAATTAATCCGAACCGATAAAGTTGATATAAAATGGGAAACTATTAGTTTCTCAAGTCAAGTTACAAATGTATCTCAAATGATAGCTTGATGTAAATAAAGGGTGAATGAGAATTAAGAAGAATGAGGGAGCAAGGTGATGTGCAAATTAAGGGACAATTTTTTTTAATAGGAAGAAAAAAATATTTCATTCAAATAGGGTCGTCAAGCAACACTTACAATTCATTCCAGAAAAACGTGAAATTGGAACACAAGTATTAAGTATATAACACCTAAATTTTAGTTAGATTATAGATTCGGTTACAAATAGCCTTATCATAGTTGAGATATATGTTATGCTTATGACATTGGTGTAAATAATTAAAAAAAGGGTTTTTTTTAAGGCGTACTCATATGTTTTTGCGTTTTCTAAGTTGTACCCAGTGTTTTTCCAAATTCTCAATTGTATCCTTAAACTCACCTAATTTTCTAAGTTGTGCCCTTTGTAATTAACTTTCTATTGAAAATTTTCATTATTTTTGTTTTAATTAATTCTTTTATTGTAATTAATATTCAAAAGATTTAGATTTATCTCCTAAGAAACTTTAAAAGAGTATGGTTGAATAAAATTAATCAAATTTATAACTTAAAATTAGCTGGGTACAACTAAATAATATTAATTAGCCCAAAGATATTACTGAGAATTTTAAAAAATATTAAATACAACTTAGAAATATAAAAACTCATGAATATATCTTAAAAACCCTTAAAAATTTATTTTTTTATTAACATATTACAAAGACGCCGTTGCATATGAAAAAATGACATTACCTTAGAAACATTTTAATCGAGTAAAATTTTCGAGATTTTCAAAGGTTTGGACTGACACTCATTTGACGCCCAATAATCTCCTTTGAGAATCAGGTACTGTAATTTCTTCTACGCTCAACTCAATAATCTTAGCTACAATCTATCTTCTTCACTTTGAATTCATATGTATTGATCAATTTCTCCTTGATTAATTTCACCTACTTATTTAGGGAAGCTTTTAATTTGTTATTTTTTCTGATCAATTGAAATTTAATATTACAAGATTTGGATTGATTTTTGTTCATGTTATAGGTGCTAAAGTATAACATCTTAGATAAATTAATTCAAGTTACATATGAATTCAAGCTCAATAATTCTAAGCTAATTTATTATAGGGAAATTAACCTTTTGTGATTTGAATTTAAAAGGAATATTCATTGGTTCTACATGGTTATTTGCTGAATTTCATGGTTTAGACCTTATAACAATTACTATTTGTAATAGCATTATTAAGTGTTGACGGTTTGATAGGTGACTAACTCTTCGTCATTTTGGTGAAGTTGTCTGATCTGAATGTTATGGGAATGTGCTAATATCAGGTGATTGTTGTGAATTTGTTGTAGGGGTGGAAACATTTAGCTTCTTGTTTGTTGATTTGTTGCGCCTTATTTCTGAACGGATTTATAGCGCGCTAAGGAGAGGAGCGGGTTGTGTGTGAGTGTGTATCATTGTGGAAGGTAGGCCGAAGGGGGAGATGAACCCTAATAAAAAGAAGACAAGTGATGTAGATGATGAGGTTGAGGAGTTGCTTAGGGCTGCAGAGGATGCAGCGTTACTGAAACTAAGTGTTAATTCGCATAATGTTCATGCTTCCTCTTCTGACCTAGACCCGGACCTAGACAAGCGATTTCGGGAGCTTAGGTCTGGCTCTAAGTCGAAGGGGAAGCAGGAGAGTGAGACTAAGAAACTGCCAATTCCAAAGACGGACAAGCCAGACAAGGTGAATGAAGAGGTTGTGGAGGAGGATGACTTGTTAGCGAGATTTGCTGCCCTTAAGGCATCTCTGCCTATGCCATCTTCCTCTTCGTTATTGGGAGTTGAGATTTCGGGTACTGCTTTTGGGGATGACCTTGGTGATGGACATTCGGGTGGTAAAGGTAACATTGATGATGATGAGGAGGATGAAGTTGAGAAGGTTGTAAGGTGGGCTATGGATGCAGCACGTCTTGATCCATCTCCATCTTCTGATGATGAAGACCCTGTCAAAGATATTTATTTTGAAGGTGGTGGTGGTGATGATGATGTTGATGATGATGAAAGTCATGAGACAAGTGATGAGGAGGATGCTAAGAACTCTCGAAAGAATTCGAAGAGGAAACAAAAATAGTAAGTGATTACTCTATCGTTTTTTACTTTTCCCCATGTTCACTTGGTAAGTTGTTGGTACTCAGCAAATGGTTCTTAGTCTTTTGATTTGCAATACTCATTAACGTGTGATGTCACAAGATTAATTGTTGTTTAGCTTTGAACATTCTGCATTCTACTTCAGAAAACAATGATCGTTAATAAGTAACAAAGGAATGGCGGTCCAAAACAATTAATGACTGGAAAAATCCTTGGTCACAAATTTTACTGAACTCCTATAGAAGGGAAGTGGAAAAACAAGGGAGAGATTGATCTTAACTTCCATAAACTGATCGAAATCAAATCCTAGGGTTATCCGGTGTAAACAGCTTGTGGAACCTTTATATCTTTTCCTAAAACTAAATGTTTGTGAAATGGTGTTACTTTGTGATTTGAATCCAAGATAATTTTCGTTGGGGAAAGAAAAGTACCTGATATCATTTGGTCTGTCGTCCATATCTGTTAATAATGACCATCAATCTCTTTAAAACTTATCAAAGGTTGTTCTTTCAAATGGATCACTGGCAGCGATCGGTAATAAGTTCTCTTAATAGAACATTTTTCTTTTAGACCCACCATTGTTTGCTGTGTTTTATGTGAGGGGATAGGTTATTGGGGTTTCTCTTAGAAAAGAAATAGAAAAAACAGCAATTACTCTTTTAGCTTCAGCTTTCAGGGCTTTCCTTCGATTCTTAAGATTTGGAGTAAGTGAGCTTAATGATTTCGAGGTGATGCATGTTTTCTTTTTCAAACTTCTTTAATTGACGAAGATGACAGACTCATGATTTTAACGAGGCCAACGAAGCTAATTGAATTTTGTGTCGCGGTAATATGTAGCTAGGATGTTAGTTTGTGATTGATGTCGCCGTTCTCATTCAATATATTAAAGTTAAATTTTGAGGATCATTCATAATTTTTGTTAGAACTGCTTTATATATAGACAATATAACTATATACATTCTACAACAGCAAATATATGGGTGGCCAAATCAGGCAAAAGATGAAATGAACATTGTACAACTGATCTATTGGAAAAATCTTTCTCGATTTTCATCCTTAGCTTTGCCTCTTTGCTTCCTTTTCAGCCTGCATTGTTTATAGGCATATTAGACAGACCTTTACGATTGAGAATAGAGATATAGACAGAAAGAATTATCAGATAAACATCTTACAGCTCTAACAACACGTTCAAATGCTTCAGGTCCGTATCTCTCGATGTAGTGCTCAACAGATTTCCTGGCATCAAGAGACATCATTTGGAGCACTTGACGGTGGCCCTGAGGATAATTGGAGTTAACCGACAACCCAAACTTCACATACTTGCGCAGGTAATTCTCGTAGACGTATGCAGCTCCATTGAAGATTGGTAGGACCAACCACATGCAGAACAAGAGCTTTACATATGGCCAGAAAGGAAGCCTGCAACATTTTTGAGGAAAATTGATTTTTCTATTCTTGTGAGTTGATATAATCACCATGTATAGATTACTTAATACTCATACCATTGAAGGACTCTCCAACATGACAGTTCAAAGAGAGTTGTTAATGAGTAAAGAATCCAATATGTCAGCCATTGTTGATCATCCAGTGTTGTCGGGCTCTCAATCGCTTTCATTGATGCATATCTGTGTATCAAATATATAAAAAAATTGTTTTTTTTTCCAAATGTTTGTCTGTGAATTTGTGATTGAAACTGTTACAGAAAGTATAACTTACAGTGGATACACAAGCATCAGCCCAGGCCTGAATTGGCACAAAAATAATCATACAATTAATTCATGTGATCAAACTTATTGTTCAAGGAGAAGATCATACAAACTATAACTAGCTTATCGAAACTGGAACAACAATAAAAAGGGAGCCTAACCCAATTAGTGCATCGAAACTCATAGCAATTTTCGCAAGAATCCCCATGTTTGAGAGTCTGTTATGATCTCTTGTTACAATTTCTTTCTTCTGATATAAATAATTAAGCAAAGTGAGGGATGTATAAGCTTTAATAGAAGGGATTTCTAGGTACAGGTTAACTGTTCATAATATTGAAGCAAAGGATAATTTTTGGGTTAAACCAAAGTTTGATGTTGCCCAAGCCAACAAGAAAAGCTAAACTCATAGTAAGGAAAGAATATGATCACATGATAAAAAAAGGTCAGTTTTGAAGGAGGTTGTTGAAAGGAAAAGGTGATGTTTTGTTTAATGACATGAATTACAATGCTTTTCCTGCCTCTTCTATTAAACTCCCACACTTCTAACAAGATAAATATTCTGGAATATTCATGGTGGCTTACTATATATGAAAACCTTTTGCTCCCAGGGATCAAACATACTTCATCCGCTCCATATTCAATTGACACAAGGGTGGTTTAATAATTTGCAATTGTAAATTTGATTTAGCAAAATTGTAATAAGATATTCCCCTTAAAGGTAGTTATTTTTTCTTATTCTTATATTAATAATAATGTTGTGCAGTGGAAGATCTAGGATTTTTACTGAGTGGGTTTAAGCTTGTTCAAAGACCGGATCTTCAGGTGGTCGAGTATAAAGTCGAATGGTCGGATATAATAGCGGATTTTAAACGAGTATCAATACAGTGTATACTAATAACAAATCCAATAGTAAATGCAACTCATAAATCTAATAACAAATTAACAATTAACAACTAACAACATGAACACAATGAAACTACCAAGTTGTCAAGTAGCAATTAATAATTAGAAAACTAACAAAGTTTCAATTAATATTTCATTCAACATTTGAATCCTAAATTTCAAATACAATAATTCAATTGAGAAATTAAAATACTCAAGAACAATGAAACTAAGATTTAAACAGTAAATTAAATTAAAATCATTATAGAAATAAAAGTATAAAGGTAATAAAATCACACCAAAAAACAATAGTGTTGAATTGGGTAAATTTCAGAAGAAAAAAAAAAGAGATGGCCATTAGTATAGAACTATTGGAGGGGAAAAGGTGTAATTTGAGGACAAAAGTGCCCATAAGAGAAATTGAATCCACAACCTCATACAATTAAGCTAGTACATGAACCATTGAGCTAAACCTTTTACTTTATTTTAAATTATTGCTGCAAATTGTATATAACCAAATTTTTAATTTTTAAAAATTAAAAGAAAAACCCGAAATTATAAAATCTTTCCCCAGAATTTGACTGGGTTCAATAATCCCACCGTGGTTCCGCCACTGATGTTGTGTGCCTAGATCACATATTTTAGTGACAGGTACACAATTCAACTTAGTTAGCCAAAGACAAACAAAACCCTAAATGTGTTGCTCCCCAAGGCTTGATCTTGGGTAATGCCTTTAGACAACACTTGTATCATACAAGCCAAACTCTGTAGTATGTTTTTAAGTTGTAGTATTTCTTTTGATACAAATTAGTTACCACAAACCGAGTTACACAAACTCTTAAACAAAATTGTTTATGAGTGAAAAGGGAAGACGGGAAAAATACATTTGTAAAGCATCTTTTGGTAATTGTTGGATTTGTTGCAACTCTAAGATGTAATTCTAACTCTAAGATGTAAGAAATAGAAATTACAGAAATAGTATAGTGTTCAAATATGTTAAGTTAAAAATTAAAATAATCAAAATAATGGGCACACAAAAAACTTAAAAAAATAATGGAAAATATAATGAGGCGTTGTTCAAAGATCAGCAAAGCATCAATAACAGCATAAGCAATTAGAGATTGCTACATCTTACATTACTCAACTGTACAGTAATAACAGTATTCATTTCCTCTCTCCACAATTCCATAATATAATCAATAACACAAAGTAATTTCCAAGGATAGCTGCAAAACAAATTGATGAGGCCGATTTTGTTATTTTGTTCTCTAAACAGAACACAAGTACAATCATAAATTCGTTTGGAATATGGTTAGCAAAAAATGTAAGAACCGCCTCCCCTGCACCGGCTAAATCAGAGGCTAGCAACTTATCTTCTCTTTGAAATGGGATCTTCCAACTTGATTTCTCATGCGTATCAGTTTCCACCGGCAGGTATACAACCTTGTCAACCGAATGAAAAGAAAGGCCTGAAGAAAGGAGGTTTTGACAGCACAACAGGGAAATACAAGGAAGCTTCTTGGATCAGTTGGATGTACAGAACAAGCAATTAGCATCAATTCTTATGCACATTTTGCTCATAATAATTAATGATCGTCATCTAACTATTGAGGTAGATGAATGGCTCCCTGAATTAACCGAATCACTCTTACTCAACTTCTCCAAGAACCTGAAGCACCCACAAGGCCCAGCCTGTAAAATTTACAAAGTAAAAATAAACACTTCACAGTTTTAAATGAAACTACATTCTGCTTTAATAAAATAGTGCATGATAGGGTAAATAGGATAATCTGGCAATAAAAGGCAATAATTAAATTTGACCACATGCACTCAATTGAATGATTAAAAATGCTCTAAAATCTCAGTTCCAGTGTTCCACCACAACATAAACCGTGGCTTTCAATTGTTTTGAGGTATAAGACAGCAATCCACTATAAGCTTGGCTAAATTAACTCACTAATATCGCTGAGCCATTCTTATTGCTTGATTAAACACTGGATCCTATAATACACCTTCAAAAGGTAAATTTTGGTCTACTTTCGCATTAAGCAAGCTCTAGAGCGGTCATGTACTCATGTAGGCAGAAATTGGTCTGTGTTTCCCTGCCATTTGATAATTTTCTCTCCAGTCTTATCAGTGCCAACTGTGCAGTGAATACCAACTTAACATGCATTTTGGATATCGTAGGCTTCATAACATTACCATTAGCATTTACCATGCATCACTTAATTTGCACAGGTGTCTTTTCATGTAAGAAATAATTGCATAAAAACACTAGCTAACCCTCAATCGTTATCTATGGTTTTCTCTCCTCTTGCTTAGCTTGCAAAGAGGGTTCCCAAAGTCAGTGGCCCAGTAAGCTAATGCCATGTAGAAGGGGAAAGCAGCAAAACGTCCCAAAACAATATTAACCTTCAACCTTCCTTGGGATTCCAACTATTTAGAAGTAAGATTATGAGAAATAAAAAAGCACGGAGTACAAAACTAATCATTTGTACCATAAATAAAGAAGACAGTTGAAATCATTACACACAGAAATTAGAGAACATAAAAAGTTGGGAACCTAAATTTTGTCAAAGACAGATAGCTATTTTTTTTATATATCTATAATAATATCAATCCTTTTGCGTGTAACATTATCCTGCGAGATGCACTGGCAACTGATAACTTTCATTTTCTCCGCATGTCTATAGAAAAGATGCTTTCCCCAATAAAAGTCATAATTATTTACCGTTGCAGTACAAATGCTAAACTTCTAGTTCAAACAACACAAAATCCCAAAGAAAAAGATCCAAAAATTTGAAGAAATTCACCTTGAAACGTCTCTTCCGATCCAATACTTTCTCAATATCCTCCAATGTGCTTATTATTTGTCTAAATGTTGGCCTCTTGACTGGTTTATCATTCCAGCAATACTCGATTAAGCTGAGAAAGAAAATCAAGTAAGCACTGTAGAAAGCCTAATAAAATAATAATTTATCAACATCAAATATTCATCATATACTATCTTCTCTTCTGAACACAAAACTTCCTACGCTTAAGATCCAATGAAAAACATTTGGGCTGAAAATATCTCACATGCTCTACCTCTACAAGAGTATTGTAAATACCCGGAGTATGCGATAGCCATGAAAAGCAAAGTAACTAAGTACTTCCTCTTCAACACAAGTGAAACTGTGAGATAGCTCCCTTTTTTGGCCAGTTTTCAAACAGCAATGGTTTTAATAACAAAGTAATATTGAGGATTCTCTTATGTTACATGAGCAAAAACTTCATCGCTCTTAGTTTGAGTCCATGACTTAATTTTGAACTGAAGCAAGCAGGTATGATTACATCTTATGTAAAGCTAATTTAGGCTTGCAAAAGAGGATAAAAAGGACTGGAGGGTGGGGTGGTTGGAGGCTGAAGAAACGAAAAGGCTAAGGTCTGACCAACTAACAATATTATCTGAGTGTCTTCAAAAGAAAGCAAAATATACAGGATCTGTCATAACTTAGCAGTATACAGGTATGGAAGGGAAGGAAGAGAAGAAAGGAACACGAGCGATAATTTTCCTTAGTTTACATAGCTAAGTGAGAGGTTGAAGGAATTGAAGAGAGCACTTTCTTTCCATGATTCAAGAAACAACTCTCTCCATTCAATCTGAAATCCACTTTCCTAATCTATTGACTAGATGCTAACCACTATCGTCAGCCAACATTCTCTCTCCAGCCAGCACTGCTCTTCCAACATTTTCTCCTGTTTTTTTGGCATAGTGTTTCCAGTTACTCACTTCCTCTCTCTCTCACTTTCTTTAGCATCTACAATTTCCATTCAGTGTTAATGAAACATACATTCTTTTAAAAATAATTCATAATCTTTTATTTTTATTTCTTGGCAGCAAGATTAAATTTCAGGACTCGATCAATCTATATTATGGACACTAACAAAGTGCTCGTTACATGGTAATAAGTTAAATTTCCTCCCTCTCTTCCCTCATCTAAGTACGGTAAATATGACAGATACTATATGAACCTTGCTCAACATCCGGAACTTTTTTTTAATAAAATTGCCTTCATCGGACCTCAACTCTTTTCTACAAAATTAAAGACATTATAAAAGACAGGCAGCAGCTCATCCACAGAATTTTGACAGAGGAAGAAACAGAATTGAATGCATACTCTTTTAAACCAAGAGCGTAATATTTTGCTGGAGCTGTGAAAGCTGGGCGTTCATTTGAACAATATGCCTTAGCAGCTTCCTCTTCTCCCTTTGACGCAAATGGAGGACAGCCTTCAATCATCTGGAGACACGGAAACCACAAGCGGAAAAGACAGTTAGATCTAGAGAAGGTACTTATTGTACATGTTATCAACTTTCTCACCAACAAAACATACATATGTAAATGAGACAGACACAAAGGCATAGCCACCTTAATTTTCAATGACATCAATAGTTTTTGGAAGAAAAAAAAAAGCTTCGCTGACTACCATAGTTTTCTAACAACAAATACTTTCTTTATACACTACCCTATATTACAGCAACACCAAATACTTTCTTTCTTTGTGTGTGTGTGTGTGTGTGTGTAGAATTGTTGGTTGCATCCGCAAGTTGAAATACATCACCAAACAGATCATACTATAAATAGGTAAATTTACTAAGAGGAGACTTTCCTCAACAATGGACAAGTTTCCCAAACCTATTATACTTTAACGTTAGTTTAAATGATAAATGATCTACACATTAGAACTATGAGGGGGAAATGTTTGGAAAAGCTTCTTATTCAAACAAAACGACAAAATTTCCCAAAATATCAATTGCAAGAAACTTGGTCATGAAGAAAATGGTCATTGCAAAGTGCAAACCATGACGATTCATATGAAAAAAATCTCCCATTCAAATAAAACTTGCAAATGTAGAAAAGAACCAAAAAAACATGGCAAAAATGTCCATAGAAGAAAGACTTTCAAATTGATGGATAAGAACTAAGAAGTGCAACACGAGAAAATGTGCCCCAACAGTATGGTGTTTGTGATAAGTGCCAAGCGTGGGTGTTAATAATGAGATGTGAATTTGAAGAGAAGCATTTTACAAAGTTAACACTTTTAAAAATACATGGATATGGGTATAACACTTTTCATTTTGGAGTTTTATTCACTTGGAGACAGATACATATGTCTAACGATTTGAACTAGTAATCTTTTAAAAACTTTAAAAAATAATATAATCCTTGATTTGTGCAAATGTTCGTACGTGTCATGACTTGATGCTTTGTCAACAACTCATTAAAGATACTTTTTTGGCCACATCAGCAAGTTGTATGCTCTTCATAACGCAAAAATAATTATTTTCGAAAATCTTTATAAATAAATTATTGTATTAGTAGCGTTAAGGATTTCCTTTTACAAACAAAACTTTGTAAAGTCGCAAGGATTGGGTGGCAATAGATGGAATGTATGCTGCTGAATTTTAACTAATAACCCACTAGTTACTTGAAATGAAAACAACAGAGAATGTTCAACTTAGCCTGCCAGCAACAAAATGACAACAGACAAGATGATAAAGCAAAACTAGAATCTTACCTCTTGGATAATCAATGCAAATGAAAAGACGTCAACTTTCGTGTCATATTCCTCATTCTTAAAAATCTCTGGAGCCACATATCTCCCTGCCATGAAGCAAATACCGAACACTTCTCAGAAGGAGAGTAAAACTTGAAGAAATATAACAGATTGTATTACAGTACCATGAGCCACTAAACAAATTTGTGTTTTGTAGTTCCCTTTCATTGAAGTGAAAGGCAGAAATGCAACCTTAATACAAAAGATAAGTTTTAATGGTGGCTTCTAATGCTCTACATAAAGCATATCCCTCATGAAGACACATGCATCAAAAATATAAACACAATATCATTTACAGTACACAACTGAAGACAGTGATCTCCAACATAAAACATAGCCAACAAACCAAAATGTAAGCCAAGGAAAAAAAACACACATGAAGTTTCTTGGCATGACACAGGCCCATGTTCCCTAACTGTCTTTGAAACTTTCAGTAACTTGCTCAAGCCAAGATCCGCGACTTTTAGATGTCCAGAATCATCCCGCAGTAGATTTCTGCCATCTTAACCACGGCAGAGTAAGAATGCTTCAAATCAACATCGCTTCATTATATCAGGAAATATATATATATATATATATATATGCAAACATTCACACGATAAACACTTCCTCTGTTTTGTTTACATAAAATTGGCTTTTACACTTGCCAGAGACACTGATCATTATTATCTTTAGTTATACAGCAATAAAGACTTAGTCCAAAATTAATTTATAGTTGGCTAAACATGAATCATTAGAGGGAAATGCAAAGATCATTTGCACAAATCCTACCTCTCCACTCTTCCCAATTTAATTTCAGTTGTCTTCAAGCCCCAACAACCTCATATCTCCACCAACCACACTAATCCAAATTTGCTAAGATTCTCCTCTGCATCTCCTTCGTCCATCGTATTTCCAATCTTGAACTTCTTCCGTTCAAGCCCAAAAAATCATCTCAGATGATTTTCCCTCATCTTAACCTCAATAAAGCAACCTCTGCCTTCTTCCTAGTAGCCTCAATCCTTATTCTATCCTTTCTTGTATGCGCATTCATCCAACATAACATAAGCATCTCTATCACGCTCACCTATGAAAGTGAAAGTATTCAAAGCCTAACATTCAATCTCATAAATAGTGATATCTGCAGAAGAATTTCCCTTCAATTTATTAGGCATACATTTGATCTTGGGCCACATCCTCGTCCAATTCACCACCCTTTTGGATAATAAATCATAAATACCGAAAGAAATCACAACATGGAAAACTCCTTCCATCCAAACTAATCATGTGCTCCATATACTGTCTTATGTTTACTCAACTGAAAATAACACGATTCCAATGTCTTTCGCCACAACTCGAACTTTACTTACTTTCCACTCCTTCCTTTGCCTCATCAATTAGCACAATATCATTTCCAAACATCATACAACATACACCAAGGTATATCATCATGCACAAAACTAGTCAATTCGTCCATCACTTTGGCAAAAAGGAAAAGGCCAAAAGTGTATATCATCTTTAATTATGTATAGTATAGATTATTATAACTAGACCTAAATAATTTTGTTCTTCCTTGCGTATGAAATTGTCAACGATGGTCGAATTCAGGTATCTGAATCATCTTAAAGATGAAATATTGCAATTCAGAAAAAAATAATAAATAGATTCAAGTTAGAAAGACATACGATGGCTCAAGATCTCGGTGTATAATTGGAGGTCTATTTTCATGCAAGTAATTCATTCCCCTGCAATATAAGATTCATTCAGGATTTTAGATATACAGCTGAAAATTGTTGCATTGCTATAAACAGTCATTATGCAGTGTCTGTTCCAACAATGACATAAAGAATCAAATCTGTAAACATAAAAGTTGAGAAGAACAACTAAGCAAACAAATGAAATTGTAAAGTTTAAGAAATTTGTGAATCTCAAGGTATCTGCTATACAATGCATCTACAGATTATAAATTTACAGTACATATAAGTACAGCCCTTCAAATCCTCTACTCAATCTAAGACATTGCATGGCTTCCCACTCAATCATTGTAGAATCGAATATAACAAGAACAAATTGAAACCTTTATACAAAATCCGCAAAGCAAAAACGTAAGAAAAAGAAAACAAAAAAAAATCTATTCAGAAAAATCAATATTTGTACAATCTAAATTGAACAAAAACACAAAGGGAAACATATCAAGCCTGATCATTGACCAACACACAATCTCAAAGTCAAATGTATGTAGTATATCAGGAACTTCTTAACACCCAATACAACCTTCTGCGTCAAAAATAAAAGAGCTCAAAATTAATTTTATGGAAGATGAAAAACTAATGTTTAATTTTTTGTAAACAACCCAATATGAAATTCAAAAGGAAAAGCCACTACTAGTACAAAGAAAGAATTAATTAACTACATACAGCTATAACAGCCAGTACTAACCTTGAACTTGGTTCAACTACAGCCTAACCCAGAACCCAGCCATGGCAATGGAGTATTCAAACCTCACAATAAATCAACTCTGCCTAGACTCATTCCAGTAGTCAATAAAGACTTGCTTGGCTCATTTTTCTAGAGTTTATTTCTTGCATGAAAAAATTGTTGTTTGTAGACTAAATTGTGGGTTAACACTTAACAATAATACTGTAAAATCTTCAGTATGTAACATAACTACTACGTATATATTCTTTCTAGAATTAATTTTTAGCATGCAACTAGAAGCACCATTGCAGAATCTGAGACTGAGTCCAACAATTAACAATGTCACAATTAAACATACGTTTTTTCCTTCATAATTAAGTTTTTTTTATTAAATAGTTCCTTCGTTCCAATAATTTTTGTTTGATGGCCCATTGCTTAGCGATTTACATCAGGTTTCTTCTTTTTAAGGAGTTTGTCTACTCTCATATCTTATCCTTTCTATCCAATCTAAAAATGTTTATTCAATTTTAAGGAAGGTTATTTTAAGTTCACACAAAAAGTAAAATAAATCAAGATAGTCATCGATACATTGAACAATGCTACAGGGAAAAAGGAACATTGTGGCTACATTTTAAACAACGAAGAGAAAATAAAAATTAAAAAATCGGAAACTAGCTGAAGGTAACAAAACAAAACCCGTGCATGATTGCATTAACCCTAAGGTTGTATGAGCTATGACAAAGGCTAAAAATAAAGCATAGATCGGTGAGCTTCACAGGTCCATTTCACTTGCACCTCTGATGATTCTTAATTCATGAACTTCATCAAACCTGATGTTTTACATTTAGGAACCAACAAAACTAAGCAGAAAAAGGTATCAAGAAAGGTATTATTATCATGATCTCATCACAAGTTAATATTCTGTCAAAAGATTCCAGTAAATCATATAAAATCACGAAGATCTAAGACACTATAATTGCATAGAAGACAAAAATTAATAAGATGGCCAAAATTTTAGGCACTCTCTCTCCAATAATAATAATAAAAAAACAAAAACTGCAACTCAGTTTCACATGTAGGAAAGAGAAGACACCTTGCAATATCAAGAGCAAACTTCACTGTTGTAAATGGCTTCAGGGCACGTTTACGGTCCAGAAAAGCACGAAGATCCCCCTGCATAAAAACATGCGCCATAAATACGAAATACNGGCTTTTACACTTGCCAGAGACACTGATCATTATTATCTTTAGTTATACAGCAATAAAGACTTAGTCCAAAATTAATTTATAGTTGGCTAAACATGAATCATTAGAGGGAAATGCAAAGATCATTTGCACAAATCCTACCTCTCCACTCTTCCCAATTTAATTTCAGTTGTCTTCAAGCCCCAACAACCTCATATCTCCACCAACCACACTAATCCAAATTTGCTAAGATTCTCCTCTGCATCTCCTTCGTCCATCGTATTTCCAATCTTGAACTTCTTCCGTTCAAGCCCAAAAAATCATCTCAGATGATTTTCCCTCATCTTAACCTCAATAAAGCAACCTCTGCCTTCTTCCTAGTAGCCTCAATCCTTATTCTATCCTTTCTTGTATGCGCATTCATCCAACATAACATAAGCATCTCTATCACGCTCACCTATGAAAGTGAAAGTATTCAAAGCCTAACATTCAATCTCATAAATAGTGATATCTGCAGAAGAATTTCCCTTCAATTTATTAGGCATACATTTGATCTTGGGCCACATCCTCGTCCAATTCACCACCCTTTTGGATAATAAATCATAAATACCGAAAGAAATCACAACATGGAAAACTCCTTCCATCCAAACTAATCATGTGCTCCATATACTGTCTTATGTTTACTCAACTGAAAATAACACGATTCCAATGTCTTTCGCCACAACTCGAACTTTACTTACTTTCCACTCCTTCCTTTGCCTCATCAATTAGCACAATATCATTTCCAAACATCATACAACATACACCAAGGTATATCATCATGCACAAAACTAGTCAATTCGTCCATCACTTTGGCAAAAAGGAAAAGGCCAAAAGTGTATATCATCTTTAATTATGTATAGTATAGATTATTATAACTAGACCTAAATAATTTTGTTCTTCCTTGCGTATGAAATTGTCAACGATGGTCGAATTCAGGTATCTGAATCATCTTAAAGATGAAATATTGCAATTCAGAAAAAAATAATAAATAGATTCAAGTTAGAAAGACATACGATGGCTCAAGATCTCGGTGTATAATTGGAGGTCTATTTTCATGCAAGTAATTCATTCCCCTGCAATATAAGATTCATTCAGGATTTTAGATATACAGCTGAAAATTGTTGCATTGCTATAAACAGTCATTATGCAGTGTCTGTTCCAACAATGACATAAAGAATCAAATCTGTAAACATAAAAGTTGAGAAGAACAACTAAGCAAACAAATGAAATTGTAAAGTTTAAGAAATTTGTGAATCTCAAGGTATCTGCTATACAATGCATCTACAGATTATAAATTTACAGTACATATAAGTACAGCCCTTCAAATCCTCTACTCAATCTAAGACATTGCATGGCTTCCCACTCAATCATTGTAGAATCGAATATAACAAGAACAAATTGAAACCTTTATACAAAATCCGCAAAGCAAAAACGTAAGAAAAAGAAAACAAAAAAAAATCTATTCAGAAAAATCAATATTTGTACAATCTAAATTGAACAAAAACACAAAGGGAAACATATCAAGCCTGATCATTGACCAACACACAATCTCAAAGTCAAATGTATGTAGTATATCAGGAACTTCTTAACACCCAATACAACCTTCTGCGTCAAAAATAAAAGAGCTCAAAATTAATTTTATGGAAGATGAAAAACTAATGTTTAATTTTTTGTAAACAACCCAATATGAAATTCAAAAGGAAAAGCCACTACTAGTACAAAGAAAGAATTAATTAACTACATACAGCTATAACAGCCAGTACTAACCTTGAACTTGGTTCAACTACAGCCTAACCCAGAACCCAGCCATGGCAATGGAGTATTCAAACCTCACAATAAATCAACTCTGCCTAGACTCATTCCAGTAGTCAATAAAGACTTGCTTGGCTCATTTTTCTAGAGTTTATTTCTTGCATGAAAAAATTGTTGTTTGTAGACTAAATTGTGGGTTAACACTTAACAATAATACTGTAAAATCTTCAGTATGTAACATAACTACTACGTATATATTCTTTCTAGAATTAATTTTTAGCATGCAACTAGAAGCACCATTGCAGAATCTGAGACTGAGTCCAACAATTAACAATGTCACAATTAAACATACGTTTTTTCCTTCATAATTAAGTTTTTTTTATTAAATAGTTCCTTCGTTCCAATAATTTTTGTTTGATGGCCCATTGCTTAGCGATTTACATCAGGTTTCTTCTTTTTAAGGAGTTTGTCTACTCTCATATCTTATCCTTTCTATCCAATCTAAAAATGTTTATTCAATTTTAAGGAAGGTTATTTTAAGTTCACACAAAAAGTAAAATAAATCAAGATAGTCATCGATACATTGAACAATGCTACAGGGAAAAAGGAACATTGTGGCTACATTTTAAACAACGAAGAGAAAATAAAAATTAAAAAATCGGAAACTAGCTGAAGGTAACAAAACAAAACCCGTGCATGATTGCATTAACCCTAAGGTTGTATGAGCTATGACAAAGGCTAAAAATAAAGCATAGATCGGTGAGCTTCACAGGTCCATTTCACTTGCACCTCTGATGATTCTTAATTCATGAACTTCATCAAACCTGATGTTTTACATTTAGGAACCAACAAAACTAAGCAGAAAAAGGTATCAAGAAAGGTATTATTATCATGATCTCATCACAAGTTAATATTCTGTCAAAAGATTCCAGTAAATCATATAAAATCACGAAGATCTAAGACACTATAATTGCATAGAAGACAAAAATTAATAAGATGGCCAAAATTTTAGGCACTCTCTCTCCAATAATAATAATAAAAAAACAAAAACTGCAACTCAGTTTCACATGTAGGAAAGAGAAGACACCTTGCAATATCAAGAGCAAACTTCACTGTTGTAAATGGCTTCAGGGCACGTTTACGGTCCAGAAAAGCACGAAGATCCCCCTGCATAAAAACATGCGCCATAAATACGAAATACGTTTTTCCATAAATAACATGGTACAAGTATGCAACATATGAGGGTAACGAACCCTCTCGAAATGAAGTTAGTCTTTCACATACATGCTAATCCCATCAAATAAAGATATTCCTGGAAAGGTAAGACAGAATCATGAGAGTATATAGAACTCAAAGAAAAATATTCTATCCCAGAACGAGGCCTGCTCCTTACCAAAAACTCCCACAAAACAGACATACAGACACTAATGTAATTGATATTTTCTGACCCTCATTTCTCTCAAACCAAGCATAGCCAATCTACACATGCATCAATTCAGAGCTGTCTGAACCAAATCTGTCCCCATAACATCATACCAAACAAATCAACCAAATATAACCATCTTCAAATGCAACAAAAATGCTTTGCCAGCCTTTGAACTTCTAAAGCACAATGGGCCACAATCACATATTTTTGGAGGACACATTTGACATTATTACTATTGGCTTTATACAAAAACTTCTGTAGAGACTGAAACTTCCACAGCTTTCTGAACTTAGAAATTCCTCTTCAAGTGAAAATAATTGTCTAATTTAATAAGAGCTGCCAGCAAGGGTAAAGAAGATACAGCAAAATTTTCCATCTGATCAAGAATCAGGATAAACAGAAAAGACTCACAACAGACCATGAACGAAACAATAGTTCCATTCAGGACAAAAAAAAGGAAGCAGTAAAGATGTGAAAAGAATATTCTCCACCAACATCCTTTTCACCAAACACCTAGGCTCCCTATTTTCCACTCATCCTTGGGGAAAAAATAGAAAAGAAACTTGAATAAATTGCAGAAAACGAAATGTTTTCCTGTGAAGACACCCTGTTAATTCTTTAAAAGACGACACTTGCTCTTTGCTCTATAAAGAAGTGATGCTTCAAAGTCAAACAAAACCAGTAAGCCTAAAACCACCAGCAGACATTTCAAGACACCAGACCCCAAACCTAAACCTCCCTCTCTGAAACAACCTCTCTGAAACTTCTTTTCACAGGAACTTCCTAGCTAGGTGATCACACATGCCAAAATAAAACTATGCTAAGATATTTTCTTATTGCGAATCCTAGAAATATTATGTGAAGGATTATAAGGCCCAATAACAAAACACAATTACATCCCAAAATTCAATAAGCCCATTGTTTATAATCTCGGTAGCGATAACGGTTGCAAAACCACTTTCACAGCCAAAGCCTAGTTCACAGCCGTTGGGGCCTATATCTCAGTCAACGTAAACTCAAATTTCCCTCAACTGTCCCTATGATACAAAGGGGATATCACATAAGGTTAGAAGTCAATAAGACACTTTGAAGTTATAGATCATTCAAGAACTCTATCTGTTTCATGCATGGTGTTAAAAAGGAAGGTTTGTAAGACATTTGTACTTTTTGTAGCATACATCTAGCCTTAAACCTTGAAGTGGCTTTAACTTTCAAGAAACAGGAAGCACTGCTCTAGCATGGGCAGTAAGCAAACACTTTCTACAAGACAATTACAAAAGGCAAACCTTAGGCAAGTATTCGGTGATGATCATCATCGGGTTACTCTGTGACACAGCTCCCAAGAATTGTACAACATTGGGATGACGTATCTTTTGGAATAGAGCTAACTCGTCGGTAAATGCGTTTCTGAAAAGCCAAACGAATAATAAAAATCAATCAGAAATCTAGAACATCCAACCAAGAAACCGTGACATATAGAGACATGAATAGAGTTGTAGGATCAACTCACACTTTCTCTTCATCCATCGCTACATCATCACCAAGTGTTTTAACAGCAACTTTGATGCCACGCCATAAGGCAATGCGAAATGTACCCTAATTTTGATGTATAAATAAATTTTAGTGTTAAAAATTTAAAGAGCCTAATGAAAAGGTACTCCAAAGATACAATCATTTGCATACAATAAGCAAAAAGATTTGAGTAAAAGGCAACCTAGAATAATATCTAGTACAGCCTAATCTAAAACTATTTGGACTCATCTAATCAGATTATATGATTTGTAATCTGCAGCCCTATTTCCTTCATTTTCCATTGGAACCAACCAAAAAAGACATTTCACTCAAGGGATTTAGATTTAAGGATCGTATTTTATTCATAATAGATTGTTACATTGCTTAGGTGTCAATATGTTAGATAACGCTATCAATCACTCAATCAATCACAGCCTTAATCCCAAAAAATGTTAAGTAACGCTATCTTAAAGGTATTTATAAATATATAAAACCAAATTTAAATATTTGCATGAAGGATCCAACTATTTAAGTACATTCCCTTGCAATTTGGTGATTTTGTATAAACTTCTTCATATTTTTACAACATATGTACATGTGCTTTAAGTAGTGTTGCTTTAAGCTGATGCTGCCAAAAAAGCATTTTTTTTCTTGAACACATAGGTTGTGAGATTGAATTATGGACCTCTCGCCTAGCACTCTCTAATTCAAAAGGTAACAATTGCAGTGGATAATTCTCAATCGCATCATTCGACTAAAGTCCTAAAAGCCCTACTATAGATACCAGCTTTGACTGCCAGCATTTTAGACTGACCTGTAAGCACACTGAAAAAGAAATATTCAAAATGGATGGGTTATCATTCAAAGGCAGAACTTTTATTTGGTTAAGCAGTAAGCAAAAAAGAGGTGAACAGTAAGAGATTTTTCCAAAAGCTCCATGTAGATAAGGATGTAAATGGAATGAGAAACTTAAGAAACCTCTAAACAAATAGGTCATATGTCCCTTTCCATTTTCTTTATAATTATTTTTTGATTTATAAAAATAAACTATGCAAGGATACCAAAGGTATGTCACCCATGAGAAATTGAGTTTATTAGCAAAATCCAGGACAAACTCAATCTATATCAGCACCGATAGAGAAATAACTTCATACAGACATGTTGGAGTATTCAACAGACAACATAAACTAGCATCTCCCAAAAGCCTCACAATATCCTAATTTGACAAAATTTCATTTCCTATCCCTACAAAAGAAGGTTTTAATCAGCTCACATTCTAAAGGCTACGCAGCTTGGCTCAGTCAGCACCACTAGAATTATATAAACAGGTAATGACAACAAAAATGTTTCATCAAGCCAATGTAGTATAAGTATTGCTAAACTTTAAGCAATTTTCATAAATCAGTTCAACATCAAGATAATAAAATACAATTCTCTTAAATCTTGATTAGTGTTCTGTGAAAGTTAAAATCGACATACTTATGCAAACTAAACAAGTTAGAATATAGTTGACAATGAGAAAGAATGAATCAACCAAGCAACCTTTGTAATGTCAATGCTGTGGGAAAAGTCTAGCTCACTTTGATCGATTTCATATTCAGGGATATCACGAGCATTCGGTGTCTGCATAGGAGTCATCTGTAAGGAACAAGCATTTAATAGGAACAGCAAAAATGAATAGTCAAGTGATATAAAATGATTTAAAAAGTGAGCATCACACACAATAAACTAAGACATACCGGAGGTTTTGCACCATGTTCCTCCAAAAGCTTGATTACATCTTGGTTTTTGTAATAGATTGCATCTGCAAGGGGCTGTTCAGGATTGGCAATACAAAAAAATATGAGTACAACAGAAAAGGCTTCTTCCGCCAACTTATCAAGTTATAAATCTATCATTCAAGGAAAAAGCTTAAAATAGTACAAACAATTAAGCATTTCAGTTTATAACATAATCTATAATCTGGCCTATGTGAGTATATGACACAAACTCACGTTAGGACAGAATTTGTTTTGAAACCAGGTACAAATAAGAATTTGCGGAACTTGGATAATTCTGGTGAGATGGGTATTAAAGTAATTAATTATGGTGTATATGAAAAAATAGAGATGCATAATAACTGGACAACGTTGAAGTATTCATTGATTCAAAAGTGATTATAGAAGGAATTGTACAGGTAGCCACAATTACGATTCCAATTAAAACTTTACTTACAGTAAGCTGGATTAGCAAAGAATTAAAGTATTCATTAGGATGCCCATCTTCTAGCACAAGGAGACAAGCTAATGGAGCATAAGTATGATGTAATTGTAGCCTTTGCGAGGGAACCTTTTGTTGTAGCTCTAAAGAATGTCAACAACAACAAAGCCTTAGTCTTTTAAGGTTGGCTAGACATGAAGCAATATGAGCAAGTGCAAAATTCATTTGCATAAATCCACTCCCAAAGTATGTCAATCGTAGAGGCATTCTTCCTCACACTCATTCACAATGAGGCAAATTGATATATATATTAGATGATCCTCATCCACAATCTCACCACATATTAAATAGGCTTCTGACTACTAGGCTAAATCCAGAGTTCGTCTTTCTCTATGTTACAATTTATTCTTTTGCATAATTCATCAAAATGCTTTATACTCACTCAAAAAAAAGGGGCTACCCCCATCAATTACTATCTTCCTCACTCTCCCTTTGTTAAATGGGTGGCTACTTTTCAAAGTTAACATTTGAAATTAAAAAAAATGCAAAAAATAACATGCATCCTGGTGTACAACCCCATATGCCATTGCCCAATTTAGTAATAAAATTTCAACCGGAAGATTTTGTAACTCCCTTGAGCTCTATTCAATGCACTCTAGTACTACCTTCATAGCACACTGATACAATACTGATGAACAATTGCCATTAGCTACCTATTTCCTCATATAATATTTTGTGCTCACTACAAATCAGTCGATCACCACTACCAAGTGCTGTATAGTTGGTAGTTATTGACTATTTTTCCCATTAAAAATCAGTTGATTGCCTTAGAGCACCTCTCGTAGGTAAGTGCACCTTAGCTGCCACCTTTAGAGGCGATGAGCCTTGTAAATAACTAACTAAGACTTTGACATGCCGCAACATAAAGAAGAGTTCTTGAAACAATATTACTAGAATTTAAATCAATTTCAGAATCCAAAACCTCATTATTCGAATCCAAACCCCCCTTGATAGCCAAAAACATCAGCCTCACACCTTTGATCTTCAATAAATTATACTCAAACGACAATAGCATGGTAATTTTGCAGTCAGGCGCCACTGATGAAAGCTTTCCATGGGTGAACTTCCCTTGCAGCTTCGATAAACTGTCACACCTATAAATTCTTAAAGTAAGCCTAGTCTACCACTCTGTAAATCCATAAACTATTGCACCTATAAGTTGTTATAGTAAGCCTAGTATACTCTACCGCTCTATAGGCCTGGTTATTGGACAGGGTTGTCCAATAACTTTTGGGTTGGGCTTTTATTATAGGGTATATAAAGGGTTGGGTCATATTTGGGTTGGGTTTTTAATAAATGTTATATAAAGGGTTGGGTTTGGGTTTAATTTAGGGCTTTTATAGGGTTTTATTTTGGGTATAACATCAAACCATAACTCATCAAACCACTTAACGAGGGTTTTAGTGTGACTGAACAATTGCTCATCTACCTTGAACTCTTCTCCCACTACTATCTCTTCGATCGACGTATCAATTGCAAATTACCTTCAATCTTCATCATTTCTAAGGTAAAATCACCAATTTGCTTCTCCAATTTTTTATTTTATTTTTCCTATTGTTGTTGCTTTATGTTTAATTTTCATGTTGCAATTGTTAAAACAAAATTGTAAATTAGGGTTTTAACTTCGAATTTTTAGGATTAAGCTTTGTTTTTTGATTGTAATTTATAATTCCAGATTAATGTTTATTGTTGTTGATGTAAGCTGATTAGTTCATTTACTTAGTATCGAATTAGTTGCGATTCGTTTGATTTTGACATGAAACAATGTTGATTTAATTAGTTGATTTAATATAATTCTTTAGCTAATTGCCTAATTCCGACAGATTAATGAGTGTTTGAATTTGATATGAAGTTATATTTCAGTGGTTTATCGGCTGATAATTTTGATATGAAGTTGGGTTCTTATATATTTGAAGAATAAAATTTGATTTTTTTATTATTGTAAATTGGACTGTCAAATTATTGTATGTTTTGTTTATTATTTATCTAATTTAATGATGATGTTGTAGTGAAATTGAGTTCATAAGTAATTAGGAAATTTGACTGAGAATTTTGGATTTTGATGTGAAATAGAATAATTTGATATATTATGGATTCTGTACTAATTATGATTTATTCTGTTTGGTTTTTTTTTTTCATGAACATAAATATTGAATAAAGACCTCTTTTTGGTTGTTGCTCGTGCTAATTTTATTTGTTCTTTTGATGATTGGTATGTTGCAGAAATGTTAGGTGATAATACTATAGATTCGACCGCACGAGATGATGGGTATTCGGAGTATGCCGCTCCTCAACGTAATAGGAAGAAGAGGTCGAAGGTTTGGAGAGAGCTTGAGGAGGGAAAGAATGATAAAGGTGAGAGAACCGCAACATGTACTCATTGTAGAATTGTGTTAAGTGCACACCGTAATGCTGGAACTTCTCATTTAAAACGCCATTTAGATAGATGTGTTGATAGACCCGTAGGATTTAGGCATAAGGATGATAGTGATGGAGATTTTGTTTTTGATATGAATGAGCTTCGAAAAGAAATTATTATATTTATTGTTGAAGGTGGTCATCCTTTCTTAATGATTGAAGAAAAAGGATTCAAAAGAATGATGTCTAAATCTAATCCTAATTTTATTCCATTTGGTCGTGCTACTGCTAAGAGAGATCTATTATCTCTCTATGTATTAGAGAGGGATAAGTTGAAAGATATGATGTCTAAAGTGTCCGGAAAAATTTGTTTAACAACAGATAATTGGAAGTCAAACCACACTAAACAACACTTTATTTGTATCACTGCTCATTTTATTAATGATGCTTGGAAACTCCATAAAAGAATTTTAAGATTTAGGGCTTTAACTCCTCCACATGATGGAAGTAGTATTGCTAATGAGATTAGTATGTTTCTTTGTCAATGGGGCTTCGATGATAGAATACTCACTATTGCGGTTGATAATGCCACATATAATGATGTGATGATGTCTACTTTGAAAAGGCGACTTGTTCCTAGGGGAGGGCTTCTTTGTGGTGAGAGTTTATTCCATATTCGGTGTTGTGCTCATATTATAAATCTTGTGGTGCAAAATGGGTTAACTTGCATAAGTGACATTTTGGAAAAAATTCGTTGCCTGATAAAAATGATCACCAAGTCTTCTCATAGGCGTAATGAGTTTTATGAGTGTGCGGAAAAATTTTATTCCTTGGATAAGAAACGGCTACTATGCCTTGATATGCAAGTTCGTTGGAACTCAACATACCTAATGCTTGGCACTACACTTTATTTTAAAGATGTTTTTGTCTACTTGGGGTCAAATCATGCGCCTCTTAAGTCATTTATTCCTTTAGAAGAAGAGTGGGAAAAAGTAAAGGTTATTCATGAGTTCTTAGAGTTATTTTATAAAGTTACTTGTATGTTTTCGGCTGTGAAACATCCCACTTCCAACTTGTATTTCAAAGGTACATGGATGGTACATCGTCACTTACTTGAGGCGGCTAATGGTCCCCATGAGTTTCTAAAAGAAATGGTTTTGCCTATGATTTCTAAGTTTGACAAGTATTGGTCAGAATACAATGTTTATTTGTCTTGTGCAGCTATACTTGACCCTCGATTTAAGGTTAAATTTGTGGAATATTGTTTTTGCAAGTTATTTGGGGTTGAAGAGGGTTTGAGAAAAGTTGAAACTGTGCTGAAAACTCTAAATAGTTTGTATTTGGACTATAAATTGAAATATGCGGGTATATCACCCGTTGTAAATGCTTCCTCTCAACCCACTACACTTGGGAGTAGAGATTATTTTGATGATTATGATAATTTTGTAAGTAGTAGTAGCACTTGTAGGTCTCAATCTGGAAAGTCACAACTTGATATGTACTTAGATGATGTTGCTCATGATCGAAACTCTGAGTTGGATGTTTTAGAATTTTGGCATCAATGTTCAGTTAGATATCCCGTGCTTTCAATGTTAGCACGAGATTTGTTGACTATCCCAGTTAGCACCGTGGCTTCTGAATCTGCATTTAGTCTTGGAGGAAAGACTATTTCTGCCTCCCGGAGTTCTTTGAAGTCAAAGACTATCCAAGCTTTAGTATGTATACAAGATTGGTATCGTGCGGAATATGATGTAGAAGAAGATTTGAGAGAGTTTGGTGAAGATCCAGAGGAAGATGAAGCTGTGATTGAAGAGGAGGATCCCTTTTTCTGAAGTTGTGATTTGAGATCTCTTAGTATTGTATCTAACCTTCTTTTTTTATATATGCATCTTGGGTTGTAATGAATTGGAGCCACTATGTTATGTAATGAATTAAAAAGAACTAATATATGTACTTATTAAGCTAATATAAAGATTTGAGTAGCTAATATAAAGAACTAATATGTTCTCTTTTCATTCATTTGAGTGCATTTGAGAGGTTATGCTATAATTAAGTAAAATCTTTGCTCCATGTTATCAAAACTTGTGTTTGCATTAATGAAATACATAAATGAAAGAGAAACTACTCATTAAGATGTAAGCCATATAATATACAACCCGACCCGCAACCGATTATGGACTGACCCTATCCCGACCCTGACCCGCTCAGCACTGGCATCGGCCCATAATTGACCCGACCCGTAACCGACCCGCCCAGTAACCAGGCCTACCGCTCTATAAATCCATAAACTATCGCCTGATTACAGAACAAACCTCACTCAAAGATTTGTCCCTCCCTCAGATTTGTATTTCAATATACTACTCCTTGTTTCTCTAATTACTTGCTACATTTCCTTTTTGGGAGTCAAAGGTTAAAAACTTTGACCAATTGTTACTAGATAACATGTAAAATAGTCGTATCATATATTGTTACATTCGTCACAATGTGAAATATATTAATATGCAAAAAAAATGGTAGCAAGCATATGGAGATGGAGGGAGTACTTCTTTACTCATACGACACTAACACAACTACAAATCATTTAATCACCACAACCAATGTTTCAAATTCGGAACTAACAAACAACATTTCAAATGCACTTAAACACCATAACACACATTCATAAAACACAACTAAGCACCAAAACAATCAACAATCACTATCATCATCATAACACTTGAAAAACAAAAAAAGCGCGCAAAAGAGCGAAAACTCACAGTACTCCCCCAACGATCCTGAGGATCAACCTCGGCGCCACGATCAAGCAACAACTCAACAACATTAGTAAGACCTTGACAAGCGGCAATATGCAAAGGAGTTCTAGAATCAATATCCTTAAAATTAACATCCATTCCAGAATCTAAAACCTCATTAATCCCTTCCAAATCACCTTCATTCGCCAAAAACATTAACCTCACACCTTCTTCAATCTTCAATGGATCAAACTCCGGCGAAAGAGGTGTCGTCGATGTCGTTTCACGTTCTGGCGCCATTGATGACTGTCTTCCATAAACAAACTTTCCTTGTGACTTTGATTCCATTTTCGAAAAGTCAAACCCTAGAAATTCACAATTATAAACACTAAAATAGTGCATACACTCCTTCTTTTCGCTGTTTCTCTCTCTAGAAAAATTGAGAAAGGGGATAGATAGCGTAGAGTGTTATTATCCCCCTTTCTCGTTTTTTGTGAATGAATGAAGAGAGAGAAACAGCGGAAAAGTGGAGGGTTTGAAGGGAATCAGAATTTCATGAAGGTGGTAATTAAGCAAGAGGGAATTTCCTTTTTTTTTATTTTTTAATTTGTATATTTAAAAAAAAAAACGATAAAGGGTGGATTTAATGTTGTTGGTTGTCATCCTTGTTTATCGGCGACGGGGAATTTTGAGTATGATCGTATCACGTGTTTTGGAGTTATCGTTGAAATTAGAAAATTCGTTTGAGTTCGTTTTTTAATTTTTTGTTTGTTTGACTTTATAGTTGTAGTTATTGTGATTTGTGTTGTATTGCTGTTGTGAGTTTCTTACATCTTGCAATTTAAATAATATCTCGAATTTGAGAATAAATGTAATTAATTATCGCTTGGAGTAGTATATTACTAAATTTATGAAATGAGATTAGTTTATGTAGTCGAACCCGTTTTTTAGAAATAAGGTTTTGTTTATGATAATGTGATGATGATGATCAATTATTACAAATTAGAATAATACACGTCTACAGTGAGTATTAAATTTTTGAGAGTATTGAAATAAGACAGTGTCAGATCGAGTGTTGCGTAGCAAGTTGGCAACTTGTACTAGAGTTGTACGTAGCTATATATTTTTGGCAAGGTGACTAGGATGGTTTCGTGATTTTTTAAAGTTAGCAACTGCTTTTTTAATAGGTCATTCTAAAAGAAAAAAAAAATTATCGCAAGAGCTAGACATTATTGTCTTCGTATTGATGAGCATTTTTCAATATATAAATTTATTAGGAGGGTTTATTTTAATACTATACGAAATTAAAGTTATTACGAAGTACTTAATAAAATCTACTCGTGATAAGAAGTAATTATCTCAACTCTTTTGGTCTAATATAGTTATGATCATGACCAATTAATTTTTTTTTCAACTCATAGTAGTTCGCTAGTGATAACAGTACGTCGTAGTAGACCGTAGGCTAATGTGCAAAAATATAACCAACATTATAAAGCGGGGAGTGTGAATTTAGAAGTTAGCGTAGTAAAAAGTAAATTGATACTATTCCCTAGATGATTTGAGATTTTGAGAACACAACCAAACATAACAGGCTTATTCGATCTTTATCCATACTAGGGACATGGGTTTCAACACAATGCATGTCCAAAACATATCTCTAAATCATTGAAATTATGTACAATTGGGTTTCCACAAGAGTTTTGGAAGATTTTAAATTTATAAGAGGTTAATATGTAAGTCAAATGAAAACAAATTGGATTTTGACAAGTTAGGATCTTCTCTCTCACCTTGAGATTTTGACACATAAGCTAACATAAAAATGAAATTCTCATAAAAATCCTTTGTCATTTTGATTCATTCATCTTACACTATTAGTTCATGAAATGGACTCTCCTATTCCTTTGAAAAATGGAGAAGATCTCGACTCGATTATGACATGTTGTCAAGAGGCAGGGTCGTATCTCCGATTTCGGTGGCCCAGGGCGAACTTAAGATGTGGGGCTCTAATTAAGTATTATAAAAATAATTTTTTAATCTCGATACCTGAATGGTCCACACAATTAATAGTAAAAGTTTTTTTGACTTATCTTTTCTACAAACAACATAAAAAAAAAATCCATTTTTTTAAGGGAAGTGAAATCCACTTACTCTGTAGCATTAGAGTAATCAAAATGAAAAGTAAAGTGGATTTTTTTTTTAAAAAAAAAAAAAAGAAAAAAAGGGAAGTAAATTGGAAGTTAAAAAAGTTAATTATTATGAAATAGTAAATAATTTATAAATTAGCAATTCATAAACATTAAAAAAGGGGATATCAAGTTAATAATTGTTAGAAACATATTATGTTTATATGGTGGCATTTTTGTAATTTTTGATGTAGTGTAAGGGTAATATTTTTAGGGGTATATAACAAGTATCTGAAACTTGTGAAATAAAAAGACAAAAATACCCCAATATTTTTTTAATTATGTTTCTAACAAATATTAAACAACAATTCTCCTTAAAAAAAAGCAATCACATAGTGTTACTGGTAGGCTTAAGAGCTGTTGAAAAATAATAATGTCACATAATTCAGAACTTCACTGCACAAACGCAAATAAAGGATTATAAAGGTTTTGGGTTAGAGAAAGTTGAATCAGGTAATCTTTTAGGGGGAAATCTAATTTTAATCTATCTTTAAGTAGTGTAAAAAATTAAAAATTGAATACTTGAGATTGGTTTGATAATTAAGTACTAGTTAAATAAAGGAAAAATTGTCACAAACTACCTATTAAAAGTCGCTTTTTGAAAAAAGCTACTTCGTACCTAATTAAAATTTTATTTTACAAAACTACCTAATATAAGCCTTTTATTTTGGTAATAATACCACTTAACATACTTCATTTATTATTCCGTTAAGTTGGTGAATTACCTAAATTGTCCTTTTATCTCCATCAATTTCTTACTCCATTTTGGTGACACACCAAAAGTACCCTTTCATCTCCATCTTCTTCCTTATTGCCCCTTCATCTTCATCTTCTTCTTTAATTTATTACCTTCATCTCCATCTTTTATCTATTTCGGTTAACCAAATTTATCAACAATAATAGGCAACAAGACAACTAAACAAACCAAAATTTACACCAATCTCACTTGCTCATCCCCAAATCCCGTCCCAAACCCATGCTTCATTGTCATCTTCAACTTCTAAATTTTTTGGGTCACTTTTATGAATTACTTTAAATGCTTTCAATTCTTCATCATTAATGGTGGGGAGTATAGCCACCACCACCATATTAACCCCCTTCTAATTTTGAAACCAACATAAGTGTTGTGTGCAATTGTTAAGTGGTGTTATTTTTTCCAATAAATTAATCACAAATTTTTTTTAAAAAACCTAGATTTAATATAGCATTTTTACATAATTATACTGCTTGCTAATCAAGATATGACAACTGAATAATATATACCTGATTGAAACATTAATGCTTTTAGTTTTGCTAAAATGATTGGTGTTAATGTTTAAAAAAATGAAGTTTTTTTTTTTTGAAAGGTTAAAAAAAAATAAAAAAATGAAGTTGTATATAAATCAACTTACGAATGGGATTTACTATGTTGAATGAAGATGAAGATGAAAATGAAATGAGGTAATGATGGTAAATCATCATAAAATAAGAAGAGCAAAAATAAAATTGACCCCACTAACGGAATATGTAACGAAATCCGTTAAGTGGTAGTGCTGTCGAAACAAAAGGTTTATAATAGGTAATTTAGTAAAATAAAACTTTTATTAGGTAGGTTTTTTTTCTCAAAAACTGGCTTTTAATAGTAGTAGGTAGTTTTTAACAATTTTTCTTAACAATTTGTTTGGATACATAAAAATAGAGGGAAGAAAAGGATAGAGGTCCCTCCATTTGGATAGCAACAATGAGAGGTGAGAGAATTGGGAGGAAGAGAAATTGAAAGAATTTGTTTTCTTCCATCCTTGAGCAACAAATTATTCCAAAATTGAAAAGATCTTGAAGAAAATTCACACCGTAACCCTTTTCTAATACCACCAACATTGTGTCTTCTTCCTCCCTCACTCTCTCTTCCTTTCCTCTCCAATCCAAATAATGGAAACTAATTTCTTCCTCCCTTTCCTTCACCTCCCCTACGTCTCTTTTCCTTCCCCTCTTTTTCCTTCCAAAAAAGTTATCCAAACAAGCTGTAAATAAATAAAGGATAAGAGATACTCCATACATGAAAGTGGGTTTAAAAAGTGGAGTTGCATAAAAGGAGGAATTCAAAGATATAGAATTAAATAAATTAACTAGTCTACTACGTATAAAAAAGAAAAGTGAGGGATGTGTTATTTTAGAAAAAGGCAACCATGAGGATGGCTAGGTTGCAGTGGTTGCACGGAGTCGGAAATGGAGTTGAAAACGAATACGAATATGAGGACTGAAAAAGGCAAATCTGAAAAACATTGTCAATGGGTACGGTCAATTATAACATGAAGAATCAGAATCATCCCTAATACGCGAACGAATCGGATTCGAAGATGTTTGTCCATCAAAGGTACCCATGTTACATAGGAGGATGGAATCTCTAACCTTATGCAATGTAGGCGCTTTAACTCACACAGAGTAACTGCTACACCACAGTTTATAACTTAATATACGCTAAAGTTTTTTCACAACAATCACAAACCTAATGTACAATTACAAATTTGGGTTATTTTAGTTTTTTACGGTAGTTATTTTAGATTTTTAGTTGGTTTTGGACTAGAACAAATTTGGGTTAATAACTACTCCCTTCGTTCATAAATGTTTGATACGTTTGGAATCTTGACACTATTCATAAGATGAGAGAATCTTTCAAATTACTTTCGGTATATAAACCATAATATAGTCATATGTGGTCTTGTTTGATTCGTTGTAAGGAATACGTTATTAATATCCAATTATTATAATTTTTACATATACAAAACAAAATATATTTAGGGTCAAACAAATATATTGGCATATGTGTAGACACCTAATTTAGTCCCCTGTCCCGCGACAGCACTCTATGATGATTAAAAAACTCATTTCTCTAGAAGATTGGATAATCGAGTATACTTGGTCTTAAAAATAAATCTCATTCTTATTTCACGGACCTTTTTATCCAAATGCCTCTTTTACTATTTTAAATAAATGAATAAAATAAAATAATAATATAAATAAATAAAAAAAAAAGTTTCAAAAACGTAGCGCGGTTAATTTAGTCACGCTGACAGCTCAGCGTGACTAAGCTAACAGCGCTACCCCAGTAGCGTTGTAGGGTTCCTTGCGCTACTGGGCCAGCGTGATTCGGCGTACCACGCTAGCAGCCCAGCGCGATTAGGGTTCCCACGCTGTTATAAAAACCCTCATTTCCTTCATTTCTCAACACGTTTTTTTAACTCACTTTCTTCCTCATACTTAAATAATCCGGTTATTGCTTTTAACAACCTTTTTTTATTATAATTATTTATTATTTTATTTGCTATTTATTTTACTAAAAAGTGGCTACAAATTTTAATAATATTGAAACAATAATTCGAAACTCCGCCCAAATTAATACTCGACGAAGACAATGTTCAAAGGAGAAGTGATACGTTTCCTGAGAGCCCTAAAGATCATGTTTGTGGACTTTTAAGTTGTTGTTTCACTATTTATTTACTGCTTTATCACGTTATTATTGTTAAAGGACTTAAAATTGATTGTTTGCAACGCTTAGTCAAGATAATTCTTTCGGACAAATCTAATCATGTTAGGCTCCCTAAATTGATTTTAAAAACGGTTTGAGATAAATTAATTAGTTTTTTTGTGATTCATTAACAATTTAATGCTTTTTTTGTGAATTTTGTAATTGATATTTTTGTGTGATTCTAAATGTAATTTCTATATGGTTAAGAGGAAACTAGTAATGGCCGCCTATGGGCTAACCCGACGCACTCCGTCATGTTAGTACCTTCGCCCCCGAGTCCAATCTTTGGTTCGATCGACCACAACTTGGAGTCATCCCTATGGGATCGGAGAGGATTTCCGTGCAATTTAGACAAACGTCCCTTATTCGAGTCCCATTCGTATCTAATCTAAATACACGGTTTATGAGTTTAGTTCCTAAAACTCATTGGCGACTTCTTACTAGCATCGTCCGTATTTGTATATTATTATCTCACTCGAAAAAAAAAAGATAATAAAAAAAACAAAAAAAAAACACAAAAATAGCGTAGCGCGACAGACTTTGTCACGTTAACGTCGCAGTGTCACAAAGTTTGCCGCGCTGCACAGTCAGCGTGACAAACTCTGTCACGCTACCACGCTAGCGCGACTGAAGTTCCTGCACTCCTGTTTTTTTTTTTTGCAAAATACTTCTAAAAAAGTCCATTTCACCTTTCCTTAAGCCAATTTTTTAGGTCTAACTCGACCTATGGACGACTTGGGAAAGGTGACCAAAAAAATTTGGGACCCTAAAAATCCGGGGCCCCTACAATATGTGCAAGTCAAAGCGTATCAAACAAAAGGGAACGAAGGGAGTAGTTGGTTATTTTAATGCTTGTTTATTTCAGCTGAAAATAGCTAAATTGAACTTAACTAAACTGAATTGATCTGAGCTGAGCTGAACTGAACTGTACTGATTGGAGCCGAACTGAACTGAAAGTTTTTATTATGGATTAATGATTTTTAATTATGGATTATAGATTTTTAACCATGGATTATAGATTTTTAACTATTGATTATTGATTTTTAACGATTGATTATTGAATATTTATTTTTAACTATTGATTATTGATTTTTTAATATGATTTTTATGGATTGACTATGACTATTAATTTTTAATTACGGATTATTAATGATTTTTAACTATGGAGTAAAGACATAGTAATAATTTTGATATTAATCTACTTATGATTTTTAAACAAAATAAACGTTATTGGTAGTTAATATTTTATGAAATAAAAATCAGTATTACATCTTCATATTTTTTGTGAATGGTAATCTACTTATGTGGTATAATAATATTTTTGTAAATAATATTTCACTTATATTTTTGTTTCATTTACTGAATGATAGGTTTATAATATTTTTTTTCTTGAATATTATAAATTAATAAATGTATATATATATATGAAACAAAAAAATGATGATTAAGGTATCATAAATATATTATGAACACAATATTAATATTATGAACAAATTAATTTTAAGTACAAAATAACAACAACAACAACAACAACAACAATAATAATAATAATAATAATAATATGAACAAATAATATTGCGAACAAATAATATTAGGAACAAATTAATTAGAAAAAATAATAATTAGTGATGTGAATTTTCGTATGAACAAAAACTCACAAAGGGATGGAAACTAAAATCATGAATTTCTAATGACCAAGCCACCAAAACTCACGGTTTTACGCTGATCAACTAGTCTTTAATTAAAGCTTAAGCACCCTCAAACCCACTAATTAATCTGCACACAAGAGTATAAAGGATTCAACCACCAACTCTCAATTTTCGGATTTTTGTTTTCAAGTAATTAAACAAACAAAACTTTTATTCAATTCTCAAAACTTGTTTTTTTACAAACTAAATCGAGACTATTATAGAAATAATCACCAACTAAAAATCCTAACAAATAAAGCTAAGACTCACGTGAAAGAGGATTAAAAAAACGTCCCACTTGTGCCACTTGCACAAGTTGCATAACAAATTCAAGATAATATTACCACATCATCATGCAACTTGCTCTTATATTTTAAACAACCTCTAACTAACTAGTTTTTATCCTAACAAACTAATAAACAAAATAATCAGCAAATTACAACCAAAAACACACGTAAGAATCAAAAGCCCAAGTCTTTAAGAAATCACCAAAATCCTCGCCATAATGCTTCATTCATTTTTGCGCAATTTCAAGAAATGCTTCAAATCTTCAAGAAACCTTTCAAGATCCATTCTTTTAATCAATAAACCTTTCAAGAAGTCATTTCCCATGTCTTTAAGGTTGAAAATGATGATCAAGACTCCACAAGGAACAAAAGACTCAATGCCTGAAAAGAGAAAAACCCTAGCAAATGCAGTGGAAAAAAACCAATAGGCAAAACCAACTTATTCTCCTAATTCCACCAATCTTTCCTTGATTTGCGTGCCACCCTAAGTGTGTGTGACCATGCACACACAAATCTCAACCCTTGATGCACCCATATGGCTTGTATTCCCATAAGCAATCAATTCACCCATGGTTGCATCCTTGCCAGCATTCACATACAAACTTTTGAAGTTGTGATCAATATATGTATTGCTATTTACACTTTCATCAATTAGCAAAATAAAAGAAGAGCTTAACTAAATGGAACTGAACTGAACAAAACAGAACTGAACTAAACTGAGTTAAGCTGAACTAATTTTAAGCTAAAGTAAACCGGCCCTTAGTATGTCACCTTTGTTTTTTACTGCATTATTCAAGTTTCAATATCCAATATATAGCTTTTCAGTTACAATGTTAAGTTTTTCAAGTGCAATGTTCAATTTTTAATGAATAATATTCATTATTAAAATTTTCAAACAAGAAAACAAATATGTACAACTAAGGGTGTGCATAATCCGGTCCGGTCCAAGATCGGAAAATTTAGGTCCGGGCGGTTGGGCCGGTTTCCTTTATTTGGGTGGTTTTATGCTTGGTTGTGCGTTCAGATTTTTGCAGGCTGGTTTTTTGTGGTGTGTTTTGGAGCAGTGGAAGCTTTGTTCTTGTATTGCAATAGCTGAGTTTGCAGGCTGGCTGTGGTTGGGGTGTGCCTTTGCTTATGATGCTGCTTAGGATGTCTGCAGGGTTTTGGTGTGGGTGGTGCTGGGGAGGTGTTGTGTCTGCTCTGCAGTAGAGCATGCTGGACTGAGCTATTGAGTTGCTAACTTTGGTGGCTTAGTGTTGTTTTGGTTTGGTTTGTTGTTGGGACTGATTTGTTTCTGGTTCAATGTTGTGTTTGAGTTGGATGTCTGCTGGTTGGTTTGGTCTGGTGGAGCAGTGGTTTCTATTCTGCAGTGCTGTGGGTTTCATGAGGGCTGGTGTCGGGGGCTGAGGTCAGTGAGTTCAGTGCTTTCAGCGTGCTGGTTAGAATTTGGCCTATAGCAGGCTGCTGTGTTGGTTGCAGCTTTGTTTCTTGGTCCCGCAGTTGTGTGCTTCAGGTTTACAGGCTGCAGCTATGTGTTTGGTGTTTTCTGCTGAGCTGCTTGTTGTTTTTCTACTCTGCTTTGAGCTGTTTGCAAGGGGGGAGTAAGGTGCAGTGATATGCTGTCTTGTTTTGTGGCTGCTATGTTCTGCTGGCTTGGTTTTCTGTGAGTCTTTGTGACTATGAGAGTCCTGTGCAGGTGAGGCTGTGTGTTGGTGTGGTGGTTTGCAGTTTGTGCTGCAGTGTAGTTGGTTGGTGCACAGTTTATCTTGTTCTTTTTTTGTTGGGTTTTTTTGGTGTATAGTTCAGTTTTTTTGTTGGTTTTATGTATAGTTGAACTTTTTTGGACTACTTTGTACAAAATTGAGTCAGTTTTACCTTAGTAGGCTTATAGATTGTAATTATTTGCTTTTTGGTAATAAAACTCCTTACATTTTACCAAAAAAAAAAACTTATATTTTAGTAAATTAATGTGAAAGTTTAATTTATATATATGTGTGTTTTTTAAGTTAAAATATTAAATTTATTTATGCTTTGTATATTATTATATTTTATGTAATAGCATATGTTATGTATAATATATAATATTTTTTAGTAAATAATACATATTTTACAAAAAAAAAAATTGACAATACTCAAAAGCCAGCAAGTCCAAACACAGACCGGACCGGAAAAATCACGACTGGTCTTAGTCCAGTCCCCAATCCAACCAGTCCCAATCCGGTTCTGGACCGGTGTACACCCCCATGTACATCACTGTTTGAGATTTGCATATCTAGAGTAAAATTCTGAACATTGTTTATAGAAAACTAAAGTTTAAAAGTTTTAAAATAAGAAAACAAACAGTTTGGGAGGTGAGCCCCTATGAATACTTCCCATCAACTTCATTCACCATTCACCAAATTAAAATTGTAGTCTTACACTCTTACCTAGAAAAACATATAAGCAAATGTTTATATAAAAAATCTAAATATTCGGTTCAAAATCTTGAACGTTCAAATTTTATGTTTAATGTTCTCAATCAACAAAACAGATCATTTAGCTTCAAAAATAAATAAATAAAGTTATTGAATAAAATTAAAATAAAATAAAATCAAGTCAATGTAAATTGCTTAATATTCACATATTAATTAGTGATATTCAACTTAATTGAAGTTACTAATTTTTGTAAAATCTTCATTAAAAATTTTTGGAATTTAAACTTCATTAAAAGTTACTACCGTACTTTTTGTTACCTTTTACAAAAAATGGTCTTACTTTTTACTTTTTCTCTGCAACTACCTTAAAATGTAGTTTTTGTTGACTTTTACCTTAATTTTTTTTTCTTTTCCTTTTTTTTTATAACTTTTTAGGTAAGAGTTGTCATATGACTTGCACGTGTATCACTAAAACTGTTGAATGGGTTAAAATGGGTTATATGTTGTAAAAATTATGTCAAGACCCATTGGTTATGAATCGAGTTGTGAGTAATGTTCTTATTGAGTTCATTTAACAGCTATAGATTGCACGGGGCCTGCCCTAGTAACATACTTAGTGGCGGATCCACTATGGGTTTTGGAGGTTCAATTGAACCCATGAGATCCGGAAATTTTTATCATGCATAGCCAATACGTGACTCTATAAAAACTGGTTATATAATAATATAATATTTCTTGCAAATTATTATGTTGAAAATTTGGAATGTTATATGGTAAAGTCGTTAAGTACGCACATCAATAAAACACTTGTATATTGTCTCTAGTTATATATGTTAGTTTTAGATCAATCAATTATCAAACCTATAGGTTGAAATTCTATATACACCACTAAATATACTAAACTGAATGAGAAAAACAATTAAGACAAATGGGGTGGAACCGTGGAATATATCATTGAGACAATGGATCGGACATTTTGGACAAAAACTTCAAATAGCCCTAAGCTCCTATGAAGGTCCACATTTAATAAGTCACGTTATTAGTAATTAGTGCTACATGCTATACGTTACGACCATGGTACCCCCCAAATTGTAGGGTTAAAGGGACAGCTGTACGTGTGGCTCAAGAACATCAAAGCAACAGTCCATTACAATCTCAACAATAGTGACATCCTAAATACACAACCAACCGACTAAATTTTTTAGTCTAGTTTTGCTCTTCAAACACGATTTTATTTTCAACTTGTGTGTGCCCGACCATCGTATAAATGAATAACGTTAAGTTAAAAAAAAAAAAAAAAA